>NMRA01000295.1:370961-474860 GCA_002633005.1 Phoronis australis | reverse complement strand
CCCCCCCCCCCCCCCCCCCCCCCCAAGTCGGCACCAATTTTTCTGCCACTTTCTGGTCATATGTGCAAATTAGTTTGTGCGTAAGCAAAAGACGTTTCACAAAAAGTGGCGTACTTTTAACAAAGGTGGCTTGGAGTAGAAAGAAAAATCCAAAGAGACTAACGAAAGGATACTGAAATAACCATTTCATAACTTTTGTGAGATTAGACGGTGCTCACATTGACAAAAAGGTTCCCCCAACAAGCATTTTTATCTCACATGTACACTGCTTTAGTGGCAATAGTCACGCGTTAAAATACTCATAATTTGAAATTTAATTTGATGCCAGTAATTCAGCGGAAAAACTAAAAGTAATCCGACCATTGCTGCTTTAGTTACCTAGACAGGCAGTAGACAATGCCAGACTGCCTGGGAAACTTATCCTTGATCAAACCAATTATATCTTGTAGACAGCTCTTTCCCTTCTTGGGCCTCACTTCGTACTTAAGGTTGGGTCGGTTGAAACTTTGCATGAACCTGTGATGGCAGAGGGTGAAAGGTCAAAAGGTTAAAAGCCTACAACACAGACCTCTCTACTACAGAAATGATCATGACCACGGCAGCTATGCCTTGATGTGATTATCTAATCTTAAACATCAGAACACTTTTATTGAAAATTAGCAGTCTTTTGTTTATGTCATTTAAGAGTTTCTGTTAAAGGACTGAACAAGGCCTAATGTTAATGGATGACATTTGCATACTTGCAAATGACATGCAACGAATACTCTGTTCAGGGATACGCATGAAATTCTATGATGATATGTAAACCTTTGAGACCCATTGATGAGGTTGAGGAAAGAACAGCTGATGACATATTACGCAAGGTTCAGACTGCAAGCTAGGGAGGGACTGTGTCATGGCTTGCTGGTAACATACGCCTTTGACATCATAACATTACCAAAGCGAGAAGTCAAAAACCATTCTTTATTGATGGCTTCTTCATATCAGTTGTTACTTTTAAAAACTGCACAACGTCAGAACTCCACAAAGTTTTGTCGCACAAAACTACGACTTACCAAATCTGCTTGTCAAAAATGATCTACAGTGCTGGCTCAATTTCAACAGGTGCTTCTCTACATTGCGATACCATAGTGATACTGTGCAATGCCATCCACAAAAAGCAATAAAAACTTAGTGTCTACGCACAACAACAAAAATCATCAAATCAACAATAAACCCATCTTTCATCACAAAAACAATTCTGATTTAGACCACTTACCATTATGAAATTGTTTGACTTGTTTCTTAGTCAAATTGGGGGTTAGTTAGAAACATATGGCTGTCTGTTATTGCTCTAAAACAGGCTCTTCAAGTTGGCTAGTCACGGCGTGTCATTTAATGCCTCAAACTCGGCCTCAAATGCAAAGAACTGTCGGTTCTTGAAAAACTCGGAAATCTATTCTCATCATAATCAGAAGCAAGCGAAAACCAATTTGATGGCCGCAGTAAAAAGTCTAAATCAAAAATTTTTTTCTAGGATGGAGCGTGGGTTTGTAGCTGCTTGGAAATCTGACTAAACACTATTTCACCAGCCGTTGACAAATGACTGTAGAGAGCAGTCCGAAATGTATGCACTTATAATATTTTAGCCTCTGACCAAGTAGATCCTACTTACACCAATTCTAACATTAATCGCAAAAACATAACAGGTGCATTTTTCTGTTTTATAATCCTGGACAAAACAAATATTAACTTCAAGAAGTCTATCCTAAGCAAAAATAATCCAAAACGTGTTTGGGTCAGGAAACTGATTGAATGTGTCTTTTCGTGAATGGCCTCATAGCAAGAACTCGGTCTTACCACTTGGGCTCCTTCATCCCCAGTTGATGCTCTATGTCTTTGCGAACACGAGGTGTCGCCGTAGCAGTCAGTGCCATGACAGGTACTCCAGGGAACTTCTGACGAAGCACGTGTAACTTTTTGTAATCCGGCCGGAAGTCATGGCCCCACTGGATAAAAGATGACATTTTACTATATTCACTCACAATAGTCAGTCTAGTACGGTAAACATTCTGCAATTTGAACAGCGAAAATTAATTATTTTGCTCAAAGTTGGAGCTTGTCCCAAATTCTAGAAATTGGCAATACCATTTCAAGTACAAGCACCACCGCAAAGACAGCAACATTATGCACATTTCAAAGTCAAATTGTGATATGCAAGAAAGTTAATTTGGCATAAGACTACTGTTTAAAAAAAAAAACATCTTACTTTTGCGAGTTAAGTTGGCATAAAACCCTAAGTGAAAATTCCTAACGTTTTTGAGACATAACAAAAAGTTTTCATTTAAATACTAAAATCGGCAGGGGAGTTATTTTGCTGTGAATGTACTCTTCTTGTACATGCAAATTTGCCATAAGATACAGTAGTAAGAAGCATATTTTAGAATCCTCGATTTTTCTCCTTCAAGAAAATATATACTTTTAATGGTTGACAAAGCATCTAGTTTTTCGATTTTTGGCTTAGAGTTGAGGTCGTTTATTAAGGTTATCTATGACCTTATCGACAAGTTTGTTTTTATTTAGTCAATTATCAACAAAAGCAATGGATTTTAACTTAAGTAAAAGTCCACATTTTCCGAGAACAGAAAGTCTCTAGAATTAGATTTCTGACCTTTTACCAATCTGCAATTGTTTGGGTCATGTGACCGTGTCTTTTCAGTAAAACTTAGAATCCAAACAGCCATTTCTAAGAATTGATGACCCGACGTTATCAGCCACACTTAGTTTTTTTTCTTGGGTCTTACATAACCTTAAAACTTAAGACAGGAATTTAGTCGGTAAATACCAGAATTGCTTTTTTGGCCTGATGTGTTTAGAAACTTATGTTTGGACACCTTCATCAAGTGACAAGATGTAACTAAAGTCAGTGTTTCCACACAAGAATTCCAAAAAATTGTGAACGCTCAAAGCTTTTGAACACCGTTTGGTAACAGCTGTTCAATTCAAACTGCGCTATATGCAAAATAACAGAAAACACCCTGTCCTACCCCACATTTACCAACCGCCAGGGCACTGATAGTCAGTTTATGTAAGAAGCCAATCAACAGACTCAAGAAAGGCCTGAACATTACGTAATACTCTGGACTGACAAGAACACAACATTCTGATTGACTCATGAAGCTCAAACAAACAACTGGCAGTCTGTCCCCTAACCTATTTCTGGCTCACTACAATCAACTGGGAAAGCAGAGGTCCATAATATATTTCATAAAAACATATTTCTTCAGTTGACAAAATTCAATTTCACTTGTCTGCGACATAGGGTCTGAAACCAAAAAAAACTTTTTCTATCATATTTGGGCACGCTAAGCACAAGACATGCCACTCACCTGACTGACACAGTGTGCCTCATCAATGACGAATCTGGCCAATAACTTCCTACGATACACGTGATCTATGACACTCATTAGTTTTGCACTTTGACTCAGCTGAAATGACGACACAAAATACAAAAGAAAGGGAACGTAATGACAACGATGCAACTCCACACGGACTTTTTAAAGTTTTTATGAAAAATGTTGAAATTCAAATCAAACTCTGATTTCCTAATACATCCGATACATCAAAACAAATTGTGAACGCAGATCCAAACACAGAAACTCATTACAGATGCACAACTGAACATTCTTTAACAAAATGCAAAAAAAAATAATTTGTGTCCTGCAGAGGCTGAGGTCGCAAGATAGCCCATTTTTCTTAATAGAGTTCATTCATTTGAAATAGAAGTGTTTTGTCTGAAAGTCAACTAGTATAATTTCAATTATAATTTTATTCAAAACATTTCATAAGAAAGTCAACAAGGCTCGAAACTGCAGATGCAGTCATATGCTTAATGTTTGCCTAAGACTACATATTTTTAGAAGGTATTACCCACTATATAAATTCAATTACTGGAGGTTTCGGTAAGAGACTCACAAGCACTTACAAAACAACAGTGCATCTGCACAATCAACTACATTCAACAATGAGAAATCTGAGCAAACTTACCTTCTCTGGCGTGACGTAAAGCAGTTTCAAAGTGGGTGACTTTGTATACATCTCCATGTAGACTTTGTCTGTAGCCTCCTGCGTCATGTCGCCAGAGAGATGGACAGCAGGTACCTGACACAGAAAGTGGACATGAAGTACGGAGTCCTGCCTTTTAGGAATGGAGGGCTGAATATTTATAAAAAACTTGGGAAACATTAAGCTTGAATAAAAACGAGCAAATGGTTGACTTTGTAAATATAAAAATATTTTCATCACAAATGTCCAGCAAAATAAGTAATTTCTTCACAAACTACAGATAGAAGAACCTGAAATTTTGTCCTTGTCTTATGAACAGAGATGAACTCGACTAATACCAAAAAAGATTTTTAATTTAGACCACATACCTCAACTAGCCTTAGCTAAATTTCATTTATTTTCTAGATTAGACAATGATTTATGGCATCAGAAAGAACTACTAGATAGTTCTTGCATGAGACCTTGATTGGCATTTATAAGGATCTACAGGGTCTGGCTTGTTGTCCAATTACGGACAGTAATTCCAAGGAACAGATGTCACTTCTAATCTGTGTCGACATGAGATCAATTTTAACATGGTAGGCAGCTTAATACTACTGCAGCCTTCACATTTTTGTACAACCCTAGTAAAGAAACAATACAGTACAGAACAGAACAGCTATTTGTACGGATGTAAAACTATAATAATGCAAAACATTACTCCGAGGGAGACAAGCTTTTCCACTTGGTCCTGAATCAGTGATCTTAAGGGTGAGATGACCACAGTGACACCTGGTGTGCACGTGGCGGGTAACTGGTAGCAGAGGCTTTTACCTCCACCTGGAAATGAACAGTCACAGTGACAGGATGGGGTTAAAGTAAAAAAAACGTGGCTAATAAGCAATGATTTCATAGCTCCACCTTTAAATACAATAACTGCATAGTACTGATCGTGCTGGCATCCAGTGGTTGAAAACGAATTTGAAACCACTGTTATATAACAACCATTAAGCCATGCAAATAACCAAAAGTTGAGAGCAATAAAAAGCAATAAAGTGCATTAAAAATAAACATTTTGTTACAATTGTCTTCAGGATGGCACAGGAGACAACAGAAACAGAGGGTCTGTCAAGCACTTCAAAGGAGAATGTGTTGTCTATTGACTTTAGAATGTGATTACTGGTTTACATTAATTTATTCATAAAGGGATGACCTAATGTTTATTTAAACTTATAAGGAAGATTGATCGTCTTAGCACTTCCTTGACCGGTCAAGAGTTTACTGCGCTGTAAGATAAGTCTGCGTTCTCCAAAACTGAGTGAGGTCGTTTGTTTGCCACTCATTTGCATAAAGACCACAATACAGCTCAGATGCGTCCACTTTCACAGCAAGGTGTAACCATACAGCACAATGCTGCACCACACTTCTAGGGGTGTATGAAAATGTCCAGAACATATCACACCTATCCAAAAATGGAAAAACATCAAAACCCCACTAGTAGAAACCTATTCGCCAAATTTCATGATAATTAATGAGATTTTTATTTGAGAATGGTCAATATTGGTAAAATGAATCGGTAGTGCTTTGACACGTGTTTAATGGACTGTACATGAGAAGAAACTTGGTCGCATCATATGAGTTTAGTACTTACAAGGCAATTGATGAGTACCTAGTAATGCACAGAACTATAGTTGGCAAAGAACATTGCACACATCATAGAACACTTACCCGTAGGCATAAGCACAAATGTATCGTGGCCCAACATGGCTGCATTCACCGCCTGAAGTTGATTATAGCGGAAGTTATGAAGACCGAAGGTCGACCGGAACACTTTGAGCATCTCGTTACAATGGGGATAGTGAGTACCATTGAATTCACCCGTTGAGCCATCGTCACGGTGATACTGGCCTGGTTTGAGTGGCGTGAGAACGTGAGGATTGTCGCGACGGGATGTGGAGCCAGAAGGAGCTGGGGAAATAACAAATTGGAGACATGACAGCATGATTCCTTCTCTTTCAGCTAAATTTTGCCTCGTTTGCATGTTTAAAAACAAAAATCGAACGATAGCTTTTACTCTGATACAGTAGTCACGTAATATTACTTGCCGTGATAGAATTCCATTTTTGTTACCAAACTAAAGTCACAGGCAATGTGTACATGTGCCAATGCCAAATTTGCAATTCTAGGGTTAGCCAAATCCAAAAAGTCTGAAGCATAGTCTTGAGTAGCTGATGTTTTTGTTAGAGATGAAAATAGAATGTCACTATAATGAATATTGCAAGATCGATATTCTAGGAGTAAAAGTGCCACTTGGACTTTCGTTTTAGCTGGCCAAACAGGGCAAAATGCAACATGTATTAAATTTTCCATGAGCTCACCAAGGACACAAGTCACATTTTCCACACTTTTCTAATTTGGTAAACCAAGCAAAAATGACACCCAAAATGAGAATGAAGTGGCATCTTTATGAAAATTTCCAAGAGTCTCCGATGAGATTTCACCCACTTTCCACCTTCCATAGGTTTTCCATGCGTGGACACAATATCCATAATTATATTCAAGGATTTCCCCAATGAGTGGAAGCCATGGAAACAAAAATGAGTTGTCCAAAATGAAAGCCAACAGTGTCTTTCTTAGACTGGAAATTTTCAACCTATTGTAGATCAAGACACAAACAGCATGGCGTGGAGGTACACTTTCTGAAACCAGAAAGTCTGAAGAATTTGATTGCTGACCACTCTGCCATTAATTGGGTGCCATGACCATATCGTTTTTGTGAAATTTAGCAGTAAAATTATCAATGAGTAATCACAAACAACAATGGTATGAAATTACCTGTCTGACTCAATTTTACTTGATATACGTGTCCAAGATGAAATCTCAAAAATGCTTCACAGGTACATTTTTTAATTTATCATAAGATTTCACTTTTGTTTCGTGCACTTTTTTCATTGATTGCCTAACAAGCAAAAGCGGATCAATAGAAACAATTCCAAACAAATTAATTTTGTGGAGAGCGATTTGAATAAAGCATTCTGTGTGAAAGTTCTGTATGAATCCGATCAAGCATTTCAAATGTGGATGTTTTTCTAGGGTCCTACATAACCCTAAAGTGGCACATGCATCGTTAACACTTCTCCGCAGAAGAATGCAGCCATCAACAAACAGTTCCGCATCATTACCTGGGCCCAAGCTACTTACCTGAAGGCGTCGTTATCCCAACACTGGTCCTGGGTGTGTGCACAACACATGGCAACGAGTCATCATCAAGGTCGCTACCAAAGTCAAGGTCATTTTCAAAGTCATGACCAAAGTCATCAAAAGAAACTACAGATGAGGAGTCATCACATCTCTCATGAGCACCAGATGTTGTTGTTTTTAACATAGACTCAGATCCATGGTTGACAAGATTTGTATGATAAGATGGTGAGATAATAGAATTTCTGAATGGCTGAACAGTGGCCGATTTAGTGCTAGTTGGCTGGACAGCAGGTGATTTGAATGCAGTAATGCCGTTGTCCATGTGAAAGTCATCTTCGAAGAAACTGTCTCCACATGGAGGATTGAATGAGGTATTGCTAGTACTGATGGACGTTGTCGAAACACCTGCCCCTGCAGTTCTTAGGGAACTGGTGACATGCAGGGATGACTTGAGCCCGTCGGTGAGGGACGGAGTGGAGACTCGTGGAGAGCTCAGTATAGAGTGACAGTCGGCTCTTGACCTGGTCATACCGTGGGGCGTCTTGAACCTGTCTGCGGACAAGGGAGGGTCAAGTTTAACTGGCACAGGGTTATCCACACCCTTCAACCGGTCTTTGATATGTTCCCTGAAAAATTTGTGATGGATAAAAGACTAATTTTGACACTTGAACAAAAGATGGAGCAACAATCAAATGAATAAATTAAAACTATTAAATACTATTTCATTGAATTGATATCAACACTGCAAACTGAGTCTTGAAAAGAAAAAGGGGGCGTCATCCTTGTCAAGCCTCAAAATCTGGGGCCAAGTCTGAACAAAATTCAGTTCCAGGGTCTGACCACAATTATAGCAAAAACTGTCTGATACATTGAATCGCTGGATTCACTTTGTCACAAGCAGAAAAATGCACTCATTGCAGAGGTACTTATAATGCAGTAGCAGGTGAGAAAAACAGCTTTGAGTGAAATCACATCAAAGGGCAATTATGGTTATGTTGGGTCTTATCAACAAGTCGTGCAATTTAGACAAATATCTGGAAAATTATAGCATGGTTTTAATGCAGTTTATACATTTTATGACAGAAAAAGGTCTGTAAAACTTTTTGTCAACCCGATATAAATTAGGTTACATGACCAAGTCTTTTAAGTAAAAGTAAAGAAACAAAAAGGAGATTGATAGCGAACCATGGCATTAATAACATGACCAAAATTTTGTTTGACAAAACCTCAAAAATGCTGTTAAAATTTTCTAACCAATAATTTCATTCTCGTTTTATGCGATTTTTGATTTTTGTTCATGAAAATCATGTCCCGTTTCTGATAGTCCTTCGTGCAAAAATGAAACTTTTTAAAACAATTCCCAACAATTACTCCAAAGTAAAACATTCAAACCAAAAATTCCACAGAACAGCATTTAATTTAAATCATTTTCAACAGAACAACTATTTAAACAGCAATCGAAAAGTACTGACTCACCTTTTCCGATACAATGCCTTGATACGCCTGCCCTCTATTGGCCCAAGAAGTGAACAGAGCTGTGACTCTGTAATGGACTGGAAGGCTTTGTAGATCTTTTCCAGACATTCCAAATCAATTTTCTTCAGGTTATCAAAGTCATCATTTGAGAACTAGAGCAACAGATTTCAAAAAATATAAATGCCCAGAGACAGATCTGATTTTGAGGATTAAAATGGCAATGACTAGCTCTTAGGTCTCGGTGAAGCTTGAACACACCAAGAGCCAAAATATAAACGAACCAAACCTCAATTTTTTTGGGGATCCGATAAAAATCCCAAGTCGCCACGAAGTCGCAAACGATCAAACTACAACAAAAAGTAAACATTATGTGGGAATCAAAATTTGGAATAAAGTAGTTACCTATCAGAGACCTGTTTGTGTTTGCGGACCTAGCTTTCGGACCCATCTTGGGACCCTCGTCGGGTAATTGTTTGGCAAAATACGGTAGAGCCCCACCCTGACATATGATTATGTAGTTTAAGTTGAAGTGGAGAAAAAGTGAAATGTTCGCCTGAATGCAGGAAAACAACCAAACAGTGGCCATTTGTGCTACAGATTTGCAAAATACATGTGCCGCAACACGCAAGAATGTCGGACGATCGTTTTTTGTATGAAAGGGAAAAGGTAAAAGAACGTCATTACACCGCACTGCCACACTCGGGTTTTCCTGTTTGCCAATCTTGTTTTCTGTTTGACAACCTGAGAAGTTTGCAGGTCGCATTTGGCGACTTCATGTTATGCCAAGCGACGAGCCATGCAAACGCTGAATGAATCAATCCATTGTCAATTCAATTGGCACTAACACTGACGTTAGATTCATTGTGTTCATGTTAATTACATCAGTTTCTGGCCATAATAGGATCAAAAAAAAAAAAAAAACAGACAATCGCCGCACAAATGAAAAAGTCAAAGTTTCGTCTATTCATTAGACACCATCAGGTTATAAACAATAAGACATCAATTGTCGATATACCAGTCAGGTTACATCAGTCTATGAAATCAAGAAAAATGAGTGAGGCAGCAAGACAGGAAACAGTGAACAGGTCATCACCATAGCTGCAGTGTCACTGAGCTCTGCATGTTATTCATTTGTGTGGCGATTGTCTGTTTTTTGATGCCATGTATTCATGTCTTTGCGAATACTAACTTCAACACCCAAATTGCTTGAAATTAGCTAGCTTGCGACTAACAAACAGCGCATAATGCATACGTTGTCATTCTCTTCCAAGTGTTGCTAACATGAACACAACACCAACGTTATTGAGATGAATCAGTCCCCTACTATTTGTATGCCCTGACTTGGTTCACTTTTTGAACGTTCTTGTCTAGCATTACACCTGCCCACTGATTTCATAGTTATTCAATTCAAATACGGTGGCCATTAACCCGGCCCAATATGGCAATTCAAATGTTGCTAACTACGAGATCTTTAGTAAGTTCAATATAATAGAAACAATAATAAATTGTTATAGTAATTAATAATTGTAGCATAAAAATGATAGACAAAATGAAAATTAAACATAATCGTAACTGTATATAATGAATAAGGACGACAGGTACAGCGGTGGCGACAATGACGACAGTGGTGGCGGCGATGACGACGACGGCAGCGGTGGCAAAATCGAAGACGACAATATAACAACAATGAACAACATTCATTATACTGACAAGAAAACAATTTTATTAATAGTAACACCAAAACTAATCCTCTTAAACTCACATTTTCGCTACCAGCGACCACCGGCGATGTGTGATCATCTTGAGCAATGCCAGTGCTCAGTACGTCCTCCTCCATCTCCCACTACAATGATCGATTCTCATCACTGAGCACAAAATTGTTAAGTTCAGTTAATAGGAACAAGAACTATTTAGTTAGTGTAACTGTATACCAGTGTAAGGATAATAGCATTCAGATTATGTCATCAGCTTTGATTTCAGGGAATGATAAGTAGAGTAGCAAAATGTGAGAATTGTCGATTGGTGATTAAATAATAAATCAATGGATTTGTTGCTTCATAATTTTGGACAAGGCTTTCAACTCCACGAGGTCAAGACCATCCAACAGTAACCCTGTAAACGCATTTCTCAGCCCTAAAACTGAGCGTGTTCCGTTACAGGTAACACGAATTTCACACCGTTCATGCGGACTGGCCACTGTTAATAATCATTTAGTAAATCTGGCTGAGGAAGACACACCTCTTTAAATATTTCTGTCAACTTACACATGTATCATTAAGTAAATCTGGCAGATTACAATCTGGCTGTGTACTGTCATCAATGTCGTGACACATGTCACTTTCATCGTCGTCGTCGTCACTGACAACAGCCATTGTGGAGCGACGTTTCTTTCGTGGATGAACAATCTCATCCTCGTCCGAATCAAAATCATCAATCTGAAAAAAACGAAAATATTCTAATGCTAAAATTTCGAATATATTTGCCAACCTAGTATTAGATTTAAATAGTTCCCATAATAACAACCAAAACTCAACACATAAATGAAATTCATTTTGTCCATACTGATTATCTTAAAAGCAAAAGTATTCAGTCCTCTCGAATCAAAATTTAAAGCTTTAAAATGAAATTTAGAAAATGTGGTTTAAATTTAAAGAAGGCACTGGATGTTGATCTGAGACGGCAACTTATTAAGCAATGCTAACAAAACGCGTGACGTATCATAACAGAACCAAACCTAAGTACCAGCCACTTGACTTACTCTGGCTGTTGATGGGATGTCATTGGGTTGTTTTTTAGGTCGTTTGATCAGCCGTGACCTTCTACGGGCAGGAGTAGGACTTGGAAATACTGAAACGGAGAAGGCGACAGTCAAACACAACAATTATAATGATTAACACGTACAAAGTGATCCGCACATTTGCTTACTCGACAAGCTTCCCTGAACATCACACAACATCGTGAGCATGACGTTTTTCATACTTTTTACTATTCCGATCTCGCCCCTGAGACACTCAGTTAGAGTCGTCAAAAGCGATTGTTGCTTTACTGAAACCTGTGTAAAACCAAGTCAAGTGGAGCTGCAACTCTATCCCAAGCTTCCAACCACAGCTATTCTTTCATATTAAGAAACAGAGGGCTCTAGCCACATATGCTTGACATTAAGTAACACATGGTCGGTACAAAGTAACAAAACACACAGGGGGAATCAAACATGTTGGCCAGACCTCAAAATGCATTTTGAGGTCTGGCCAACATGTTTGATCAAAGACCATTTGGTTTTGCAGTCCAGCCAACTGGTTCTGAAGTTCGGACAAGTGGTTTTGATGTCCAACCTATTGTTGATTTGCCCCTTGAGACAGGCTGCCTACAAACTACAACTGAAAACAACCACGGTTATGAGAAGAGAGTTGGTAAGTACTATAATGTTACTTCCTCATTATCAAAACTCCAACTCCCCTTATCTTTCCAATAAACTCCTCTCTAAAAATAAGTACAGAGTTTCTACTATTTCTAGGGATAAAACATTAGGTGGCGTACTTGATTCACACAAGTTGATTAAATCTGTCTACAGCAGGTGGCGACCTTCAGCAATTACTCTTATAAGAATAGAGTTAACTTTAAACATATTTGCATGCTCCAACTATGCTAATGTATAGCAGGAACTAAACGACAATGCTATTTGAACATCATGCAGCATTCTTCAACAACTTGTAAGTGTGGAAACAAAACATTCTGCAGATAGGTGACCTTTGCACTAGTGACGTATCTCGGGGGCTCACATAGCCCGCATCATGCAGTGTTATTCCCAAACACCACGTCACGATACTTCTGGATACTTTTGAGTGATTGATGGCGGATCATTTTCGACACAAATCTCGTACTTAAAACGATTTGGCAACTTCATATTCACATCACCATATCTTGCATAATTTCTAACTAATTTGACAAAGGAGTCACAGAGATAAGGAGTTAGAGTGAAAGATCCACTTAAAGCATTGCAGGGGTGGTTGCACAACTCTGACTATTTTGAGGAGTTGTGATAGCTGTGGAAGTCCTGGTCTTACGTTTTCCCACTAACCAAAATTACACAGAACACGGAAAAAGTCATTAGAATTATATCACATGAGAAAAAAGGAGTGGCTTTTGAGAGCAGAAATGCATTGGAGGGATAGGAGCATGGTTCATGACAAAGCCCTGGCACTTGACTATGAAGGAAGGCTATCTACACTGAATTAAAGCACATCAATGGTTTAATATCTTTGCGTTAGTCATGATTGGGCCTAGTTCTCAAAACAATCGCTAAGACAACAACTGAAGACAAATTACATGTGTCCTGTATTTTGAGAATCAGAGTTCCCCATTGAATAACAGCCATTAACTTGGGTCGCAAAATCTGGGGTCTCTAAAAGTATCTAGTGCCGATACCACTTACCAAAAGAAGCATCATTCTCAAAGTCCGAGCCACTGTCAGCAAGCTCCGCAGTAAACACGTCACTGAGGGTGCCACTTGGGGACCTACAAACACAGCAAACGGTCGCTTTGGTAATGAGCCGAATCAAATAAATTAAAAAATATGGAAAGTCCTTCAAAAAAGATAGCTGAATGCTGACAGAGAAAAAATAAATATGAGCAAAAATTAGCAAAACCCGAGCAAGTGGTTACCTAAAACAGGAAACCGTTTACAATTAATTAAAGGATAAGAAGTTTCAGAAAATAATTACACAGTCATCTTTATCAAAAGAGTTCTTCAATCCTGTGTCTGGAGGTCAGTAAACAGAGGTAGTGCATCAATGGCATGATATTGCTAATGTTGGATCTGTTTTCACTACAACTGCCTCTCAAACTCAATAAAAATTATGCCTTAAGTTAAACGCGGCCCACTATGCAAAATAAATGTGAAATTATTACTTTCATGAATTAAAACGTTTAAACACAGAAATGATAATGATGATGCTGAAAAATTTGCTTGGCAGCAAGGATCACTCCAGGTAATAGTCACGCAACTTTTACGTCATCCCAGGTAATAGTCATGCAACTTATACATCACCCCAGGCAGTAGTCATGTAACTTTTACAGCACTCCAGATAACAGTCATGCAACTTTTACAGCACCCCAGGTGATAGTCAGGCAATATTCATTTACATAACCCAGGTAGTAGTCATGCAACTATTACATCATCCCAGGTAATAGTCATGCAACTTTTACAGCACCCCAGGTGATAATCATGCAATATTTACGTAACCCAGGTAATAGTCATGCAACTATTACATCATCCCAGGTAATAGTCATGCAACTTTTACAGCGCCTCTGATAATAGTCATGCAAGTTTTACAGCACTCCAAGTAATAGTCACGCAACTTTTCTAGCAAAGGAATTTGATTTCTGTACGAGGCTACCTATAAGAAACTACGATTAATTACTGACACTCACGATAATTTTGCCAAAGCCGTGAATCAATTGTACGCAAGAGATAGTTCCCGTGTTTAGTTACAACAAACATATGTCAAACAGAAATTACCTTTGTGGAGCAACAGCAGCGATTGGCTTGACCCCCACTATACCACCACTGACCCCACGATCCTGCAAAGTCTTGGACTGTCCAGACAACGGTGGTGTGTTCAAGCCAGTCTTGTCACTTGTGCTCAATTTACTCTCTTCATATTCCCGTGCTGACTGATGTGATATCGATGAGGATAAGCTGGCAAATGTTGTTGACTTAATAGAACTCTCACAAGTCCGATGGACGGGAGCACTTTGTGCCTTGGAACTAAATAACGGAGTCCTGATGCAGGGAGAAGCACTGGAAATGATCGGATGACATCCAGCATTGCCTAAATGTATGTTGGTGTGATCCTCCAATGGTTTGGCTTTGAAGAACGATGTTACGGAGGACTGTTTGGTCTTCAACACATTTTTCTGAAATATTTAACACCGGTATAGTGCAGGGTGACAAGGACAAAGTCATATTATGGAACAACTTTGTCTACTTCATCTTACAAAAAATGGGAACACGGCAAATGATGTAACATTTATTTTGTGATTTGTGTGGCCATTACAGGTTACAAGACGGTTTAAAATACACTGGACCATGTTTTAGTGATTTTGCCTAAAAACCAATCAGATGTAGAGGGAGCCATCAGTGCATTCCCTGAAAGAGATGCAGCTAGTATGCTGCTCACAACCAATCCTCATAGTGTCATGGATCCTCTGGTTCCAGTAGGCCAGTTTTTCCCAACAGGCGTCGATTAAAGTTGCTGTCTCATTAAAACCGTGAATATTTAAATTTGTAGCAAGCGCCACCAAGTGACTTCCTAGAGAACTGTGTGTGCAAGTATTGTCAGGAAAAGAAACAATTCGTAAATAAATTGCCAGCAGTTTTAAAGAGAACACCACAATGATACACTTAAAGAAAGTTTGAACATATAAAAATTCATAGCAATCATTTTTTGATAGTGAAATAAGCAAATAATAAAAACAGTGCCTTGTTTCATTAGGATAACAATGAAATATTATACCATACTTATTTACATAAAATAATCTTGAAAAATGGTAACTGGTTCTCTGGTTTCTGGCACACTGGAGGACCTAGGCTTGATGTAAATTAGTACTTCATTTGCAAAAAAATCTAACGAGGCTATGCATCTTTAAGGAGTAGGATCAAACAAATTGTTGACTTAGTATTTACTACTTGAGTTGTATTTGTATCTTAAGTGTTTGAGATCATGGGTAGGCATAATTATTACTATCTTGATGAATGCCGTACTTTTCTACAATTTGCCAAAATGTAAGGCTAACCTACCTTGAGGCACGAGTCACGTGCTGGAAGAAGCTGGGGTGCATCAGTTGATACTACTTCACTAACGGCTGGACTGGAGTTACACAACTGAGGCTTGGAGCGAGAGAAAGTGAACTTGCTGTGAAAAGGAAAAAAGGTTAAAAGAACACAATTAAACACATCTTTGTTGCCAAGAAAACTAAATGAGTTCGCATTCCAGATGCAAGTCATTTTCATTCATGTAAATTCATTTCAAACTAACCCTAGCTGTATCATGTCAACACTGATCTTTAGTACAGTTAATTGCCATAGAGATATATTTGCATAATCCAAGTTATGCTAATGTATTTACATAGTCTTCGCTAAACAAAGTGCAGAATAATGTATTCATTGACAACTTGTAAATGTGAAAACAAAAAATTCTGCAAATAGGTGACCTTTGCACAAATGACGTACCTGGCAGGCTCAAATAACACGCATTATGCAGTGGTATTCCCTAGTACCACGCCACAATCTTGCTGGACACCGTTCAGTGATTTGCAGCAGAATCATTTTTGCCACAGAACTCGTTTTTCAAAACACATCCGCAAATTTCAACCTACTTCACAATCTCATCGTCACTGCATTTTGTGGCCTCGCAATAATAGAGATGATGTATTCCATCCAACAAGGAAACTTACCATGATAAAATTGAATGAAACTCGTTATGCTCATGAGAAGTGGTATCTATGTTTGCAAAGAACTGGCTGTTTGCTACCCATTAAAACATGAACAGCGAATAAAATGACACGCCGAGAAATACTAACTTGTAGAGCCAGGTTTAAATCAATCAAGAACAGTCTTTTCTTTTGAAGCCCTGAAATCACCTCCAATTTAATTAAGGTGTAACTTCATAATAAATCGTAAGTTGGTCTTTGACATGGACTACGGGTTTAAATATCTGCTTATTTCACAAAACAGAGTTACCTTCTTGACAACACCCTCACCACGTTCGAGAAACATTTGACGTCTAGAAATACTCAGCAAAACTCCTAGCCTGACATACCTTTTGGACAGCCTGCTGTGAGCAGAAGTCTGAAGGGACGGTCTTGAAGTACTGAGAGGATCAGGCTGCTTCTTTAGTTGATGGAACTTGGCCAGTTGTTCCTGTAGGTTGTTCACTGGGAGGTTCATCGTCCAATCGCAACACGCATGACATCTGTAATAGGGAGTGTGGTATTACAATATAAGTCAACAGATTATTGGCTCATCAAGTTCCATCACTATCACTACCGCGAACCAATGCAGCATTCGCCAAGTAATCCTATCCAGAGCATAACTTTGAAGTGGAACAATTGGTTGAGTACGACAACAAGCCGAAAAGCTTCCGGCGTATGGAGCTCCTATAGGAGCTGCATCGCCTCTGCTCTGCCTCTGGTCGGGCCAACACAACAGAGCAGAGGCGATGGTCATTTCACTCAGTATGCAAATGGTAACACGGGCACGGAACACGCAGAAGAGTGCAAAAATTTCGCACACCAAGTGTTGATTACGTAACCCACGGCATCCTAGTGCTAGTTGTTAATATCAAATACCAATTACCTGGCTTTCAACTAGACGTGGATAACTTGTTTATGCAGATAAGAGCTTTGTAAAAGGCGCTCACCACGTTTCCGTTTCCGTCATAAATATCCCAGCATGCCCATTGAACTTCCTTTTTGTCGCCATATTGGTGGGTTTACGTTTGTTTTGTGTTAACAATGTTGATATCGAACTATTTCACACGCATCTCTTTACTATTTGTCGATATCTTTCAGTTGTTAGTTTTAAAACACATATTTTTACCCGGTAGTTTTGTTATTTCTTAAGCATGTCGCACTGTTGGAGATTTTTTACTCGTTTTCCGTTAGGAACATCCAGTCTCGCCCACAATTGGATCCAGTCATTTCTATCCCATAGAACACAGAGAGTTGTCGTCGATGGCGAGTTCTAAAATTCCTCTCCAGTCCAGTCAGGAGTGCCCCCAGGGCTCTGTCCTTGGCCCTGCACTCTTCATACTCTACATAAGCGACCTTCCTGACACCATTCTTTCTAATGTCCGGCGCTCAGCTGATGATGCAGTTCTCTACTGATCCATTGGCCCCCCCCCCCACGATTGTAAAATTCTTCAATAAGACTTAGACTCCCCACAGCTCAGCTTCTAATCGTCCCCAATACTAGGGTGAGCAAACCCAAATACAAATTTCATCAGAAACACTTGAAAAGAATGTTAAACGATAGCTTTAGACATGCCGTTTATAAAACTTTTTGAATTTTTAAAATCGGTTCGGTGGTTCTCGAGTTATTTGAATTTTAGAGCCTCAAAAATGGCCTTTTTTTCAGCAAACGGCACCCAAAAATTTCAGGCCACAGAAAATGGCAAGTTTAGACAACTATATTTGGGAATCCATAGCTCACAATGCTCTTAAAACAAGATGCGGAGTCCTTTGCAAGTAAGTTAACAACATGGCATAGACACCAAACCACACACTATTATATTTTGCACAAACAAGAACAACAAAAATTGAAAAATTCACCATCGACTTGTGACCGGACATTTTTGCCCCTGAAGCCAAGTTGAACAAGTGATGTTTTAAAAAGAGAGCAACTTATTACCTTGAAAATGATAAAACACTTCAGGAATTACTATGGTTTAATGAACATGTTTCTTTTGCTCCAAAAGATTTTGAAATAATTCTAAAAAATGAAATTTGCATAACAAATGAATTCAAAATGAGCAAAAACCAGAAAACTAGTCTTTTTCAGAGTATTTCGTTATTTATTTTAAAACCTGTGAGGTTATGTAAATTAATCTTTTTTCCCAAGTAAGATCAATGTTTTCGCAATCTCAAGTTGCAAACAAAATGACAAAAAAATGATAATATGCATTTTTAATTAAACAAAATTAAATTGGACCCTAAAATTTCAACAAATTTTAAATCAATTTCATTCCTATCAAATAATATAGAAACTGAGAGGTGTTGTGTTGGTGACTATCCAAAAAGAGCATATTTGTATTCTAAAATGTTTTGATGCACTGCAGCGTTGACTGAACATTTATTTTGGTGAAATATGTAATTTTCTAAAAATGAAACTGATCACAGCGCCCCCACGAGGTAGTAAAAGTGTAACAAAAAATATTTTTGAAGAAAATAGGAAAAAATGACTCTATCCCCAAAATTGAAGTAAATTAAATTTTAAAACTATTCTATATTATTTTAATGAAAATATTTTACCAGGTTTGGGCCACTTTTTGTAATTTAGAGAAGTTTTGACTGGTTCTGTTGAATACATTTGACCAATCAGGTTCGAGTTTAGGTTGAACCCTGGAAAGGTCAACATGGTTCTTGAAAAATGACTGAAGTTACCTTTTTAGAAGTGTTCCTAAATGGAAATGGTGAGATGAAGTGAAAAAATTTGATCAGGAATGGATTAGGACATGATAAGTGATTATGACATTGAGTGTACACTTTCAGGATTTTTCCAGGTGAGAGAGTGGCGAGGCAGTAAATTAAAAAAAGTACATTTTCTCATATTTTTGTCAAAAAAATAAAAAGTGTACACTCAGGGTTGAAAGCAGAATTTTGTAGCAAACAGTTTGATATAAATATCATTAAAATCGGTTCAGTAACGGCCATTTAACAGCTGAAAGTTTGACCCCTACTGAAAGTCACAAGAATTTACCGGTGAGTGAAAAATTTGTGAAGTGCTCGCTTTACTTCAATTTTTAAAAATACTTATTAATGTCCAAATTTTTTGTAATGGATATCAATAGAAAGAAGAAAAATTAAATATTTCACTGGCATACTTTTCATTTTCCACCACTTAGTATGCTAATAGATATGACCTTGTGAAAATCATGAAAAATGGCAAAATTTCGCTCTTGCTGAATTTCCGCCATATTGGTTTGCTCACCCTACCAATACACTACATATAATACTACAAGGTATGACACTCCAGGCTAGAAATTCCATGGCTGCTTCGATTCAGCCGTCCATATCAAACACATAACTTAATAAAGTTACACAAAACAGGGGTTCAACAAACCATGAACCGTCCTTGACCTCTAGCCGTTCACAGTTTAAGTGTGTTTGGACTTTTTGGGAAATTTTTGTTCTTTGACTGCGAATTTCTTACGAAGTCGCTGGAACAGGACACCGTGGATGGTATTATAAAAAAGAATTCCACAGGTGCTTCACTTCAGCCGTCCATAGCAAACACAAAACTATAAATTTACATAAAACGGGTTCAACAAACCATGAGGAATTGTTTTTTCTGCCAATGCCATTTATAGTGTCCTGCTCCACTGAGTTTGCAACAAATTCGCTGTCAAAGCACAAAAATCTCAAAAAATTTCTGCACATTAGCAATGTGCTTCACGCGGTCAAGGTCAAGCAGGTTAACCATGGAAGGTTACGAAATAGTCTGGCTAACTGGAGTTATTGATGGGACAAACTGGCAATTTCCGGGTAGCATATTGCTGGTGTGCAGCAACTTTTTGGGAAGATTTGTGTGCTTTGACCGCGAATTTTTTTGCGAACTCGGTGGAGCTGGACACTAAATGATATTGGGAGAAAGAACAATTCCTCATGGTTTGTTGATCCCTATTTTTATTGAAAATTTATTGAGTTTTATGTTTGCTATGGACGGCTGAAGTGAAGCACACGTGGAAATTCTAGTCCGGAGTGTCATACCTTGTAGTATTTATATAGTGTATGTTCAGGTTGGTCAGTGTGTCAACTGTCGATGCTCCGGCAGTAAACAACATTGATGCAGTGCGATCCTATTCAATTAGTAGATGTCACCAATTACGCGTTTGGTCTAGACAAAAGATCACAGTGTGTGGTCGTGCATAAAGGAATTTGTAGACTAGTACAAAACAATGGTAAGGGGGCAAAGGCAGAAGACAGGTCCATGTTCTCACAGCAGTTGAAATGTATTTCTTGGAACTGGTTTCTTATTGTGATGTACAATGTCATTTTAGCTAAAATAAGCGCCCAGTCCATGAACGTGTACATATGCAAAAATGCCTTACCTACAGTTCTAAAATTCTACAGTAATGCCTTCAATTTATCAATATTATCCGACAGTCCTGAAAAATTATTAAGCGCGAAATACCCAGACCACGAGCCTTTTCGCTATGTTGGTATTTAACCACAATTTCCATATGTAAATGAATGGACGTGTAACCAGGACCGAGAAACCTGTTGCGTTATGTGATTACGAGTTATGCAAGGTCGTTGGTGCCTTTGATAGTCAAGAGTATGCACTAATGTGTGTTGATGTGTTTTTCAGACCAGTCAAAATGGTGTTGAGATACGAGATGGCATGTGGCCTCAAGAAAGGTCACAAGGTCACGAAGAACGCCACCAAACCTCGTCCATCCAGAAGGAAGGGGGTATGTGTTATACAGTAGAATGTAGACCTCGCTGCGATGGCAAGCAGGTGGTAGTTACAATCTAGATACCTGGTCTTGTTTTGTGGACTCTGGTTTGTTAACCTAGAAATTAGCTTCTGTGCGTGATCATATTTTTTCTAACAAAAAATGGTGAATTCTTTTAATTTAAAGTTGTTAAAGTGTCCTAATTAATGGCTGCTGAAGGACATCAGTTTAATGAGTGAAAACGCCTTTTCTGAGTGTTGCACATGCAAGACAAAAGCAGTTGTGATTTTTATGTGCTCACATATTTATATGTGGTCGCATATTGCCGTCATCTCTGTCTGGGCATCAGGCGTTCGCAGCTGTATCTCCTAAACCCCTCACAGGATCTTGATGAGATTTGACAGATGTGTTCTTATGAAGCTGGCGACAAACGGCAACAAATTTCGGACCTTTCCGACTACTAGTGTGTCCCCTTGTGGCAAGTTTTTTACGCTTACCTCTATCTTCGGAGGTCCTTGACAGATTTTCATAAAATTTGGCAGTTTGGCATCTATTAATGAGATGATGCCATCCTCCCGTTTTCGGACGGATTCGAGGTACTTGGCACCACCTAGTGGCCATTTTTACTGTTTTCGAGTCTTGGCGTCTGCCGTACTATCAACCAAACTGTTCTTACTCTGAAGAGGGCTACTGACGATGATTTTCCAAAGACTTTGACAACTGTGGTGCCTCCTATTGGCAGTTTTGTGTGTTTTTTTGCCCAGGGCTGTATCTCCTGAACCCTTCACAAGATCTTAATGAGAATTGGCAGATGTGTTCCCATGAAGCTGACGACAGATGACGACGAATTTGGGACCTCTTCGACTACAAGTGTGCCCCTTGTGGCGATTTTAATTTTCTGATGCTTACCTCTATAGATTTGGAGGTCCTTAACGGATTTTCATAAAATTTGGCAGTTAGGCATCTATTAGTGAGATGATGCCATCCTCCCGTTTTCGGATTGATTCGGGTCACTGCGCCACCTAGTGGCCATTTTTGAGTCTATTTTGTGGCGTCCGCCGTTTTATCAACCAAATCGCTCTAGGGATGATTTTGAAAATTGGCTCATATGCTCTTACTGTGAAGAGGGTGGCTGACTATTTTCCGATGACTTGGACTACTATGGCGCCTCCTAGTTTATTTTTTGTGCCCATGGCTGTATCTCCTAAACACTGTATAAGATCTTTATTGAATTTTGCTGGTGTATTTACATGAAGTTGACCACAGAGGATGACAACTTTTGGACGAATTGGGCTATGGGTGTGCCCCCTATTGGCAATTTTAGTTTTTTACGTTCACCTCTTATCTTGAATGGTCATCAATGGATTTTCAGAAAATTTGGCAGTTAGGCATCTATTAGTGAGGTGATGCTGTTATCCGGTTTTCGGTAAAATTTGAGGCATTTTGCGCCACCTTGTGGCCATATTTACTATTTTCAAGTCCTGTTATTTGGTGTCTGCCCCTCTGTCAACCAAGCCACTCTAAGAATGATTTTGGAAATGGGAAAATTAAGTCTGACAATGATTTTCCGATGACGTTATCTACTTTGGTGCCTCATAGTGACAGTTATGTTTATTTGCGCTTATAACCTCTTAGTGGCAATTTCATTTTTTCGTTTTCCGGTTTTCTTAGAAGTTCCTTAATGGATTTTTATGAAATTTGGTAAATAGCTTTGATGACACATACAAGTTCTTTTGCGCCATCTAGTGGCCATTTTTGATACAAATAAACACCCCTAGAAGCACACTGTTTGCGGTACAATCGTAGGCGCATTTCAACGCTCTGCGTTGTTCTTGTATTGCAAGTCGTCAACTTTCGCCATTCTCTGCCAGGCATTCGCTGAAATCAATCTGTGTGAAAACTTTTTTGTGATCATGAACACAACAAAATGCGTTAAAAATCGATATTTTTTGTACAACCATTGTCACTGCCACATCAGATGTCAAGTAAAAGTAATAAAAAACATATTGTTAAAATCCTCATTTCATTACCTTTCAGAAAATATATACTTTGTAGTACTTTATACCAAGTTCTGATGGTTTTATTAATGGTTTAGTGACATCGCCCTTGTTTATTGAAATTTGACGACTAATGGGTTTAACTACTCTGCCATTTATCAAGTGACGTTTACCTCTGCCAACATAACATTCTTGGATAACATGGATTTCATGTTCCATTTCCAGTTACCAGTTTTCTCGTGCGTAATGTTCCTTTTAAGGCCTACATTATTCCATTGCTTCCAATTGTATTGTAACTTCAGGCAAAAGCAGCTTAGTCTAGTGCGCGATTATTAAGTTTGGTTTTGCTCATCTTATCCTGTAGACCCTCAACAAACACACCAAGTTCATCCGTGATGTAGTTCGTGAAGTGTCCGGGTTTGCCCCCTACGAGAGGCGCTGCATTGAGTTGCTGAAGGTGTCAAGGGACAAGAGAGCGCTCAAATTTGTGAAAAAGAGGGTAAGGCATTTTCTGTTACGTCTTGGTCATGAAATGGGACTAGTACTGTAGCTGATCAGCATTTTGCCTTTTGACAAAGCAGCCCAAATTTTCAAACATTTCACTTCCTAACACGTGGTCATTGTGGGCGTATTCCAAAGCGCAAGTCGCAAACTTCCATCTTGAATAGATTACATTGTTCCCCACAACAGAGAATTTAAACTTGAGTGGAATTACAAAGGTCATGTACTTGTTGGAAAGTCCATGTCCATACTGTGGCTAATTGCTGTATTGAGGTGTTGGAATATGTGTTTTGAATTGGTATTGAAAGTCCAAAATGTCATAATTTGTGTAAGAAATGAATAATCCGTGCACGCACCCAGGGGGGGTCGAGCCCCCATTTGGCAGTGTGGGCAAGAAAAGTCCTCAGAGAAATAAAAACTTATAAGAAGTAGAAAACAAGGCAAAAGTCTACTAAAAGGGCATGAGCTACCAAAATTCGGCAAATGTACAATTAATATCTCTGAATGTACCCTGTGAATCTGAGTAGAAGGTTCACATTCTCAAAAATTTGAGTCCTCCCATTTTTTGGGCTGGTCGCGCCCATGTTATTTTGCAGTACCTCAAACTTGCAGCATTGCTTTTCAAACTCTACACATTTATTCAGCGAAACTCCCCATGAAAAAATTCAAATTTTACACAGTGACTAGTCTAAACAGGATGTGGACAACACTGGATCTAATAAGCAGCACCCATTTTTATGGGCTCACATACTTATATGTGATCGCATATTGCTCTCATCTCTGTCTGGCCGACCGGTGTGTGCAGCTGTATCTCCTAAACCCTCACAGGATCTTGATGAGATTTGGAGATGTGTTCCTATCTAGCTGACGAATGACGACAAATTTCAGACCTCTCGGACAACGGTTGTGCCCAATAGTGGCAATTTTAGTTTTTATGCTCACCTCTGTATCTTTGGAGGTCCTCAACGTATTTTCTCAAAACTTGGAATATAGGCATCTGTTAGTGAGATGACACTATGTTCTTGTCGGATGGATTCGACGTACTTTGCGCCACCTAGTGGCCATTTTTACTATTTTCGAGTCTGTTTTTTGACGTCCACCCCGCTATTAACCAAACCACTCTAGGGATGATTGTGAAGATTGGCATGTATGTTCTTACCATAAGTATGGCTGACGATGATTTTCTGAAGACTTCGACTAATGTGGCACCTCCTAGTGGCAGTTTTTTTTTGCGCCCATGGCTATATTTCCTAAACCTTTCGCAGGATTTTTATTAAATTTAGCAAGTGTATTTATATGATGTTGACAAGAGATAACAACTTTCGCAGGGGTGGGACTACTGGTGCGCCCCCTAGTGGCAATTTTAGTTTATTATGTTTACATCTGTATCCTGAAAGGTCCTCTACAAACTTTCATAAAATTTGGGATATAGGCGTCTATTAGTGAGATGGCACTATCCTGTGGTTTTTGGATGGATTTGAGGTATTTTGCGCCACGTAGCGGCCATTTTTACTGTTCTCGAGTCTGTTTTTTGGCATCAACCAAATCATGCTAAGGATAGTGCTGAAAATTGGCATATATATTCTCTATGTGAATAGGACTGTTGAGGATGACGACGTCAACTACTGTGGTGCCTCCTAGTGGTTGTTTTGTTTTGTTTTGCGCCCGTAGCTGTATATCCTAATCCCACTGCTGAATCTTTATTAAATTTAGTTATTGTATTATAGGAGGATAACAATAGATAACAACTTTCAGGCGGACGTTGTGCCCCCTAGTGGCAGTTTCATTTTTTCTGTTTTCGNCTGTGCTAAAGTGTTGGAATATGTGTTTTGAATTGGTATAGAAAGTCCAAAATATCTTAATTTGTGTAAGAAATGACTAATCTATGCACGCAACCAGGGGGATGGAGCCCCCATTTGGCAATGTGGGCAAAAAAAGTCCTCAGAGAAATAAAAACTCATAAAAAGTCGAAAACAAGGCAAAAGTCTGCTAAAAGGGCATGAGCTACCAAAATTCAGCAAATGTACAATTCATAGCTCTGATTGTACCCTGTGAATCTTAGTAGAAGGTTCACATTCTCAAAAATTTGAGTCCCCCCATTTTTTAAGCTGGTCGCGCCCATGTTATTTTGCAGTACCTCAAACTTGCAGCATTGCTTTTCAAACTCTACACATTTATTCAGCGAAACTCGCCACGAAAAAAATTTGAATTTTACACAGTGACTAGTCTAAACAGGATGTGGACAACACTGGATCTAATAGGCAGCACCCATTTTTATGGGCTCACATACTATGTAGTCGCATATTGCTCTCATCTCTGTCTGGCCGTCCGGTGTGTGCAGCTGTATCTCCTAAACCCTCACAGGATCTTGATGAGATTTGGAGATGTGTTCCTATCTAACTGACTAATGACGACAAATTTCAGACCTCTCCGACAACGGTTGTGCCCAATAGTGGCAATTTTAGTTTTTTACGCTCACCTCTGTATCTTTGGAGGTCCTCAACTTATTTTCTCAAAACTTGGAATATAGGCATCTGTTAGTGAGATGACACTATTTTCTTGTCGGATGGATTCGATGTAGTTTGCGCCACCTAGTGGCCATTTTTACTATTTTCGAGTCTGTTTTTTGACGTCCACCCAGCTATTAACCAAACCGCTCTAGGGATGATTGTGAAAATTGGCATGTATGTTCTTACCATAAAAAGTATGGCTGACGATGATTTTCCGATGACTTCGACTAATGTGGCGCATCCTAGTGGCAGTTTTTTGCGCCCATGGCTATATTTCCTAAACCGTTTGCAGTATTTTTTATTAAATGTAGCAAGTGTTTATATGATGTTGACAAGAGATAACAACTTTCGCAGGGGTGGGACTACTGGTGCGCCCCCTAGTGGCAATTTTAGTTTATTGCGTTTACATCTGTATCCTGAAAGATCCTCTACAAATTTTCATAAAATTTGGGATATAGGCTTCTGTTAGTGAGATGGCACTATCCTGTGGTTTTTGGATGGATTCGAGGTATTTTGCGCCACCTAGCGGCCATTTTTACTGTCCTCGAGTTTGTTTTTTGGCATCATCTAAATCATGCTAAGGATAGTTCTGAAAATTGGCATATATGTTCTCTATGTGAATAGGACAGTTGAGGATGACGACGTCGACAACTGTGGTGCCTCCTAGTGGTGGTTTTGTTTTGTTTTGCGCCCGTAGCTGTATCTCCTAATCCCACTGCCGAATCTTTATTAAATTTAGTAAGTGTATTATATGAAGCTAACAATAGATAACAACTTTTAGGCGGACGTTGTGCCCCTATTGGCAGTTTCCTTTTTTTGTTTTCTTTTGTTTTGCTGAAGTTCTTTTGTCAGATTTTATGAAATTAAGTAAAAAGATTTCTATTGCAGAAGCGATGGCTCGTTCCATTTGCAGATGGGTTGGACTTTTTGCACCATCTAATGGTCATTTTTATGATACAAATAAACGACTCTAGAAGCACACCGTTTACGGTGCATTTGTGGGCGCATTTCAATGCTTTGCATTGTTTTGTTCCTGTTCAAGCAATCAGTGAGCTCTGTGTATCAAAGTTATTGCGAAAATTCCACTTTTCAAGCTTTAAGCATTGTTGTACATACAAAAGTAGTATGTGTCTCAAAACGTGGTAGCTGTTCCATAGACCACAAAGCATTTATATGGGTTTTCTGTTCTTTTGTTCATTGTATTGTGCCATGTATTTCGTCAGATTTTACTACATTTAAAGCCCTGATGTAAGCGTTTCAAAAATAAATGTGACCAATTTTGGCCTTTAGAATTGTCATAAGTGTCAACCTAGTGGTGTTTGCGAGTGCAAATTAAGCTCACCGGCTATATACTTTGATAGTTAATTGCTAAAATTGGCTCTCCTCAAGCCGTGGTCTTTGATAGTTCACATTGACCTCCAGTTTATTTGTTGCACTTTCCTTCCAGCTTGGAGCACACATGAGAGGCAAGAGGAAGAGGGAAGAGATGGGGAAAGTAATACAGCAAATGAGAAAGGCAGGGGCCGCCCATAAATAGATTGGGGAAATGTTGGTTGTAAAATTGCTTGTAAAATAAATCTATTAAGAGCATCCTGTGATATTTTTATATATCCTATTTAGTCCCAATTCGCATATTGAGGGTACAGTAAGTTGTTGTTTGGAAACTGGCCCTTGGGTAGTGTTGTGGAGCTCAGAGTTGAAAACCTCTGGGTAATATAGAAGGGCTCTAGGGAATATGACCATGTATCAGATGTCTTCAGAAATGGTCCTATAGACCACATTGGAACGAATGGGATAGGTACGACTTGATACGAGGGAGGTATTTAGGCTTTTATATGAGAATGGCGTTTTCTAGTAAAATTGGGATAAGAGAGTTCTCGTCTTAGGTCATCCAAAATGAACCACTTTTCGACCCCTCACTTGTTTTGATGTGCATCATTTGTGATGTTTTCTTTAAAACCGCAATTGATTTTCAAATTGTTTCTTTTCCTGGTTATCCTTGTACAGGTTCTCCAGAAAGTCTAAAAGATAATACAGCTTGTCAGAGCCACAAAAAAACATTAATAACCCAATTGGCCATCCCCGCGAACAAACGTGTGAAACTTTCATCGCCCACTCCAGGAAATACTCTTGTGTCAGTTAATCATTGCCTGATTGAAATGGCTGGGCTCTTTCAGCAAAGTAACCTGAAACTGACATTTCTGAACAGAAGGAAGACCATGTTAAACGCAATAATGATGATATTAAGCGCGTATTTGTTGTCCTCATGTCCCTCCCCAACCCAAGAATTGGTTTTGCCGCACATGCATGGAGTAGTCATTCAAGATTGGATGTGCGTGGTCTCTAATTTTTAAATCCCGAGATGTTTCAGTTCTGTGAATTCAACAATGACAATCTGTTGTGTTATCTGTAACTGTATATAGTTACGATTGCGTTCACTAGGGGCGCTGCGTATTTTACCTAATGCATGAAGGTCGTCAGAACACGCTCTCGCTTGACTATAATTAACCAGGGCACAACCCCTCGCAGGCAACGCAACGACATCTAAGTTGCGTCGACCTTTATCTTAACTAAGCCATAGATACATGTAGGTCTTCGCAACACACAGATCAGTAATTTGCACACTTTCAACACTTCAAATAACGAAGCCCACGACTGCACCGTACATGTGTCGCTCAGATTCGGATGTGAAATTTCGTGAAAATAGTCAAATAACGAGAGATATTGGCAAGCTACAAATTTTGTTGTCTGTGGATTTAACTGATTTGGTACCCTGTCCCGGTGTTTTGGTAACCATAATTTCTCCACGCTGATTTGGATCCAACTCACTTAAAGTTCAATGAGAGATCTTATGCACGTCGTTACTTAATTATGATTTAGTTTAATGTAGCTTAATGTTAGAATGTAACATATCCTTAATCCTAGGTTAATGGCAAAGCTGCGTATTTTTCTAACGTGATCAATTCTTATTCTACATGTATAAAAATATTCAAGATGAGAGCTCAAAAAAGTGGTTACAATATTCTAAAATATTTCTTCGTTTTCATTTTATGCAATATGTGTTTTCACGAATTTCATCGCTAAGTTATGATGACTCTTCATTTCGAAAGCAGAACAACAAGTAAAGCATTTTATCTACTACAATCTCCTATGAATCTGATCAGTTATTCCTGAGAGATGATTTTTCCGAAGTTACCTAAATATAACCTTACCGGCCTTTCTTCACAAAACACCACGTTTTGGTATTTACAAATTTACACCCATTCCTCTAATTTCAGTGCAGTCAATAAAAAGATTCAACTAATCGTTATAGATTTATGGGATTTTAGACAAAATAGTCGTCATATGCATAAAATAATAAATTCTTAGGTTGAATATCAATTTCTACTAGAACTTCATGAGATTGGGTTCACCTTAACAAGCCAAAATTTAAGTCGGGCAACTTTGCGGTCATCTCAACTTACAAAGAAGGGGTTCGTTTTTGTGGGCAGTCCGGAAAACAAATTGCTATAAATAGCAGGGTCGCCCTAAAAGTTAATAAAGCAGTGAAAATGACATTTTTGTAGGCTAAAATGGGAGAACATAAGAATCAATAAATACATCCGAACTAATTTTTCTTGTATGCTTTTCTTTTTTCTTTCTTCTATATAGTTTTTTCTCAATAGCGTGAAGCGATGATGTGTTGTTGCCGAGAAAAAGTCACCTACTTCCCAGTACTTTTATTTGCTATTTTTCAGAAAAATTACAAAGTGGTCGTAAAAAAGGTTAAAAAAACTCAGAAACTCTTAAAAATTCAGGCTCAGATTTCTTTTGACAAGGCCAGCTGATGTGCTAAGTTTCAAAAAAATGGTGATTTTGCATATATAGCCCACCATCTGGTTTTTATATGGAATTGCTCTTAAGTTATTGTCCCTTTTTATCTAATAAGTCCAACTTCGTATTTGCGAGCATTAAATGCTGATAAGCAGGGGTGGGTCAAAATTAGGCGTATGCGTCAATATGTGAAACATTTGATCTTTTATTTGAAAGTTCGTTTTTAGGTGTGCATTTGAAGCTCTCACTATAATGTTCCGGATTTGTAGGACTTCCTTAACTGAACTGAGTCGACAAATATCATACAAAAATAATAGGTTTTATTAGCGTCTTCAGTCAGTCGTCAAATCAATGAAGGCTTTTAATGAATACAACAAGGCAAATATGTCTAACGACTTTGCTACTTTATAATGTATTTTAGTCCATATCTTCCCCTCTTCCAAAAGTACGTTGGACATTCTTTTGAAGGTGCAGAAAGATACATGTAGAAACGAACTCCTTTCTGTTATAGAAGGAGTACACTTAAATTAAAACTTTCACGATACCAGCAGCTCCCCTTTAGGCTTAAACACAGGCTGCCGATAATCGTATTTTAGCAATGGTGAAGTTGAACTTATAGTGCACACAAAATTTATTTAGTGACGATACCGAAGCACCCATATAGCAACGAAATAGGTGGAAATGAAGCTTTTCTTTAAGCATTTATCTGAAGTCAAAATTCCTCAGAAAAAAAATTAAGATATGAGGCTTAAGTAAAGGAAAACCTTTAAAACAAACTGAGCATTCGAGCTCAGTTTACACTTCCCCTTGTTATCTATGGTGATACCGGATGTTCACGAATCCATAACCGTCTCATGATGCATTTGTAAACGGACGGCATTGTCGTGGTTGAAAGCTCCCTAAGTCGATGTATCACCCGGCGTAGCGTTGCACAGTGCTGCTCTTCAATGACACCGCGATGTTCTATGTACTTCCTCAGTCGTGGGTAGCCTGTGTAATCTCAACTTTCCATCATTTCGTACCATACCGTGTGGATTATGCTTTTGAGACAAATTTTAAAAATGAAGCTTAGTTTTCATGATTTTATTCCATTCCATTTTTAAGTTTTAAAGACATACACATCACAATAACAATTGATATTTAACATTTTATGACGGAAGAGAAGACATAGTTCATAGGTCACTCGACTGATTTACTTCCGTAAACGTCGGCGTCGATGCCTTCTTTAAGAGAGGGGGTTTCTTCATCGACGTCCGCCTAGGGTCTACCCCAGCAAGTGTCCTTTTGCTTTCAATCAATTCGTGAGCGATTAAAGTTGGTAGCTGTTCGAGAAGTTTCTGAAAAATCGTAAAACATATGACATTTCGCACGACCGTTGAAGAGATTATCAAAAGGATTGTTGGTGTAAATATTATCCTGCAGTTCTTGTACCAATGGGAAACCAATTACAACCACAGTTTTATAATAGCCCGACGAGATGTGTCGCGAAAACGTGACGGACAAAGTATGCGTTTGCGTACTGATGCACTGCGTTGCACGACGCTAGATCCAACGTGAGGTTGTTGGTGCCTCTCAAGAGAAAAGTCCTCCAAATCTCACCGAGGATCAAGATGTAACAACCTGGCTATGTAATATTATTTCTATTTAAACACATCTCATTAATTATTGCCTGTCATTGCGTTTTGGGATGTTCGTCTTTTCCAAACTAATGCTGCTCACTCAAACAAAATATAGAGCGCACCCTTTCATCAATGAACTATGTGTACATGCAAAGATTTTATTGATACCTATATATAGTATCTTTGGTACAGGTACATGCAATTTCTCAACCTTTGGTTGCCAGTGACAAAAATGACATTTTACAAATACATATTGGGGTTTTATAAAACACAAGTTAAACGTAGCGACTGACTATGAAATGGATGGCCAATTTTATAATCGCTCCAAAAGTCAACGCAGTTTCTTTCGTCTACAAAATAGTTTAAAGATAATGGTCCAGCAGTCGGAGTAAAGCAGTTAAACAATTGAGAGTACTACAGTTGAGTTGGAATGAAGAGAATCAGCAGTTACAGCGACAGTCACTAGAGAGCCAGTTATAGAGACAGCAGGTTATTTGAATCAACGAATGTAACAGATGGTGAACGTGTCTCATAAGTTGATCACAAGTCAAGGCTTCGCAGCACTGGCTGAAGCATAAACAGACATTACGTCGGACGTTTTGTTTGAGTAGGCTTGTGAACATACGGTCGGGATTAATAAAGGATTAACTCGAACCAGTCTTCAGTCTATCATCGCACCGAAATTGCACCGGTTGGTGATCACCTGCGCCCACCCAGACACGGCGAAAAACGTGACAACTTGTATACCAATTTCGGACACTACGAAATAGCTCAAAAAGATACCCCAAGTGTTTGTTTTACGCAAGCGAAGAGAAAAACATTAGTAAATCTTCAGAGGCCTGTAGTCAAATCAGTGGAATAATGAAAACATGATTTTAGAACATTAACTACTCTAACATACTAAGTGATGAACGCGGTATTTAATGATCACATCCACTGCTCACAACAGTATTCAAGCAGAGCACTTCGTTTTGGTTTGCAGAACAACTGCACTTCCACTTATACTTCTACGTTTTAATCTCAACACATCGGTTAAAAAGAAGCAGCGTCCAGTTGAAATCATTAAGTAACACTTACATGTAGGCCTACATGAACAATTCCCCAGGCAATTAAAGAAAATGGCCGAAACAAGAGACTGTTCATGTGTTGAAGTACGCATACAAATCAGAACGTAAATCTTTTGAAATGGCCTCGTTTCTGAGATGTAGATCAGACACTAATGATTAACAATAACAATATCTGGTTTCGAGACTAAGTTTCACCAAGTCGTTGTCAGAGTACGCATTATCTGGAAGATAAAAGAATAATGTCGGCCATGACGTACCTGCACTTCGGTAAGTTGTTCCTCTATACGATCGACTCGCCGCTCCACCTGTAGTTGATTATGCTGCATCTCTGTTACAGCCTCATACATGTTGTTCTGAATCTGGAAATTGTTAAAACAGTCTGTTTAAAGGTCATGGTAGCCTGCCATCAAATTAATTTGGCAAATGTGAATTTTATATTCATAAAGACTACAATTTGCTCTGCATGTCAAAAGAAAAATTAAATAACACCTGCTAAATGCCATTTTGAATTGCACGCTTCGCAGCAGAACACTGCCGTCGCATTCGCGACAACTAAATGGTACAAGATGATGATGGCGATGTTTTTTTCAGGTGTGACAATTGTTTGGGGCCTAGTCAGTGTTGAAGGAAGTGGTTGGAGTTGTGAGGACAGTTGTGTTGGAGATAATGATAACGGAGGGGCACACGTGACGTGAGGGTTGGGGTGGTGACCACGGCGTAGGAGGAAGTGGTGATGAAGGTAGTGGTGATGGCGACGACGGTGGTAATGGTAGTGACGGTGTGGCGATGGTGGTGTCGTGATGGTGATGGCGATGAATATGGCATTCCCAGTGGTAGTGGTGGTGGTGGTGGTGAAGGTGTGATGTGGATAATGATAATTGAAATAAAAACAAGATTGAAATTAGGAAGGCAAATGGTTATAATAATACTGTCCCACAATGCTTCAGCAGCAAACGGTTTGATTGACCGGTGCTGCTGCAAGTCAAACATTAAAGATAAAAAGAGCACAAAAGAGACGTTGAGACGTGTAACCAGGTGGGTTACGCGCTTGCACAATGCGTAAAACACGTTGGATATCACTGTAAAAAAATTAAAATGGGTTTAGGCATGCACATTCAAGACCGTAGCTTTGTGTGATAACGAAAAGTTCTGACAGTCGCAGCCAGACCACGCCCACCATAGAAACTGTTGCTGCGGTCACCAAGCGCAACGCAAACACGACGTAATAAAGCAGCAGATTCTTTACGATGTCCTTTTGTGTTTTGTCGCTGAAAGTGTTAACGCATAGAGCCGAATTATCAAAAAGAGTCTCGGAGAAGCCCATGAACTCGTGCTCGCAGCGGTATGTCCACGGTGAATCCTTTGAGCCAATCAACAGAAGTTAAACTTTTTTCACCTGTTTCGATCAATTCACGCAAGTGAGTGTTTTGCACATTGCTTTGTGTTGACACGACTTGGTGGTCCTGTAAGCTGTTTGTCAGCATCTACAGGATTACTTTTAGTGTTCATTTGGAGTCTCGTTTTAGAGATAAGAAAGTGACTCAGGCTGTCGCAGGTCTCATGCGCTTTATGCCACCCATTGTACGTGTTCCGTATGTTTATTTTTCAATACAGATCAGATACCATTACACTCACTTTATGCTTCATTAACCAGACTTATACTCAGATGTATTTTGAAGTCTACTATAACATGCTTTTATTAGCGACATTCACTTTTCTGGTTCATTTTCCTTAAACCGTTGATCGACATAGCAATATCTCTGACCACTTGGTAAGTCAACTTAAGACTTTCGTTCGCAACCAGTACTTGTGGGATAAAGGTGACGGACAATTATTGGGTCTCGAATGTTCAGATTTATTAGCTTGACTGTCACGCCGGAACTACTCATTGTGTTGGAATACATATGTGCCGTGCATGAAGATATTATTGTAAAACAAGGGTTAAAATGACTTGTACTGCGTCCGCTTGGAGATTGCACAATTACGTGCAGTCCTTATCTTTTTAAACCGCGTAAACCTAACTTTTTCACATGGCTTGATTTTCCGATTTTGGGTTTAACTTCAAAACAAGCCCAACGACACGTAATCGACGATCGTTTCACGTAAACTAATTTCCTTTATTAGTGTATAAGATCGCTTCGTTAGGTTTTATGCTTAGCTACAAAAGAAAATGTTCACGCATTGTTTCACGGCAAAACGATAGTTAATAAACCGGAACACGTAAACAAATGATGTAGCACAATTCCCCAATCAAAGGCGAGCAGTTAATGACAGTGCGTCTCTGTATTTCCAATTGAATTGTTACTCGTTCCTTTCCAACAGAAATCAAATGGAATGAGTGAAAGCCGCTTTGACAACAGCAGTGATAAAATACAAACTCAGCCAAATCGAGAAAAACCGAGATGTGTTCCGGTAATGCAAACCTGGTGACATTGCGTATCACTCAAGATCACGCGACGGATAAGCTATACTGTGTTGCGGATATTCTCGAGAGATTACTAACCTTCACTGACAAAATGGCTGCGACTGAAGTGATTGTTCACATTTTTGTAGCGCCACCTCTACACGAATAGAACCAGCTGCACCGGCAAGTCACTGCGACATTTCTAAATTTACCACTTGTGGGAATGTCCGAATGTTACTTTATCACGTTCACAAATGAGAAGTCAGATTCACCATCCTTTGACAGTCCCAGCCCTTTTAGCATTTAGATTATTGGATCATCGGAGAAAACTGTGATTAAACTCTCTATTTCCGTTCTACATGTATGTGTCACTGATTATTTCTCTCCGTGTCCCGCGAATGTTTAATGGAGTTCCACGATGTAATGGCGACCAATCGCTTGGGATGGTATAATCATTATTGTCATCTATCTACCAAGGAAGCTTCATCTCCTTTGTCTTAAATTGTGAACAGTATCATGTTCTGATGATTGAGCGAAAGATTGATTTCGTCACGTCATTATTAAAACCATTCTTGGAAAAAAAGTATTGAAAAATTCGTCATTGTGCGCCAGTAAGTGGACGGTCTTTCTTGACCATGACCCTTTAACAGATTACGAATACGACAAAAGAAGCTTTCCAATTTGTTACACCCTTTCAAGGTTACCGCAAGTTGCAGGGCATTGCTCTATCTTGAAAAGATAGGTAAAAATAAGGGTTGTGTTCCTTCAGATGCAAGGAACTCGTGAAAATATAAAAAAGAAGACATAAGTCTCTGCGAGATATCGTCAAGCACTATACCAACACTGCACGTGATCACATAAGATTTTTGGCGCCTACGGAACGCAATCAGGATTCAGTTTCCGATGAAATTTCCTTCAATTTTACATGCTCATGTAACAGAAAAGGTTTAATAATTCGGAAGATGCAGATAGATGAATTTCGTATCTAACAACAGTGGATTATTTTAAAACCACGCTGTCTGCGTTCGTGGAACTTAGGTGGGTACTTCGTGATCCGCCATCAGAGATTAGAAAAGTTAGAATTCGAAATCAAATTATGTCCATTAAAAAGTGTTCGGGAAATTGAAAGGGCACCATATCAATACCTCTGGGTGTCAAAAATCCCTGCAGACTATCACTAATTGCAAAGTGGAAGTATCCCCAGCACCGCAAGGCGGCAGGGACATCGGTTTCACATTATCAGTCGGCGTTGTTTTGCGGAAAATTCTCCATTATCTCAAAAGTCTTTCTACTGGGAGCACCGTATTCTACCCATTAAGTGCAAATCGAAAGCACTAAGTGTTTTGTTCAGTGTAGAGATGAGAACGTAATTGAAAATCAAATGTTATCGGTGACACAACTTAATTATCAAGTCAAAACTTCTCGCGTCATTTTCGGCTTAAAAATCAGTACAGGGTTAAAACACCGAACAGAATAAACCGATTTAGAAACTTGTTCAATAGAAAATACCTTTTTGCTTTTCATTGATATTTTCGAGAATTGTATTTACAGGTAAATTAAACAATGTAATTCAAGTATGCTCTGGCGGCATGCAAAGCGAACCAAGTTCTGTTGGCAAGTGGCGTTCACTCAGTACAACTGGAATTAGTAAAGGCTACACATCAGAAAGGTTACTGTATAAATGGAAACGTGTCAGATGAATTAATCTTTGGAAATCACAAAGCATGCATACAGAATAGGGAAGCGGAAGATAGGGGGAGGCAGAAATACAGCTGCAGGGATGAACACAAGGGTTGTTAGGTATTGACCATTTTACGAACACAGGGGGGCGTCACGTTCGTAATGACTGTGAGAAACGCTCGCTTTTTGCAGCTAAACAACTACAATTTCAGGCATCAGGTGACTACAAGGAATGACAACCCACCAATCCTTACTCTGGAACGCGCACGCATCAGCAGCCGTCCTTTCGTAAGTAGGTCAATCGGCAAAGCCATCACACTACACTCAAGGTGAAAAAGTCTGACATTATAAGCTTTCCGTTCATTTTACAAACAGATTTCAGAAGAGACGTTGGTGCATAGCTATATACATACACCAGTTTGCGCAAGATTTTCTGCAAGACTAGGAAAAGCGTCTGAGCTTTGTGACTAAGGATCCCAGGGTATTAAAAATGCAACCAGGAGTTTCCTTATTTGGTGTAACATGAAATTAAAGTCGGACCTTAAGCGTTCTTTATGGCAATGCAAAAACGAATTTTTATAAAATGTCTGACGAGCCAAAATCTAAGACTTCGCCCTTTGTTTCGGCAGTGTTAGAACGGATAACCTACTTTAATCAGACTTGCGGGAAGCGACTCAAACCTGATTAAATTGGGCGGTCGGTTTTGAGCAATAAACGCTGTTTCCGGCGAAACCGGCATGGCCGACATGCTGCAAAAATGAACAAGACGATTTCAATAATTTAGGCTAGAAATACGAGAGTAAAGTTTAGATTGTGCACGACGGAATGTAACTGAAGATATCATAAGTTGAGATGTTTGTACATCGCCACTGTGAAGCTGTCACACAATAGCTGTGAATCGTTATCAACTAGAACTGTCCTAGGCAGCAATGCTCTTAAGAAGGGAGGGAGGCTATTTTGTAAAATTTGGCACCAGTCAGAAGATACATTTCCCTTCAATACCATAAGGTTTTCTTTTATGCACACACCACTGCCTGACTTTAGGAAGGTAACAACGATTTGTTAGGCCGTGTGGTGGCAACAGTTTGAACGGACTATAGTATGCTAAGACACCAAGGTAAGGAATATCACGTCACAGTACAGGCGNGTTGCATTTTTAAAACCCCAAGGCACTTGCTGTAAGATAGCCAGCGACATCTTGCGGCAGGGTAATCAAGCACATCTTGCCACATGGATCTTGAATGCATAAAATCAAGCAACACTACATCTGTATTATTACTGGACACAACAAGAAGTCGAGAAAGTGTCAATGGGTTATACAGTACGCTGCCTAAGCATAACTTCAGGGGTTTTGAATATAACAGAAGAAATGAAAATTATCTGTTCACCTAATGTGCATGGTAACATTTTTGCTCTTAGTCAAGAACTTACTGCGCATGACCAAAATGACGTGATACCTGAGTAACATTCAAATGGGGATAATACGCTGCACAGTTTGAGTTTGTGCTTTTCCGTTAATAAGTCGATGATAAAACCCAGAACATGCAGGTTTTGTTAATCAATATAGACCATCGACAAAGTTGACCAAAGGAGTGCCTTCAACATATTCATGTATAGTTCAGTATTCAGTGAAACACAGGGCATATCTCAGGCCGAGATGTGAGGGATGGTGAGAGCTCCATCACCTAAGATCGTCGCCGAAATTCATCGGGAATAGATCAGCCGATCAAACACCTTTGTCCCCCTGTCGTACCTGTGCACAAGTAATCCCTCGTTGCATTTTAAATAGTTTTGAGGACCAGCACAAAATTGGATATTACTCATGAAGAACTATGACAACCTACCGTTATCGCCCGTGTCATGAAGACATTTAAAAAGGCGAAAACCTCTGACGCAACCAGTGTTCCCCAAACTTGCTGTTTACCAAACGAAAAAATCAAACGGAAACACCCTGCAGATCAAATTGTTGTCTCGTCAATCGTAAAACAGAAGTCAACAATAGTGAACAACATAAACCGTTAAACGGATTTTCCGTATCTATTCGCAACAATCTAAAGACCTCCCCGCAAATTCTTACAGCGAGCAGAAAAAATGAATGGAGACCCACGATTCCACTGGTCATCGAAAGAGGGACCTACTGTACATGTAGACGAACGCCTCAGGACTGAGCAACACTGGAATAGTTGAAAGGAGGGTTTTGGGTCAGTTTATGTACTTGGACATGTGGAAAAGGGGAGAACCGTGTGTTCATGCAACAAGAGACATTGGTAATCTTCAGTCCAAAAACACATGAGACAAAAACACGTTTAACGAATGTATTGATTGGTGCACGGACATTCTCAACACCACACAAAGCACGCCGAGAGTTGCAATTGAGCAATTCGTGATTTCGCGAACACACGTTCGCGGTGAGGTGAACATTTGAGTGATGAAACGCCATTTACAGCTTTAAATTGGGAGTTCAATACTACTCACCCATGAACAAATTCATAATCAATATTAATATTCAAAATACAAGACGAACAACAGTGTAACGTCTTGTAATTTTGCAAGTCTTAATGATTTGTTATTTTCCAGTCTGACAGTGACCCCTGCGTTCAGATATCACCCCAAGGTACGTTTGTTATTAAAAAGATGCTACGCCATGTTTGAGCGAGTGCTCAGGTTCTGTCACTTGCTGATGTATCACAGGCACCTAACCTGAATAAATAGTATCATTTCGAACATAACCACGAACTGGGTGTTTTAAAGCAGGAGGTTCTTCACCACAACCGTCTTTTTTCACGCCTGAAGTGTTAGTCACGTTTGTTGATTTAGCAGATTTTGTATGGAATTTTCAAACTTGCTCCACATTTTTTACTGGTGAAAATATTAAAAGAGTATTATTTCTGTTTAAAGATTCATCACAAATACTTTAAATGTGATCCGAACGCCACCTGTTGGCCACGTCACGTGACCTTATGAATAAAAGCCCTGAAATGTGTATGCCCCAAGTGCGACTCAAACCCGGGACATTCTGGTGACCATGCACACGATCTAGTGGGGTACAGACAAGACTTTAAAAAAGCTTGCGACCTATATTTCCACGCCCGTTTAAGATTTACATAGTCATTTAAACATTTAAACGGACAAGTCGTAGTCGGTGTCAGTTTGTGAGCCAACCCCAGGCGTAGTCACTGTACACTGTATATACAATGACACGGATTTTAATGTGTGCCATATAAATGTCGCTCAACATTTTGACAGTGCAACTGGTACTTTTATAAATTTGCTCATGGAACCTTTCTGTACACAATCTCTCAAAAGATTTGCGCTTACCTTCGCCATGTCGACTAACGTGTTGGCATTGTCATTCAGTTTTCGCTGGTAAACTTTTATGTCTCTGAGACTGCAAGAAAGGCGAAACAACAAACAAGTCTTAACCGCTCGAAAATTAACACAAAGAACTCATTGTACATACATTTGTTTGTATATTTTTACTTTTCAGTGACTTTCACGTTCATGATCAATCCCAGCCATTACCTACCATAGTCAAAATAACATTATTTATATTTTTGTTTCACCAAATATGGGTAACAATTGCTTATCCTATCTTATCCTAATTACGACAAGTCTTAACCAATCTTATCCTAATTACGACATGCCTTAACCTACCCTATCTTAATTACGACAGGTCTTTCTAGTAATCACCACTTCAAAGTCTGTTGAGATATTTGTACGAGATCGATTCGAGCCACGTGCATTATTTTGAGTTTGCCAGCACACCAATGAATTACATTTTAGCGGTCCTAACATTTGTTGTAAAGTAGATCTTTTTGAAAGTGATATACTGACTTTTAGACCCAAAATAAAAAAACAGTATTTTCCAAAAACAATAAACGCACACATAAATCTGACGTTGGAGGTTTCAAAATACGCACCTGTGTATAGCTTGCAGAAACTTCCTCTGATGTGTCCGAACTTTGCTGGCGTTGACCCGCTTGACTAATCGCGTATATTTATAAATAAGCCAGGTTTCGCGTAAGACGTTCGCAGCCGCATTCTTGAGCTGAAGGAATGAAGAGGTAAAATTTAATATTTGCTAAGAAATTAAATCAAAAGCTTCTAAGACTTCAAAGCGGGATCGTGCATGTGTTTTTCAAAGATTGATCGTAGAATTTAGCGTTTGCATCCATCCGTTTTCTAACGTTAGACACGACTCCCGCTGGTAAAACAGCGGAAATTCCAGATTCACCAACGCGAGGGGTTTAGATGCAATGTCAGAATGATTGTGTAACTTTGGAGACGGAATCCAGGAAATTGATAAAAATATTGGCGACTTTATGTTATCTTGTTTAACTTATTTATCATAATTTCACATGAGCGCTATGATGTAATCTTTTCTTGTAAAATTCACGGAAAACGTCAAGTGGACAAACAAACCTTTTTGGTTAGCTGCGTGTCCATCATGAAATTGTGGACATGTTTTTCCGCTCGCGACAATTCCAGTTTTCGCGTAAAAACTGCTACAACTAGAGCAGTGCAACCAGCACCCTGCAAAGACAGATATAACATGGATGATTGAAACTATATGCTGTATAACAGTTCATAATAATAGCCATTATGTCAAATAAAAACAAAAGTTTGTATCATAGCATCAGTTAATTATTTTCATCTCGTTTAATTGATGGAAATTTGCATTCGTTTTCTGTTTTTTACTTTACAAAACTACTTCTCTCATTGAGTTAAGTAGATGAATTCCGTTAATTGTACGTTTTGAAAATTCTTTGAGCGGCACTGAACAGAATGTGTTCCAAGCCTGCAAATTAGTAGAGTGGATAAATACATGTACGCTATTGTCACATTAAAAGTCAGATATAGGAATTTCAAGGACTAAAATTTGTCGTAGTCAACTTGTATTGGAAACTTAGTTGAGAGAATTTTATGTGTGCCAGAATACGGAAAAAGTGCGTAAATGAAGATGATTTACCGTAAATAATACAAACTAGTCGTTTGGACTGAAGCAAATGGGTGAAAATAGTGCACTGACCATTACTCCGACACTGAAAGCAATGCCTCGACCGCAGTAGGTGTTGGGTACTATGTCACCATAACCAATAGACAAGAAGGTTATGGCGATCATCCACATAGAGTTAAGGAAGTTAGCGTGTTTGATGTCGTGAGGACTGCAAAAGGAAAACGGATGAATTAATCATTGTATGTCATCCGAATAACATCTCAATTATTTCACGTCGGAACGCCATCACATGAACGTCATGCACACGTCATGTACTGTAGATTTACACACGCATCCATGCGCGTGTTTTGCCTGTGAGTGTAGGGTTAGCGGCTGCGCGCCACCCGATCCTCGTTAATTCGCGAAATATAAACAAAATTCTAAAAAGTCATGCCCAAAACATTTAAAGCAATTTCACATAAAATTCATGGCTTGAATAATAAGAGACAATTCTCCTGAAAGGCATAAATTAACTTGTAGTATTTTGGAAAACAGGTCGATGGACGTCACATTACTGCGTCGTAGTTGCGAGGAAATTCTACTTGGATTCGCAAATTATGAAAACAACGAACGATAATTCACGCATAGATTTATCACATCTGGCGGCAACTAAATATTAAGAGACAACAAATATGTACATAAATTATACCCTTCCCCAAAACAAAAGTGAGACGGCTAGACATGAGGAGACAGTTAACACAATCTATGAGCCGAGACGTCACAGAATGAGTCTGAAATCAATGTCAGTGAATGCATTGACTCATATTTTTCGAGTGCCAATTACAGCTACCATCCATGTCAATAATGCATAACACGCAAAACTACTCGAACTGGCCAATTACTCTTGATACCGTTCATGGACAAACGTTATGAATATTCTATATACCACAGGGATACAGGGCAAATCTACATGTATTACGCTCTGTACAATATCAAAACTCTGACCGCCGAATGGAAACGACGTACGGCGCGTGCAGAGGTTCGTCGACAAACTTTCGTTTCCAGACGTTACGGTTATGGTTAAGTGCCTTCTACAAGACAAAAATATATTTCTCAATTTGCTATCTGTATTCCACATCCTGTTAGAACGAGACCACATGTTCGGATACAAGGTACGCTAGTGTGTTACAGTGAAGATGAGATTAAACCAAAGAAAATTAAGTTGGCAAAAATTCGGCCTCTTTTTGTAGTTAATGAACAAGGTTAAGCCAATTTCGCATTGAGCAGTGTCTATTCTTGATGACGACGTTTTACACATTGCTGTACATGTCTGCACTACAGACAGTCCTTTTAGAGGGTTGCTAAAACACGTTCGTGCAAAGTATTGAAGTCGAACCACGTGTGTCGTTCTACGTGTACACCTACTGCAATATTAATTTCGAATTTTGCATACGATTCATCGCTTCTTACACTCAAAACGGAATTCTTTTAGAGGACGCAAGTTACAAATTTGTGACGCTGGTGCTTTTACAGTAGTTAAAATGGCATGTGCGCATCTAGGGGGGGGGGGNAATGAACCCTCCAGTTGGCGAAGTGGACAAAAATGTCCGCCTCAGAGAAAAAGAAGAAAGCGAGACAAAAGTCTATTGAAAAGGCATGAACTACCAAAATTCGGCGAATGCTCTCTTCATAGCTCTGAACGTACCCCGTTTTTTAGTAAAAGGTCCACATTTTCAAAAATTCGAGCCCCCCATATTTTAGACTGGGTGCGCTCATGAATGGCATACACTTACAGGTGGGTTAAACTGACTGGAATCTGTTATTGGAACGGCAGGCAGCGTCAGGTATGAAAACTATTGTTTTTGCACAAGTTTTTTTTTGGGGGGGGGGCTTTACTACGACAAGTTAACGTTCGTCGCTACACCACGACGTCCATCGATTATTTCAACGGGCGATTCACTACAGCTACCTTGGTCTATTATACTCGAAGTTTTTTATTCCGGTTTGACTTTCGCCGTGTAGGCATCCAAAGTGGATATAACCACCATTTAGACTGGAATTGTAGAAAGTAACGTGTTTACATGACATATAGTTTGTACCTGTGCGTTAAGAGGAAGGTAATTGATTTACTGCCATTTTGCTGAAATTCAAATTTTTCTGATTATCCTAGAAAAGTGTTCGTGTCAATTATATTCCCTGCGTTATAATTGATTATACACCCGTCACTTCCGAACATGGACCCGTATGCTTTTGTAGGTTCGACGATCCTATTAATTGTATACCGGGATTTTCCGTAAATAAGCCCATGGGCATGTATTTGGAAAATGAAAATTTTCACTCGTTTTAGTAGCACGAGATGAACGCCAGGGCGTTTATTCGGAAAAAGGGAGCGTGTAAATGGAAAGTCATACAAAAGGCTAGATTAAGAGGTTTTCTGGCTTTGACATTTTTTACTTAAAACTGTGTGTGTTAATAAATGCATAGTTCGACAACACCTTGTTAGTTTTTATAAATGATAAATGCTACACAAATCTTTGTGACTAAAACTTGACGCTGATTGGGCATTTAAGGGGAAATTTTCTTTCCGAATAAACGCCCCCCTATCTCCACACATGACACCAGACCTTGTTACAGCAAATAAACGCCCATGGGCGTAGTTTTCCGAATAAACGCCCCACTATCTTCACAATGACTCCTAACCTTGTTACACCAAATAAACGCCCATGGGCGTAGTTTTCCGAATAAACGCCCCACTATCTTCACAATGACTCCTAACCTTGTTACACCAAATAAACGCCCATGGGCGTAGTTTTCCGAATTAACGCTCATGGACCTTTCATCGTATGGGCCTATCTACGGGAAATCCCGTTACTAATTTCAAATATAATTACAAATATTGGCTTTCTGAAATTTAACAATTGTTTGGACTGGCCGGTAAGCACTTAATGGCTGAAATTGGCGATCACAAGAACACGTAGTACGTACATGATACCTTGGACGCTGCGGTGAATGAGCAGAAACATTCGTGGCTTTGGATCACTGCAGTTTCTGCAGTTCCCGACGGTTATTGTTTTAAAACTGTAACAACACGACGGAACGTAAAAGGGAATTACACACATCGAGCATTTTTAGCAGGTACCTTCAAGAACTCTATGCACATTCGTAATGAGACGGTAAGAAATGTTAGCCGCGCACGCGATAAATTTTTAGCGCTTTAGACACGCCGAAGATGGCGACACGAACGAGCCACGATCCTTTAATCCAACTGAAATCGGTGAATGGAACTCCTATACTCTTCGATAGCCCACGAAGCCTGCACGTTTGCCTCAGGGAAATGCAAACAGCTAATGTTACTACTATGCGCATACGCAGTACAAAGTGCATGTAAGCAAAAAAATGATTGGGGTTGCGAAAGCCTCTTGCAGATGAAAACTTATCTGGGATAACCAGAAAACCGTAATTCACCTAAGAATGGCGCTAAAACGGTTCCCTTCCCCACAGGGCGTTCCGTATAGGCGAAGATCTCGCAGTAATCCGCAAGATCACGCCAGTGACAATCCAGTGTTTCGCAGAGCTTACTAGACTATCCATACAAAATCGTGGCCATTAAAGTGGTTGATCGGGGACATTGGAGTGTAGAACTGTGGTATTGAAATTATTGTTTCCCTTCCATAAGCGGACATTTTTCGTGAGGTCTACGGATCACCGAAAGGCCTTCGGCGAATCATCCTCTGTGTTTGATGTTCAGGCTGCATGAAAATACTGTTTTAGCACACTTACCCTTCGCACAAACGGAGTAACCAGCTCGCCACAATCCACAACGATAACATGAAGAATAATAGCAAAGTTCCTGGACATATTGTCATTAGGACTTTGAGAACAAACTGCGTGTTGAAGTTTATTCGGTTTAGAGCACCAATGCTCCTCGACGAGGCATCGGTAAACAGTTTACTATGTAACAGCATCACCCGTCCAATGAGATAGAGACGAATAAACATGGGTAGGGAAAGGACCACGTCCAATGAGACGTCTGTATTGAGAGACTTTCCCGTGACCCGATTTGTAGTTGTCCATATGAAGGTAAAGTCACCCGGAAACGGATGTAGCGCGCACACGATCAACTCGACCACCATTTGTGTAATTCGCTTGCCTGACATAGCAATCCTCCAGTCCTCAACACAGTTATCGATGGCAAACAACTGTAAATAATAAAAGAAAGTGAAATCTTAAACCAAGTTTAGGCGTCTATGCGTGGGTAGAACAACGTGGTTCAAAATTCGTTGAAAACTTAATACGTGACAATGTAATGAGAAAATGAATTAGATAAATACAATACTATTATTTCATGAAGAATGTTTGGATCCCGTGAATGGGGGTAGAAAACTTTGCCTCTCAGCCATAGATTAATTTATCTCTCAAAGCGTTGGTAACGCTTGTGGATTTAGCAGAAATGTGTAGGGGGTTTGCAAAAGGTTTGACGATTAAGGGGGAAGTTACTGACAATAATTTAAATTCGAAGACTTACAGTGTAGACCTAATAAGTCAGTTACCAAATCTAGAAATAGCTTATTTGCCTTTACAGTTTTGCCGTGAAAAACGAAATATATCCCCACCGTTGTTTTCCTGCATATTATTTACCTAACCATAGGGATTTTCGTTGAAAAGTGACTACCATGTTACCGTATATCCCTTACCGGGAGTACACATCCCAGATTTCGTTTCATGCACCGCTACTCACTTGTATTTCGAGGGCGTGGTATGCCATGATCAAACCCAATAATATCACAGTCGACACACTAATCAAAGTCTTCAGCGCAATGGAGTATGGGCTGAGCTGCAAAAGAAAAAAACAATGCCTGTGGTTTAATTAAATGTAGAGTGAAATGAAACACAAATTATGAATAAGGTACCAACCCACTCACAAAAATTAAATCTCAAGTCGGTCCACTAGTGATGCAAAATAAGTCTCCAACTTACCCTAAGTCACACAAACAAGTCTCAGGCCACTCCATAAATCACAGAAATAAATATCAAACATGTCCACACGTCACTCAAAATCAATCTCCCAGCTGCCCTTAAACAATGGGCTCATGACACGCGCACGCACCACTTGCTCTAATTTTTGGTTTCGTAGTGTGACGTATTTTGGAAGATTATGACAACTTTGGCGAAACACAGCCTCCTAAAAATTTCTGTTCCCGAGCAAGAAAGTAGTATTCAAAACCACTGAAGAAGTGTAACTGATTCTGATAATTTCCAATACAGTATGAAAAAGAACAGTAAATCAATGTCGCACATCGATACAATAAGTACTAATATAATATTCAATGGTGTATAATATACTGCATGCTTGTGTCTTATAATCAACCGTTTGCAACATTTCATATTTCAATATTTTTAACAGTCTAAAATAGACAAACTTTGACTAACGCATGTACACTAGTAAAAGTATTTGATTTTTCTTTGTATTTCGGAGTTTTAATCTGTAATATACTGCCATCTGTCGGGATTATCGGCAAGTAATTCCTCTAGCACAACAGTTCACGGCAAATCTGATCCGAACTTGTTGGGCTTTTCGATTTCCGATCAACATGTACCTGATGAGCAGAGAACCCCAATATCTAAAATGAGTGTGAACACCAAAAACACCTAGATTTTCAGGGAACGGTCATCACGTAGCCATCATTAGATTGTTTATCGCAAATACGCTCTGTTCATCTACAGATCCGCAAGAGAGCGCTTTCGGAGGTTCATCATGCGTTCGAAGGGGAGACTGGTGATGCTGAATTTGTGCGCGCGAAGAGGGTTGACTTTATATTTCTGGTCATTTTTGCTTTACAACTGCATCGATTCGTAAGACGTTTCAGTTGTTTCTCGTAAAGTCAGCTCAAACTGTCCACTCCTGTATACTTAATTCCTTTCCACAAAACACTTATCGATAAGTGCCTTGACCGTCGCTCTAAAATCACAATTAATTAAATAAACGACTAGGCCCCCACTGACGAATGTAATTTGATATCGTTGATACATTTTGATGATAAGAGTATTAAACTTTCGAATGATGTATGAATCTCTTCTATCGTCTGTCTGCTTGATAATTTATCCAGCAATAAGCTCCAAATTGCAACCATGCAAAGTTTCAAAAACACACGTCCAAAATTGTTGATGGTACAAACAGTTGAATCTGTGAATGTTTTTTTTTGGTACTCGTCAAATAAGTTTTAACTGTGGTTGTCTTTTGCTTACTGCTTAAAGGGGCATTTTGCGGCTGTTTAGCTGTCAGTGTTGAATTCTTAAGCGAACCAGTTTGGGCTTTGAAAACGAAACCGCGCTCATCCGAGCTTGAATTGACGTGCCATTTTCGACTTCGCAAGGTCCGATAAACTCTAACGCGTTTTTCTTGAGTCGCTGATGGCTTTTATGTTGTTGTTGGAAATGGAAATAGAATCCTATCACAGTAATTACATCACTTTTTGGCCATTGTCCCTTTTTGATATTACGGTAAAGACTTTTATAACACCGATTTCATGAGAGCATGGAGCCTAATTCTATTAATGTTTTTATCCAGCTCAAGTAACCAAGGCGATCTGCAGTTTTTAAACGTGAAATAATGGCTGCAGCTGACGTCACTCGGTCAAATGTTACAACGGTCAACAACGTCATGGTTGTCTAAAATGATTTTTACAAGTAAATGCTCTTGGTGATCTTCGTTGTAACGGACTCAAAACCATACCAATATTTAGACCAATTCTGTAGTGACATATGGTCTAGGTTGGATTTTTCTAACAGCGTGTCATTAGAAAAGCACTTTAAGTTTTTGCACGCTATTAATGTATTCTAAAAGAAATGCGATACACAGTACATCTAATATTTCAAAATTCAGCTAAAAAACTCAGAGTATTAAAAACGATTCACTTTGCCATTATGTTGAAAGAAATACGAATTACGAGATAATCAATTACTAGAATAGCTTAGGAAACACGGTTATACGATTGTTGTGTGCTTTAGAAATGTGTCTAAAGCTGCTAATTCACAAAATGGAGAACCACTTAGAGATATGTTTACTGTTCATTGGTGAACAAAAGTGATCGATACGCTTTAATTCAGTTATGGTACTTCGGTAAAAGAATTCTTTCATGCAATTTGCGCATAAAACGTAAAGTGGTCCATTAATTATCCAAAAATAATTTAGTTGGCAGTGTTTCGCATAATAAAATTTTGCTACGAAACGGCGTAAGGTATTTAAGCAATCTGATATACTGAGAAACCTTGCAAACGGAGCGCACGTGCGGGTGGAGTTGCGCCATTGACGTCCACCTAAATGATGGGAAGATGCCTCATCCGTTGCAAAATCATAGATGTTGAAGTTTATTCAGAGATACTTTTATAGCTGGAAGTTTCTTAACGAAAAGTACTAAGAACGGACATGTACAAGGAATAGGCGCCTACGCCTGTAGACCTGCGCCTATATGTGAAACACTTGGGGAAGCGAAATTTGAAAGAAGACGTATTCGGATATAGGCACATGGGCCTAAATTATGCACATATCACGTGAGTGTAAGCCAGAAGCGTGACACAACATCGATTCATTACAAGTTCATTGTAGGTGCCCAATTGTTTAACAGTAACCGGTTCTAGAATCCAGAATAAACTATGCCATCACCGCTAGGATATTACACGGGGCATGCTAGACAAATATCGTATAGTTTCGTCTTTTTTCGTCTCAAGAATGAAAAAGTGAAACGGCAAGGGGCTGGAGGAGCTTTTGTAATTTTCTATACGCCACATGCAAAACAAACTACCAACTGCAGATATCTTGGTGGTTATTTAGTATTAAAAAAAATCATGTAGTGGCATGGGCGGGGCAGCCCTGAAAAAAGTGGGGAGCTATAGCCCCCCCAGCCCCCTATGGTGCGCCGCCCATGATTGGGGTGCGAGGGTTTTTCACGTCCTAAGGCAATGATACCAAAACGACCTCCTTCATACGTCTCGAGACAAAGTTTTGTTTCTGCCTATATGTCCAAATTGCGTTGAACTGTGTAGCTCAATGAGCAGAAACGAGACTTTGAGATCTTTGTAAAAAGCATACATGTACACACACGTCATGAAAGATCACCAGGGGGCAGGAGTAGCAAACAGTAGTAAAAAAATCATTGCGACGTATCATATCACATTTCATAGCAAGTTCCTGAAACAGAACTTGGCTGGAGACAGTTAACACACAAAAATATACGAAATATATGCATTTTGGGTAGATCAAGCTATGAAAGAACAGTACTTATTGGTACCATTTGTGTTAACCGTTATTGTGTTTTATTCCTCGATTTAACTTCGGCAAGTCACGCCGTCTCATATTCACGGCAAAAAGCAAAGCACATCAAACCGTAACAGTTACATGGAAAGATTCAAAGTCTTTGACAAGCTCAATTGTTAACTCGAAACATATGCGACAGTAATACGAGTGCCGCGCCGCCTGCTTAACAAAAACAATAAACAACGAATCTTTCAAAAAGTTCAAATGGTACTGGAAAGAGTGAAATAACATTTTTTAATTTTTTTTAAGATATTAATGACGAATTTTGAAAAGTGTGATGTGTGGAAAAAGAAATACTAAAGGGCGTTTTTCGGAATATGTTCCCAAGGGCCTCCTTGGAATGCCTTCAGGTGGCGCTTTTTCCAATATCTTCAGTATACTCGACGAGGTTGCTTTACAATCACGCATCCATCATAACATAGTCTATAGGTGGTGACCCACGGGGGGGGGGCTGAGGGGGCTTTAGCTGCGCAGCCCATGCATAAGCGAATGAAGTGGGTGATAGGGGGACATCTTTTTCCTAAGCGAGAATAAAATACTGGCGGACACTTAATGCATGGATACAGAGAAGCCTAAGTGGCGACGGTAAAGGAGAAATTAGTGGCGAGAGAGAGAAATTGGTATCGATGGTTAGCGCTCATGTTTTCTGCAGCGCCATGGCACTAACGCTGAAGACATTCTTACGCTTTTGTCCACTTTTTAATTCCTGGGCACTCCTTTATTGGTCGAACAGTCTCTACGCTACGTCACTGCTTTCGCGAGACTTTCCACGAGACGCACTGCACGCAGTACTGTTACGTTGTTTTGTACCGCTAAAGAACTCGGTGTTGTCCAATTCCGTTTGGTATTTTCAACACTATTAATGTCTTAAAAGACCTCATTGAACATCGCTTTTTCATAACTGTGTTTATTGATTTTAAGGTACTTTCCATGTTTTAATTCTATGAGTTGTGTGCCGTATGCTGAAGGGGGCTCGATACAGTTTTATTGTAGAATTTTGATGTGTCGTATTTTGGTCTCCCTACTACAAAAGAGATCTCGAACTAATCTGACAACGACAAGACGACGACATCGACGATGATTGGTGTCATGGTCATGCTGGTATGGTGCTATTTTAGAAATGATGATGACTGGTTGAAATAATGGCGGGAAGCAAGGAGGAAACAACACCATTAACTTTTAAAAATCATTTTCTTTGCGAATTATAATTGCTTCAAGTCGAGTTTACTTTAGCCCGGGATCACGAGCTGATTCTAACTCGTGCAGGATACTGACAAAGACAACAGAGTGTTTAAACATGGACCAGTCAAAAGAAGAATGCGTGTTTTCCGTGTTAAGACGACAAAAACAGAAAGTCATACACGACTATAAACGAGACCGCCAATACCATTAGCCATTTTGCGTACTTGTGAACTCTTTAGTTAAATTCCTTATTCGATGTCAATCTTTATTAGGAGCATTTCCTTGTTATGATAGTAAGTGTTCAAATCGAATGAAACTCTATGACTCCTATGGGATATAACGAATCAATATGGGGAAAACGTTATGCACTCGATTGTTTACCGTCTTTATTGATACCGAACCTGTTATTGCGATTACGTGTAGACAGATCGTATCCAACTTTTGGTTTCTTGCTTTCCGTGCTCGTAACTGCAATAAACTAATGCACTACACACTCTTGAAGTTTTGCGGGTACTTTGGTACCACATGATATACTGTTTCTCCTGCTTATGTTTCAAAATAATATTTAACACGTCATGGACACTTTTACCAGAGATGCCATAGACAAAGTGGGCATTTTCGCTATTTATGTCACATGGCTAGCCCAATGTTGACCAATTCCTCAGTGATATCAGTACATTCGGCTAACAATGGACGCGCCTTTGTTTTACAAAAGACATCACAAATATCCCACTAAGCGACGTTAATATGTTGTTGACAAAGAACGAATGATTAAGAACACACTAAAAAACGAAAAAAAATTGTTTGACGTTATAAGGAAGAAGGTTTAAGACATCTTCATTTAATGCTCTTCGGCAGTGCGATTACGAATAAAATGATAATCGGGGATGCGTTCCTTGGACGCGACAACCTAGCTAACAATCAAGGTCACGCAAAATCCTTCAGAAAAATGCGACGACGCAGGAACGGATGCAAAGAGCGTGTCGCTAAAATTATCTGGAAAACCTAATTGCGCAGCCTACTCAGCGGAGAATTCATGTCAATAAAATACATTCTTGTACATCCAATGAAATAGTGTGTATAGACAAATCTTACGCTTTGCTATACCATGCGCCCACAGTGTATGCAACGAAAACGTTTTACGTTTTCTGACGACCAGTCACAGTGACCGCGAAAGGACTGAACAGCTAATTCGTTTTCTTCAATATAAATAAATAAAATAGATGTTGAAATGTCGTGCAGCTACTGACGGATAAGACAACAAAATATTAAAAGTAAAACGATGAGCTGCACTCGTAGGCACACGCGACTATCGGTCTTGCGCATTTGCATGGTGTATTCGAATGTTGTTAAGTCTTAATACGCTTTTATGTAGATAACGTGAAAACAACCGGTAAAGGTCAAATGGCTATACAAAGGTTTTCGATTATTTACCGAAAGCAATTTCAGAGACACTGCTTGACTAACAACAAAACGATTATTGCCATTAGAAAAAGTAGACCATTTTCCACAAAATGTAACCAGTTTCTCTGCTTAATGACCTACACCAACGGCGTAATTTTGCTTTGAAAATGACGTCAACGCATACTGATAGGAAATTCCCACATGCGTATCTAGGGATTCCGTTGATGTATAGATGGCGCGGTAATCAAATATAGTTTCATTCGCATACATTTACTTCGTAACTCACACTAGCACACAATAGACATGTATTGCTCATGTTTGATCAGAGTTACGGTCTGCTAGTATTTTCAGACAAAAACGTCATGCTGAGTACTAAAAGCATTGTAAAAGAGGCGATTCGTGCATTTGATAACCGGATTAATTTTGTTGCTCCCCTCACTTTAAATTTATACGGCAACAGAGGTTTTCGGGTGGTTATCTTGGGCCGGGGTTTCCTAGGCCAATCTCGCAGTCATTCGTCACTCGTCCACGGCAACCAGGTTTTTAGGAGAGCAAATGCAAAGCAAAATTCAAAATATAGAAAGGCAAATGACAAGTTTATAGCCTTCAATCTCGGTTTGAAACGATTCTTTGAGCAACTTTTTGGCGGTCTCATCAAACGTCGTCGATTTCCACGACATGTTGTTTGGTAGTTCTTGATAAGCTAGATGTTTGGCAGTCGAACAAGTCTCGTCGACGGCATTTGCTTATCGAAAACTTACAAGGAGTTCCAGAAATCTGCATCAATTTGTTTAGCCAAAAGATAAATGTTATTAGGTCAGAGTACGCCTATAATATCGGAGATATGCCTGAAACTCATTCAAAAGATGCTATGTGTTGATAAAACTTCACGTTTCTATCACTCTTGTGCACTATAGTCGGAGAGTCCCGGATGAGCGTGATGAAGAAATGACCAATAAGAGAGCCTAAATATACGAGGCAACAGTTGACAAAGCTTACGAAGGGAAGGATTCGCCTGGAAACAACTGACTTCCGTTTCATAGACACAACACTTCTTTGGGCTATGCCTTCACACTTTCCTATTTCAAACGGTCACAAAAACCGGCTTTCATAAGAAATTCGCTGCAGTAGTTTTGAAAATAGAATTATTGGGAGGTTTAGACGAATACTTTTTTGCATTAAAATAGAGTTTTTTCAAACTTAAGTCAGCGTTTAACGTGACATTCTTGCGCCTGCACATTATTACTTTTAAACATGAATTGACTTTTGCAGTAAGTTATTACCTGTCGAGATTTAGCGATAACTAAAACGGCTTCTAGACTAGAAATGGATAATTCGTCGTGGTTTTGAGAACTGAAAAATTTTAAATTTCGACGTTGGCCAGATTATTTTGAAAACTGATGCATACATCCAACATCACGTTTTTCAAGTGCGCACCCCACGAGTCAATAAAAACCTTAAGTACCGAATAGCCTGTACTGCTCGTAATAATACAGCTCACAGTAATCCACAAGTCCGTGGGGACTTCTTAGGTGAAAATAATAAATGGTCGCGATCCGAGAGATCTCCGGAAGTGATCTGTTGAACAGATCAATAGAATATATCAACATGGCAAGGAGATATATGTGGGGAGTATCGTTTATTTCCTATTTCATGTAAGATTCGTGGACCAATGAGACGAGCAAACAACTTTAAATGTCAAGGTCATATTAGTGTAGCTCAATGAGCAGGAACCAATCACGTGCAGTTTGTTAAAAGATGGCGCTTTAATTCGCCGAAAAGACCTAGGCTAGGTGCGTAATAAGCTATGGATATAGCCGATTCCCGTTGACGCCGACGAAACAACTGCTGGATGAGAAACTGATGTAAAATATGTATGACCTCATGCGGGTTTTATATTTGAGTGTATTTGAACGTTTATACCATAACGCAGTATGGTAGCCTAGCACATATATTCAGCAGGTCCTGTTTTTCTATTTTGGATTCATTCCGATAATCCTTTTGAGCTTCAATAGACAAATCTACTTCGTACTGTANAAAGATATAAGTCAATCGAAAACATTCATTTGAAGGTTATCGTGTAAGACACTAGAAAAATATTCTAATTTCAGAACACCATATCTCAGAATTGCCTGATCGGATCCAAATGAAACTGTCAGATGCTATACTGCACTGTTCTCTGACACGCTCTCAGAAATTATTTCAAGATGGCCCACTTATGCATTAGGGGCTACCAAAAAGCATGACTTTAATGATTTATGACAAAGTGAAATTGCATGAAAGGAAATGAACATGATATACCAGAGAAAACTGTGATAGCGTTTGTCAGATTTCACATTGAATAATAACATCAAAAATTATGATTATTTTGTGCCATTGATACTATTGCTTTGGCATGGTTGTACCTTTGTTTTTTCGATAAACTTCACTAAGACATGATCACGTGACCCAATTAATCGCAAATCCTAGAGTGAGTAGTTTGCAGGCGATCTTAATGCTTTGGGAGAATAAATACAAAATTAAATGTGAATTGTACAAGGACTAATGTTTCGCGTTCTTCTTGCGTTTTTGTTTACTTTGGCTAAGGATTTAGGTAAAAACTGCGCATTATCTAAAGGAAGTAATGTCTGACGACTCATGCCAGTCGAAAGCATGCGTTATTTAACCCTCTTTAATGACCACACTGCGTGACTCCCTTGATATGTAATAACTGGCCTCCTAAGCGGCCATAGTTGACAGTCGTTGAATGAAAAATAACCCCTGTAACGATAGCTGTCACTGTACTCGCTAACTGAATTCTCCTTGGTGAAGCGTAATTAGAGGGAGTTTCGCAACGTTGTCCAATTACGACTCTTTTCTATTTAATCACGGACATGTCATCTAATCATGGATTCGCTCATTTCATGGACTTAGCTGAAGTGTCCACAAGTTCACAACGACAGTTTTACTCGGCATATCAATATCAGCGGATTACAGGAGATCTCGTGTTTGCAAGAGCATTATTATAACATCAAATCAAAAGTGCATTTTTCATTAAATCGGTTTATGAGCCTACCCTGGGATGCAAGCGTTCGACTGAACGACATATGACACTTTGGTGTGGTTGTGTCGAACCACGTAAGAGTTGCTTTAATCACACACAGAGGGAAATTCCTCAATCTTGGCGTCCTTACATAAAAATAACAAGTTCTTATTCAGATTTCGCCGAAGATTAAACAATAATGAATTGTGTGTCGAATACATTTTCAGTGACGGTTTTTGCATGAGGTGTCCGATTCGGAATAGTGTAGATTACGCGATTGCTAATAAACGCAAAACACCACACTTTCGCGGCTACTGTCATCTGAGTTTAATGTGAAACTCTAACTGCAGATGAGATGAGCAAACTTTGCGATGTAAAAACGGACCCAGAAATGCGAAGGGTAGACGATAAACGGGCAGAAAGGGACTGTAAAAGTATCGCAATTATTTGATCTGAAATCAACTTGCAGTGAACAGCAGTTTTTCAGGAGGACATCGTTATTAGCTACTATTAAGGAGTAGAAATGGGGGGGGGGTTCATTGCAAGCCTTACAGATGGCGTCCAGGCTGTGTTTAATCTGGTCTTGGCTTTAAAAGGGGCATGCCCTTTGATCCCACGTAAAACGCTCGTTGACAACTATCCGTGCTTACCACGACCATCCCGTTTTTTGCATTTTTGACCCGTCCTTCTCATTTGAAGGTCCGTCCTTCAAATTTTTCGACTGCCCTTATCATTGACGCCCTTCCCTTTCAGTTTTCAGTCTAAACTTATATTGGGTGATATAAGTCTGATTTGCTAGTTACTTGGCGAATTTTTTTCGCCAAGTATGCTGCTCTGACACTAGGTTTTTTGTTTTTACTTGGCGGAATCCTTTGAATTCCGACAAAAGTTTTAGGATAACGTTTTTCTCAGACTTACCGTTTTCGAGTTATTTGACTTTGAATTTCAAAAAACGCAAAATTACAATTTTTTTCGAAAAAATTATGGAATGTTGCGAAACTATCAATTGAAATAGAGTTTGGAACGGGCTTTTAGAAAAAGTTTTCCATTTTTCGCTAGGACGTCTACTTTTCGAATTATTTGAGATTTTCTGATAGCGCTGTTCCTTTGTTGAGCGCTCTTACTGCATTGATGTTGGTTTAGTTTATTTGAACAAGACTGTAGCTTACTTCTTACTAATTTATGACATTTAAGTTCGTCGTATGAATTTTATGATGTTGTTCATCATCGCCACCTTCATCATCACAATCATCATCGTCGTTAATTTTGCCTGTTGTCGCTCAAGACTGTAGGTAGCACTGAACAGTCAGGCCGCGGCCACGGAGCATTTTCTAGTCCCTAAAATTTATGTTGAGGGCGTGTGTCAGGTTTGGCGCGTGGTTTGAGGAAATTGTTGACAACAATTGCAAGGAAACTTATTTACTTGTGTTTTTGAATGAGAAAAGCCAAGTTTTACCTACTTTTGATGCAAACTGGTGGCTGTCATTTGCTATCAACCCCTGTCGTTTGCTGTCCGAGAAACCGGGTGCGACTTCAGGTGGCTGTCAGACAGATCAAATTTGCCAAAAAAGTAGCTGGTAACAGGCTTACTATGACCACATAGTTAGAATCTAATGAGGACGAGCATTCTGAATCTTTAGTCAGACTTTTTCTAGCACTTGCAGAGAAGTGGTTATTTCGGGGAGAAAATTGTCAAATTTGGCGTTTTTTTGCAAATAGTTTGTGTGCCGGGATTTTCTTGCCATGTACATTAACCGATCAGAAATCTGTACAGTTCGGTAGAGTTTTAAACGGGCTTTCATAAGATATTTTTCATTTCTCGCTAGTCGTCATGATCGTCGTCCTGTTTTCACGTAATTTCGCCAAGTGTCGTTCCTCCGAGCGCTCTCGCACTGTTGCCAGTTTACCGGGTGCGTGAACAAGACTGCAGGGTATTTCTTACTGATTTATTCGCTAGTCAAATGAATGTTATCGTGTTGTTCATAATCTCCCCCTTCATCGTCATGATCGTCGTCGTCGTCCCCCCCCATCGTCCTGTTTTCGCGTAATTTCGCTAAGTGTCGCTCCTCCGAGCGCTCTCGTTTGTTCGCGCTCTACAGGTCGCATTTTTCGTCCGATTCGCACAAAACTCACACACAACCTCTATTAAATAGAGTTTTGAACGGGCTTTCAGAAGTTGTTTTTCATTTTTCGCTAGGACGTCTCATTTCGAATTTTCTGATGACACTGTTCCATTGCCATCATCATCTCCGTCGTCGTCTTTTCATTCAATTTCGCCAAGTGTCGTTCCTCCGAGCGCTTTCATTTTGGAAACTTGCTGTACTACTACATGTATTCGTTACCGGCGTTCCTTGTATTCCGAAACAAAGTTTATTAGAGTCTTAACAGTGAAAATCCAGCACATTATGTGTTTATTTAACACGCAAATTTGTAAATAGTAATTGGAACCCCAGAAAGATGTAGCAAATTCACCAAGCCGTACGCCGTGCAAAGGCCTACGTAATGCGCATGTGCCACGTAATACCAACACATAACTAGGCTACTCGAACAACACGGCTGCCGCACTCATCAACACAGTTTCTCCGTTCACGATCTCTGACCCGAAAACTCTATTCACCGAATCACAAAAACGTTTATGGAGTGTGCACAGGCCGTGTTTTTTGAGTCCCGCAAATGCCTTGAGTGTCGGTAGCGAGTCGATGAACCAAGCTTGCCACCGGGCGCGTGAGCTGTGTTCATAATGAAAGAAATGTGTTTGTTCGGGTAGCCTATACACGCTTCGTTACGTAAACAAGTATTTTTGTTCCTTGCAGCTGTATCACCCCGGCAACACTTGCACAGTTGATTCAGCTTGCCAATCACACATCGCATGTGCTGACCACAATGACAATTTAGCTGTTCAAGGAAATCGAAACAGTAGACATGACAGCTGTATGACATTAATAACGTACAGATTATTCCGGCAAAAGCCCTGAGTATTTTTTTCGAGAAACACAAACAGTTTAGGTCCAAATATTCTCTTACATGGCACATTTGTGCAAACACAGCGTTTAATGAAGCCCACCAAATGGCTTCAGTATTTCTTCATAAATTAGTTTATGAAGGGTACTGGGGATAATGGGGTCCGCAGTGATGTTTTAGGATACAGTACATCACAAAACAAGTGCTAAGAAGTTTAGATTTACTCACAAAATCGTCACCAGGGTCAGCATAAAAATAAAAATGAGCTCAACTGAACAGTCATTTAATGCTAAATATTCTCAAGTCTAAACTAGAACTCACTCAACGGAGCCTTCAACGTCGGTAAATGGTGGCGATTGCACATTTTGACACAGAGTAGTTTGCATTCAATATAATTTGCTGTGATTTACTGGAAGAGCAACTGTGAGAAATTTGAAGGAAAACAATGGGACCATAGCGTATACAACGTGAATTGAATGTTTCTTCATTATGGACTATTGAAAATGTATATTGGTTGTAATTTAATATGCAATTTAAGTTCAGACGGATTAAACAGCTACATGTAGGACATCTTGCCTGCGTTCCATAGACACGAGAAACTCACGAAAACGCAAGATCACGTAAGGCTTTGTGAGATTGTGTCCTGCACTACAGGCGAACCACACTTAGCTTTTCTCGCGAGTGTCTTGGGGGCTGTGTTCCATAGACATGTATTGTAAAGCGGAAGTCGTCACTGAGAACCAATTAAATGTCGTAACAGGTTGGTCCACCTGAACAAGCGGACTAGCGAATCAAATGCAGTCAATGTGAGGAGTCAAGAACACAGTTAATGACGCTAGTGCAGAAAAGCACTGAGAGATCGCTGCATTGCGTGTTAGAAATTGGTGAAGTGTTCTGGCGTTTTACTTCCTTTGTTGATTTTTTACAAAGTTTTCTGTTAATTGCTAACAAGCGTGACGTTTCGTTGACTAATTAGTGAGTTTCTTTTCACGACAGGGTGCACGCTCGCTCATTCATTTGCGTCATTGTTCTAAAACGACATCCATATTTTAAGGGATACGACGGTAATTGCATAAATACTTATTTACGAGAGACATACTAATTAATTCTCCGCCGGCTTTGTTCTCAGTGGAAACGATGACAAATGAAAGACTCACACGGTGACATGTACGACAAGAAGACAATTACGACCTCGTTATCGTTACACGCATTATTATAGGCCGTGTCATTTCCCTCCTAACCTTAACAACATCGAAATTCGTCATCGTGAAAGCAGATATCGTGGCGTTATCGGCGACAAAACTATGTATGCTGTTCGACACCAGCCCTAAGGCTGAGATAGGTTCTATCTCGGCGACCTCAGCGGTCTCCGTCTGTCACATTGGTTGCTCAGCTAGAAGCTACTACTTTAAGAGTATTCAACTAAATTAACCAATGTCTGGAATCCACCATCTGCTGTATAGACCAAACATAACTCCAAGAAGGCTATCCTAGCCCAACAATGAAGTTCCCAAAAGTGCGTTTTCCCGCTAAAACCGATTGTTCCCCTTTTCAAAGCTCGGTGAACTGGCGCATAATTTCCGACAGAAATTAGTGGATGTCAGGGAAGACCATTGTTATCTCATCGTAGAGTATCGGAAGATTTAAAGTTCAACTTTGCGGTAATTGGTAGTTAGTAAGATTTAAAGTTCAACTTTGCTGTAATTGGTAGTTAGTAAGATTTAAAGTTTAACTTTACAGAATTCAGTTACACAGGGAACTACTTTGTTCACAGAACCAGGTAAATGGAATAAAAAAATCTTTCCTCAACAGCCATGTTGTTTAACAAATTCTAGCCTACCATCTGGTTATACTAATGCAATATTATACTGGCTTGCTCGCCTTTATTTTCAAAGTCCTTTGAAAATTGAATTCACGTTTTCTAGAAACTGACATCCACTTAGGTTACATCAATAGAACGTCGTCTACTATTTTATCATTACTTTTCAAATCTATTGCTAATACAACGTAATAACACAAACTCCATAATTACGATTGATAGCAACACCTATGTGTACGCGTATAGGTATGTCGGTGGATTTAGTAAAAAATCTACAAAACTATGGCTTTCAACAAGTAAAATATTAAAAATAGAATTTAGTCACATGAGCGAGTAGTTTTATAAAAAGTAAGCAACATACGAAATGTACATGTAGCGAAACAATGGTATCAAAGACATGGCCGAATTTCTTACGATAGGAATCGCACCGTTTTAATGTCCTAAATGGTCGACTCGTTTTCGATTTATGCAACTCGAGCACATTTTCATCGAAATCAAAAAAAAAAATATTTTGATCACACTGCACTCAAAAGTGGAACATTTAAGAAATCGATGTTTGCCGACCTTCGCAGAGAGAGCTGAGATTCTATGTCCTGCTTAGTAACATGGCATGGCTGCCGTTCAATTCATAAGAGGAACTTGAGACATCCTTAAGAAAATAAAGTGCTGTTCGATCATGCGATCGTCCTAGAGTTATGACGTTCTTTGTAATGGTATCTTGAAATCTGCTTGCGGTATACTTCCGGCCACTTTGCGTTTTTACCCCTTGATTGACTGTATGACAGCGCCCCCACCTGCAACTCCTGGCGCTCGCAGGGAGACAAAGGTTACGTGGTGGGGTAAATTTTGTAGGGTGGATTTAGAAACCTGCCGTATTTTCTTGAAAACTTTGTCTCAACGAATGGCTTCTGAATGAGTTGGTGCCATCCCCTTCCCTTTCGGGTCACGTGTCTAAGGTTTTTATCATGAAAATCTAGCAAACGAAAAGAGTTTCTGAGGCGTGACCTCTAAGAATGTAACAACTGCACGAACTCTGTAATTCGACTTCACGAACAAGTTAACAACGCCGAAAGACGCTCACGTGAACGAGTCATGCCGGCTATAAGTCGTTTCTGGTAGCTAACAACATGAGGTACCCTCAAGAACTTCTTGGATCCCACTTACGATCACCCTGGGATTTTGAGGTTGTGGACTTGCCCTTTGACCCTTAATAACCCACGAACATCCTGCGGAAGTCTTACATATTCGGTAAGGCACTCGGCCGACCTGTATAGGGGGTTTGGTTTTAGTATCACTTTCGTAAGTATTTGGGACAAGACCACTGACCTGGCTGCGAATCTTAAGAAAGGTCCACGAAGGCGGGAATCTCGTACGATCGCCTTGAAGAATCCGAAAGAGTTAAAAAATCGTTCGCTCGGTGTTCGCAGCCGTTCGTGTATAAATCTTAGAATTTCTTCACCGGCTACTGAAATATGATGTTCAGAACTGAAGTACTAGCCAAATCTTAACAGTTAAGACCAATAGACATCGGGAATACAATCATTCATTCATTAGTTATTCATTCATCGATCAAACTTTTCGTGGGTCCGGATCGACAGGGCGTTGATCAAGCATACGTCTAGTATTCGTACTTATCAGATTGAAAACCTATTTAAACTAATGAAACACGCTACGATTTTGTTTTAATGATTTTAACGATGACCTAGCTAGTAAACACGTAAGGCATCTCGCAAATTAAGACGAATCCCACACATTACCCGAAGCACCTCGCGTATCCGTAGCCTAAAATTATTCCCCGAAGATGTTTCACATGTTTAACCATTGCAACAAAGGGATTTGGTAGATAACGATTAAGGTTCATAACTATCCACCTATAGTACCTCTAAAACACGTGCGTGACGTCATTCTCAACCCCTTTTCTGCTTCCTCGTGTAAACTGTAATGTTAACTCACGTTTAATCACGTTATCACAGGGTGACCCAGGCGAGTTCAACGCCTTCTCAGGTTTGACAATCGCATGATTTCCGGTTCTGACTGCTGTTCTCCCGTCCCCGAGAGATGATTTGATTCTATGAAAATAGCCAAGGTCCAAACATCCGTGTGAATCGTACAGTAACTATTCGTCAGTTTCCGGAACACAAGTTCGTCAATACGTCATGCCAAAATCTTTCGCATTTTGAACAATTTTCCATGTAATATCAAATATCGATTCGTACCGGTTTAATTTCGATACGGACCGCTATACGTGCAAGTATCAACTTCAAAATTCTTAGAGTAATCAACCTCTAAATCGACTATAAACCCGTGTTTCATCCAAGAGGCGAGCTTGTGATTGGCATTATTTACTGCTAAAAATATGTCTCAGTTTGTTCCTTACTCGCGTGAACAGTTCGTTATTCCTCGAGACCATGTCCTGCGCATAAAATGACACGCCGTGACAAATCAACTTCATGAGATCTCAAGTAATTGCCAACTGACAGTTCTTTCCAAGCACTAAATAATAATTTCCACGATAACAAGTAGCAACATACATTAACAACACTTGGGCTAGATTTGATTCTAATATTAAAGAACTTACAACGAATTTGCAAAAGAATGGCTATCCCCTAGAATTAGTCAATAGGATACTGAAAGCAAGACTCCAACGTAACCCTTATGATGTTCATCCTGTAGACAAAACTAATTACAAGTACTTTAAAATACCCTATGTTGGGTTTTACGCCAAAATTGCTCAACGAAAACTCAACAAATTGGTGAATGATTACTGTGTGAACTCAAGAGTTGCATTAACATTCAAGTCTCTAAAACTCGAATTTATTTAACCCTAAGGACAAAATTTCTATGGGTCTACGGTCCAATGTAGTATACAAATTTATCTGTGCTGGATGTGACTCCAGTTATATAGGCGAAACTTTTCGCTATTTGAAAACCAGGACCAAGGAACATCTAAATTCTGACAGAAATTCACATATAAATATTCACCTACAGAGCTCCAATCATTGTTATCAGCAGTGCTCTTTCAATGACTTTCCAATAATAGACCAGGCAGTAACAACAAAGGAGCTTAAAATTCGTGAGGCTGTGCACATCAGTTGGTGCAAGCCCCCCAATCTCAATAGGCAACTGACACACCACATGTTGTCATTGTTGGTCTAGTTCATTGTCACTCCCTGTAACTGACTATGTGCTTCATTACTTGTTGCTGGGCCTAGCTAGGTGGCCACTGTATTATCACTTCTGAGGATGGTGTTGAATAAATGACACCGAAACATGTCAAGTCTTAAAACCGTTGTTGTATTCTTGACTAAAAAATAATTTGCGATAACCGTAAGTGATCTGAATCAAAAGCTGGTTTGTTGCCGCCTGAACAGTTTGCGTTTTGCGATATCTCAAACGCTTTGACATAGAGGTTATTTTAGCAGACATGATTTCTCTGTTAAACACTGCATTTATTAACGTGCTTGTGAGAAGACGGAATGGGACTTAGCAGAGTTCGCAGGTGAATTTACGCCAGCACTTTACTAATTGCGGCCCATTAGTATACACAAGCTCATTTCCACATTAAGCCTGGTACAGCTCGGCCGCTTTACGCGTACTACATCAACCTTAATTAAAATTTAGGTCATCAATCATAAATCGGTAACATTTGTGTCGAATGGTTTTTTCTTCTGACGTGTGCAGAGACCTCTAGTGTATGCCGGTCGCCCAATTCATTGAAACGAATTGGGGAAACATCAAATGTCACACAGAGACCTGCTTTGAGGACCTAAAATACATGAAAGGGATCAAGCACACTGTTCAGAGGGCCGGAAGTCTCGCCGCAGCATCTACCAATGTTAGGTCGGTGCAATGTCCGCGGGCGAGCTCCACCCCGAACATGAATATCCGCCTATGGAGCCTATCAAACACCAGGCGTGCGTTCAGTAGACGCTAGGACCTACGCTAGGACCTAGCTAAAACCTAGTCAAAGTCACATGCTCTCATTCAAAATGCACGGCAATATCTCACATAATCTCGCGAAGTCTTGCCTTTTAGCGAGGTCCTAGCGTTACTGAACGGGAGGCAGACTTCACTCCTTCACTGTGAACACGTCAGCCTAACGTCACTCTCATACCTGTCCACAATGTCTCGCCTTGCTATATGTTTAAAAACCACGACGATTGTCCTGTTAACGACATCTACTGGAGATGTAGTAGATGTAGTGTCATGGATTTTCGGGCCGTCCCGGATTACACAGCGACTCTCGAATCTCGCAGTATTTACCCAAATTTCCGTAAACATACACCAGACACATTTGCTGCCTCGTTCTCGAGCCACTGGAGTTTCACATGTTATTTGTCGTTATCTGATTCTTTGCATTTTTTTCTTGGTTGCATTACTCTATTCGTCCCAATGCCATCGAAGCATTACTACTCAGTCATGTCCTGTGGGCTGCAACTCGACGTCAGAAAGTTCGATAAACTGGACAAATACCCAGATCTGAAATTCTTCGCCTTCCCGGCACGAAAATGTGCCTGACTTCCAAAACGAGACAAAGGGGAGTACTACCGCCGTGTAATCCGGTACGGTCCTATTGAAATGACACTAGTCCCTGCTTGGGATTTCAACCTATCCTCGTTCTGTCCTCCTGCGACGATTGGCGAGGTTTACAGGGCATTATTTTGTTTTATAGACCTAGATGCAACAGTCTTTCAGGAGTAGACAGCCGTTGTTATTTTCCTGTTAATAGGGCCAATACCGGGTTTAATTTCCTTTTACAGGTTCCGGTACACGGGCGGCGCAGCACTGTAAAAAGTCCCCTCATCCCCCCTGTGTTGCACCGCCAATAGACCATGGACGGCGCAGCGCTGAAAAAAGTAGGGGGGGGGGGGGCTATAGCCCTCCAGCCCCCTATGGTGCGCCGCCGATGAGGTACTTTCAGTGCACGAGGTTTTATTGTCGAGTATTCCTGCTGGAGGGTACTAGAAGACACCACTCTGCCTCAGTTAAATCTATCTCTCGAAATTTCCAGGTTCGATTGTCAAACCAGCACTGCTAGATAGCAGGTGGAATTTCTGTCGATTGCGTAAATTCTGGGGGTAGTCTCGTTGGGTAAGGAGTAAAATTAAGCAACGCATTTTTGGAGAGCTCTGTCATGTACAAACGGTTGGTTACCCAGTGAGCACGCAAGCGGTACTCGCTAGCTTCTGCAAGATATATGGAGACGAACCGAAACTCAGTGGAATAAGCAGTCCTTAAAGGAGCATGCCACCCAAAAATCAACCTAATTTGTATCAATTTAGATCGAGTAGTTCTACTCGATAACGACACGTACGGTTGCGTTACCTGACACCTGACGGCAGACGGAGGTGTTGAAATTATCCAGTGACGTCATCGGTTTCACACGCAGTCTGTTCAGCAGTTCAAAACATGGGTTCCTGGTGTCAGATTATCGCTTGAAGTCATCGTTTAACACCAATTAATCATCAAACTTCGATGTAAAACCATTAAAAATACACCGAGTTCTTATAAAAACGTGTTGTTTTATTTCGCTCTGACGGATTTATTGGTATTTGGACACACCGTAGCCTACAAAGTTCGCCACTGAGGCCCTGGCAATAAGGTCCGGCGTAGCAGGAGTTTGGGGTCTGTTCGGAGATAATTTCGAAGTATTTTCCGTAAGATACAGACAGGAGAACCTAGATCTGTGTTGTTTAGACTTGTGATTTTTTGAGTTCTAAACACAAAACGCTTGTTATCCTGGCCAGTGGCTCGGAGCCCGATCAAGCCCGTGGCGGCCGCCCGGATTGATTCGTTATCCCGGCCAGTGGCTCGGAAACTGATCAGACATCACGAAAATAAACCAGCCAAAGTTCAGTGGAAACTAAACTTCCAGTCAAGAAAATACTATACTAGTGAGCCAAAGTAATGTGCACGTGATTATGTTGGTGAATTAGCCACGAAACTGCAAATCTACTTACTTGTTGGGGGCCGCGAATTCACGTTCCGCTTTGACCACAGCACCGTCAGGGCAGAAGTTGTACATTGACAATCATTATTTGAGTAATGTAAATGTAAATAAAGATTTCCCTAACACTTGGCCGTGGGATGGAAATCGAGTTGTTTCACAACAGTTTCTGCCAGCAAACACTAAATTAGCATGAGCTTACACGGCCTCGGTGTCCCGTCAATTAGTTTTATTGCACATAAAGCCGGTAAACGCAGTGATTTATCCATTGCTGGCTTTTCAAACCATTTGCACTCACGAACACTCCAAAGGCATCACAAATTGCATCTAATGAGACAAACTTTGTTTCAGTTTTATATAAGTATTGGTTAGGGTGAGAATAATTCATTTTGAAACAGAACGCTCAGTAATAAACGCCAACATGGCAACTCGCAATCTCAACTTAGGACGGGATAGAGCTCATCAGTCCCGACTTCGCAGGTGGATCGTTAAGTTTTACAGGCTATTGATTCGAACAGGAATACAGTGATGAAGAAATACTAGAGAGGCGCCGTGAAAAAGCTCAGACAACGGAACGTATGGAGTTATTTGGTAAGCCGGCAATCGTCGGGCACTGTCGACTGCAGGCAACAGACACGGAGATGTTTCACGGCCTCATACTTGCTCTTTACAGCGTACATTTCATTTTTCACTACCTAAGCATTTCGGACTCTCGAAGAAGTAAAAAAACGATATAGCCGCTTTCCTCGCAGCTGTTTAGTTCGGACAAGCGGGAACGATGCACCGCAACATAGCTGCATTCACTTTGCATATGAACCACTAACGTCGCTAGCGTCGTTTCTCACCTTCCTCACAGGTTAACGCGACACCTCTTGGCAAGGTACGGTCGACCGTATGCGAGGCGATGTGGATATATACCGATTAAGACGGCAAAAAAGACTAATTAAATCGGGTGACATTCTCCTTTAAATATTGTAAATAAGCATACCATCATTGCTCTGTGGAGTTTCTGTCAGTAAAATATTTTGTTCTTTCTTTTTCATTGTTGTAGTGCACTCGTTTGTGGTTCAAAGATATTATATCGTGTTCGTAATTGAAAACGTCCTTTATCACACTGCAAATAAAATGTTAATCAGTCTCGCACATTTTCACGGTCGGTCGTGCGTCGGAAAACAAACACTAGTTTTTAATTTAGGTCTTAGTTGATCATTTCTCATTTTTCGTACTCTATTTGTTACGCAGTCGTTTGAGTAAGAGTCGACGCACAGTTTGAAACCCTAGAACGCGGCAGCAACTCTTGCAACACGCGAGAAGAAAATAAATTGCGCATATGTATTTCGCTGTGTGTTAACATCTAGGTCATGCTGACATTTATAGCTACAATAATAATAACGTCTTTAACCAGGCCGCGTTGTACCTCGCCCACCAAGGTTCAGCCTTCATATTTATAGAGAAGTGAATCCACACGTTGGAATGCTGGGAATCAGCGGTGTACCGGTATTTCTCCAGTTGCAATCCATCAGCCAGCTTACGAATACGGCTTACTCGACAGGCTAGAACATGACGAATTATAGAGATTTAAAAGCAATCGTTTATTTTTACCTGGAATTAGCCTTTTTATCTTTGAATCAGTAACTACATAATTTGCCAACCGCTAGATTAGTTGCTAGGTTGCGGTTGTGCAATGGAGTTCCGTGTGGGATTGTAAATAAAGTCCCAGGAACTTCCAGCGTCCCTAAGGAGGTCCCTGGGAAAAAGTCAGAGGTGATGAAGTGCGCCTCGCCACAATATCTTAAGTTTCGCAAAAGGGAGACTGTAGCAGGTCCCCTATTTGCAGTATGACGCTTTTGACGCCTTATAAATTGGTGTGACGCCTGGCCGCGAGAGATGTTTGAGGTAAACATAAAATTAGGTAAACTGCATGTACATGTAGGTGTAGAATAGCGCGTTTCATTTAACTCACCTGTTAAAACAAAATGGAAGACATAAGTAACTACATTGCTCGTATATGTCATGAAAGCGTTTATAATCAATTAAGAGACGATTTTAAATAAAACTACGTATGTGAAATTAGTCCGGGTAAATCTTTGATGTCACAAATTGCGTTTCACAGGGAATTGTTTGCGGCAACTGAGTACGAAGCATACTTATGATTTCGTTTGCATGAAGCCGGTTTACATGTACGACGTTATGGGACCGTATTTGCGACAACATGCAGCTCCTTAACAGTTTAAAATAGCCATTACCTGACAACTTCAAGGAAAATGAAGTAATGTGGGAACATAACATGTCACAGAAATCGATTTCTCTGCCATGCAATTTCCATAAGCGTTGAACTGTCTTCGAAAATGATATCATTTGTTATTTTAGTCTCCGTTAAAAATAAAGTTCTGTATAGTTTTTTCCCCATGTCTTGCTCACGTTTTCTGTGAATTCAACCAGTTGAAGCATTTGTGAAATTCCGAAGTTTCATCAGCAGAAGGTTTTGTTTTCTCTTTCAGACAATAGTTTGAATTAGATTTCGTATTAGCTGAGTGTTGATAATTGATAAGTTTTACGTCACGTACCTACTGACACGGTCCCTAGTTAGTTGCAAAACATACAAGTTGGTCAGGGAAACCGTTTTGTGCAGTAATAAGCTAAAAGCGCGTCAATAATTTCGTGCAAACACTTCAGTGGCGCCATTTTACTAGTCTACCGTAGTGCGGTACCAAGCCCACTTAGCTGTATACATGTATGAAACGCTCCCCTTTCTTTGGCGTGACTTGTGTGATCTTACCAAATTTGCCAGAAACGTGCGCCACGGAACGATGCATTTCTCGTACTCGCCAACAGGATCTCTGTACGTACCCATGTTGTATTTTTGTGTTTTTCCTCACGATTTAACTGCGCAACAGATGGTTAAAAACCATGGTTATCCGTCTAGCAGTTGTCAGAAAGACGTCATAATTCTGATGCACTATTGTTTCAAGTTTAAACCTGTTATCAGAGCAGCACTCACGTATCCGCGCGCATTCAACAGCGTTTTCTATTTCGATAGTCGTGACTGGCTGAAAAGAGTACATGTGCAGATACGAAACATTTCCGAGTGATAATTTGAGAATACGGAAATATCAATGGAGGTCCGGATGACTCCAGTACAACGCAAAACACTCCATTTAAAGATGGAATGTTCGGAATTGGTGTATTTTAGGCTCGCGCCGAACGATAGATTCGACAACCACTTTTGTGCAAAACAAAACCTAACACCACGTGTCACGTCATTCTGCGCGCGCGCTCCTTAAAGGTCAATGGGTGTGTGTGTGTGTCTGTATGCGTGTGTGTGCGTGTGTGTGTGTGTGTGTGTGCGCGCGCGCGCGTGTGTGTGTGCGTGTGTCAGAGTTTCAAAAGAGTTTTTATATCTTTTCGAAATTTCCTAACGCAAATCGTAATATGCCGTGCTTCCTTGGAGATCATGTTTCTTTTATTTTTGGAAACATTGGAAAAGACTATGAAAATCGTTCAGGTTACCTGGCGAAAGGTGCATACGTACTTGCGGTATTCGGGTTTCCAAGAAGTGGTAATATTTGGACGGTAATGATTGCAAATAAAATAGCTACACGTGAACGCTTCTATCTCCCACTTTTGGCTGAACTTCTCAAACAATAACAGTGTTAATTATTATTACGACACCGTACTCTCTTGTAGTAAAGATGTGTGATCACCGATAATCGTATTGATGTTTCCTTCGGACCGTATCCGGAATGTGACGGGTCAGAAAAACTTACAAATATCTTAATACAAATTACTGCTAATTATTTATAAACCTAGTTGTAGTATATCAACAGTAACATAGTTGATGTTTTGAGATTTTCGCTATCATCGTATTGCTACCGGTACAGAGCACACCATGACGTTTGTCCAAGTGAAACTCCCAATCGCAATTCGTCAGCGATCTGTGATCGTACAGCACCACGTTTTGGCCGCAATTCTTGGCTTGTCGGTGACCACCTTTTGTGATGGCGAACATGTGGCTAACCAAACCCTACAACTCGTCTTATAGACGGATGAGATTCACAAAACTGACAACAAAAACACCAGATGCTATAAATCCATAGAATGATTCCACGCCGCATAGTTGGGACGTACTTTTTGGCATTCCTATGACACTATTCAGATGTGGTACGAGTGCGATAATTTTCCAAAATGGGGGTTAAAATTTAAAATTTAATTGCACACCAAAGTTTGTCGGCAACACTTTCTCAAGACGTGAGGTGGGGATGAATTAGAAAGAATTTTGTTGAAAACGTATTTCTTAAAATAAAGGTCTTTCATTTCCCACAAGTTTTAGCGCAATCAAAATAACATTTCTGTAGTCACATTTTTACTTAAAAAAGAAGAACCGTGTGATAACATGCTGTTGAGCCAACATTCCTAAATTTCCGGTGTGACATTCTCGACAAAGTTCATAATATGTTGCCAAGGTTGAATGGCGGTTGTATACTCCCTCAATTATTTAAATGGAGTCACGTGACTATATAAATTACCTGCGCCTTTATCCCGTGTGTATAGTCCTACGAAATTAAATGCACATTTTGCGTGACGATTTTTCGGTGTGTTTTATTATTTATATTAAATGATGCGTCCAAAGTACGGAGATAATTGACAAATTCCCCTTTAGTGTCTGCCGTATTATGACAACACGAAATAAACAAAATGACATGGAGTAGCTGAAATATGATTTTACGAACAATGTTGTTATTGAAATGGACCTGAAATCAAACTGATAGAATACCGAGAACATCAAAGCATATGCAGATAACCGCCGTTGTCATTTACATTATTCAAGTCAATGTATCGCTTCAGCTGCCATTAGCGTGATTAAACAAAGAAAAAAATCATTTCGAATAACAAAAAGTGTCGCAGTTTTGTGAAAAAACGCATGTCGCGGCTATCGCTAGGATACTCTTCGAGAAGTTATTTCATTTGACCACATCTATATAAACACCAAATCGACGACTCCAAACTTTAATTCCCAGCCGTTTTGTAAAATTTTTTGAAACTGACTCAGTGTACTAAATGACAAATACGCTTAAAATACTCGGCAATTTGCCTCATTGACTGTTAACTTCACAAATAAATCGTCGGACAGCGACATCTGAGGTCTTGGATTCGAATCCGTCTTGAGGTTAACCTTAGACGCATCCGTGTCGCCCATGTATTCCCTTCAGTGCAATATGTTCAAGGTGCGCTGCAAAACGCAATACACTTCCAGGCAGATTCATTGTATTTCTTCTCGATTTAAACTTCAAAAAGCGATAAGGCAATAAGTATCTGTTACTGCAATCGTTTGATTGACAATGCACGCAATTCTTGGGATTTTGTTATGAGCTAGATGAAAAAACTCGGGCCTGTAATACGGTAGCTTACTGGCGCTGACGCAAACACACTAAGAACCTTGATCTTAATCGTTGCCATGCTGAGAAAGGAAACAGTCACGTGATCTGAAATCCGTTTAATCTGAGGAGGACAAACATTAAATTTGCGGTACGCAAGACAACTTCATTAATAAAAAGTACATTCAGTTCGCTTCATTAAGATAAAAAGTTCAGATCAGACAACTGTTTGGTTTAGAACTAGCATATATTCGTTGCTAATGGATACAGCGCGTGTGTTAACATTTGTACAATTCGAAAGGCTTAACATTTCACAGACGTGGAAGACTATCTGAGAGAATGTGTCAATCTGCTCATATTTGTAATACTAAATATGTCAAGTTTCCTGTGTGTTGGTGTGGGCATCACACCCCCCCCCCACATCAGATTCAGAAATAACTGCACACAGGGTTCTTATGTACACAAAAGCTGGAGACGTTTATGAAACAAACGCTGGAGACGTTTATGGAATATTTAAATCAATCAAAACACCTTATGTAATGTTCTTGAGTGCGGCAGTCCTGTTTCCACCTGTACGACGCCTGCCTTCTGTCATATAATTAACTTTTGGTTTAGATCACTTACCTGTTGTGAAATTTGCCTCAAAAGTTTCCTTAGTCAAAACAGTGGTGATTTCTAGACTCCGAAAGAATTAGATTATCATTATTCCTTACTTTTTGGTTTGTAACGACGGGCCATTTTATGCACTAAGTAAGTCATAAAGCAAAACGACAAAGCCCAGTAACCAATTGTTTCTGAGCCCATAAAGTTTTGATATCAGATTTGGACCGGTAAGTGGTCTAAATCAACATTATTTTTGGACGGAACGTGCGTTTACTGCCGCTTTGGTTAACCCGTCAGAACAAAGTCTAAACCGGAACACCGTTAGAAGGTGGAACAGTCTGAAGGGACACGTTGAAGAAATTGACACCGAGTAAATCAAGATATTAAGCCTACGTGAAGTCACGCCAATACCTGTTTATTAATTAAAAGGAGTGTATGCAAAAAAACACGTACGCAAGCGCGCCTGATTGTCATTTCGAAAACATTCCGTTCATAATTTACATTAACATGCTCGAGCAAAAAGTCGATATCGGATTAAATATAAATGTACCCATCACATCATACAATATCAAGCTTGAAATGATCAAAGATAATCAACAGCAAACAGCTGAGATTTATTTTTGTTGAAGAGGTCGCCGTACTGCCGATAAACCAGCGGTGAGTTCCACAGAGATTCTGGTCGTTAAACATTGGGGTTCTAACGGTGGTCAGTTATATCCGAAATTGATCATCGCAGTCTTATGTCCTCCGACTGGAAAGTGATCGCAAATTTTGCTTCAGGCAGTCGTCGAAGCGAAACTTACGGGGAAGCAGGGTGCAGACACCTGCAATTGTGAATTTGCACTAAGAATAAACTAATCTGAAAATACTAACTTCCTCCCTAGCGGCGTCATAGACAGACCAGTGAGCCTCATCCAATGTTTCGCTCCTTAACTTCGGTGTTAAAGATTAGTTTTAGAGCTCATCAAGATAGCTGGAGTAAAAAATTCCATTTCATAATTTCGTGAGATAGCGAGCATAATGGAGCGAACATTCACGTGGAATAAATTGTTAATCAACAAAAAACATACATGTAATTGAATAAGTACTAGAACTTTAGGATCAACTGCATGGTTTGGTATGTACACGGATTTGATGATCTATAACTTTGAAGGGCAGAGATGAGAATATAGCATATGACTGACACAACAGCCTCATCCGAAGATATATCAACACAGATTTCGCCAAAATCTGAGGTCGGAAAGATGTGAACCCATCGCTTTTTTCACGCAGTACAAGATAGATCAGTCATTTCCGCTGCAAATGTTATTGAGCTGGCATTGGAGTTTGGCAACAGCTAAGCTTTATACCGTACGCTCTATAGGGTGATGTACCTCTTATATTCTGATTTTGTTGCACAGCAGTCAAGAAAACGCCCAGAGATCGGTTGCCTCAAGGACACTTCGACTAAATAAAGTCCTTAGTTAGTCGAAGTGTCATCGAGGCAATGTTTACATTCTTGTCACACCTTTGGCTTCAATTGAATATTGTTCAGAGCTAGCGGCATAGCGGGTCCAGAAATCAATACGTGCGGCAGGCTTTAAAGTTGACACAGATTCCTATCTGCACACAGAATCGGTTTCACAGCATTCTACACTATATGTGCGCACAACAATTTCAGTAGTACAGCCAATCACCAAGGGATTTTCACAAGACAGTTGTTGTCGAACAGTAAATCTCGAGATTATGCGATGCGCTTTTACACTGTGCCAATTTTTTACCAAGGTAAACATACCGTGGAAAACCCGCATGATTGAAAATGACACGCGTTAGTGCACATACAATTCACATGAAGCAAAACATGACCTGAGTTTTTATACAATAACAGAAATGTACGTTTATACGATCTTAGTGTGCTAAGTCATACCAAACGCTTCCCAGAACGTCCGAGTCTTTACGTCTCAACACGCATTTTGATAGCTCAACGGGTTAGGGGCGGCGTATGGAAATGGACAAATTTGGCCAAAGTGTCTCGAACTAGTATTTATTTTTCACATTGTGCAACCGTTAATAGGTTTCCAACAGGGCTTTCTTGTTTCCGATATCTCACTTGCATTTTGACAACTGCGGGACAGCATCCCATGTGAGTTCGAGGGATTACATCTACACCCCTGTTCTCGTCTTTCAAATGCATTGTAGGACGGTTAATTTCGGCTCGTAAATATCTGGTGATATCAAAAAAAAAAAGATTTTCTAATGTATGAATTAATTTCATGCATTTTCAAATTTATTTTGTGTGATGGTGGCTTTAATCACGCCGAAATTACAATGAGTCCGTTTTTAATATGGTACGCTGGCGTGTGGTTTCCGTCGTATCGTTAACACGGCACCAAGCTATCTGTGAATGACCTGGCTGTTTAATGGCCGACAACCGCTCCACAATGCATTTGAAAAACACAAGCAGTGCCGTGGATGACATCCCCCTTTAAGGGTTTGCAATTTGTGCATTGTCCGTCACCCAGGCCACTTGTTGGCTGTGAACACTACGCAGAAGTATTCAACAGGGCACCAAGGGCGGCAGAGGTGGGGGAAGGGACTGAAGTGTGCGGCTACCAGGAATCAGGTTTAGCTCACCTGCTATGATGTACCAGCATGATACGTGTATATAATCCCCAAACGTTGCCTGCCATAAAATACAGTAACCTCATTACAGTATTATGCTCCTGATCATGAGCACTGGAAGACAATCTCATGCCAGGTCGTACCTCGCTGAAGGCGTGTGTCTTTTCTTTGTCTTATATTTTTATCAAATATGCCTACACATGCAGGTTTTTACTTCTTCGCACATCTGAGTCAATTTCGCACCGACGAAGTCAAATCAAAGATACTCCATAAATATGCTATGGTTAAATCAATTCATGAACACAGTAGTCAGGGAAATAGGCAGTATACTAGGTGAACAGCTGTAGCCACGCTGAATGCTCGAGACTGACAGTTTTTGGTGACCCCCAACAGTGGGTTTAATTTAGTACATTTCGACTCCAAAAACCCAAACTTTCAAACCAAATGTATGATTTCATGTCACCAACTCAAAGAGATAATATTTCAAAGGTTAAAACAGTGACACTTGACTTAAAACTTTCCTTAAAACGTCAAAACCGTATCGAAGCTGGCAAATCAAATACCTTTACCTGCCTGTGTATTAGTAGACTTGATTTGAAGCAGACGATTAACAGATACTTCCTAGCTACACAGAGTGATGACGAATCTTTTCAGCTCGTGTTACCAGCCATCTGTGAAATCTCTCTATTGTCACATGATTGCGACAGGGGATAGATCATGCAGTGGTGTATCTCAGGTGATAACAAAAATTAAACAATTAGCATGAGCGTGCATGCAATCCAAGACTGCGTTACGTAGACGCAAGAAACTAGCGAAAACACAAGGCCACGCAAGCCTGAGTCTTCGCGAGGGTATCGCCTCTACATTACCAGCGGAGGACCATCCGAAACACATCGGGTATTTTCGTAATCTTAAAATATTCCTCTGAGGTTTTTCGTACATGCGCTTATTCAAACTTCAATCATAGCACCAAAGGGATTTGGTCAAGAGTCAAATAAAATTAGTGTTTTAGCCTAGGAGGTCTCAGATCAAAACTTGTACAGGACGTCATTTTCAATACTCAATCTGCCTCCTGATATGCTGTTGACTTTGGGGGTATCTCGACGCAGTCGATAGTGTGTTGAGAATCACGTGACTAGTTGTCATGACTGAAACTCGCACATGCGCGGAAATGAAATACCTTGTAGGAATAGTTTGAGGCGCAGTACGAAAACACACAAGGCCTTTCGGAATGTGAAGCACGTGATTACATTAACTGTTCTGCTGGGTTTCTTAAGTCAAAAAGGAACACAGTCCATGTTTAAGATACGGGCGATAAGGAATGAGTCCTTTTATCCACAATTAGACCTGTTCAAAAGCAATTACAGTTACACCTCTGAAATGCTTTTGCAAGCTCATAATATCAAAGCATCACCAAATGAAGTATCAAAGCAAAATGTATCCACTGTTCTCAAAGAGTCACTAGTTTATAGATTCAATGGAACAAATTCTATTTCTTAAGCGCTATCTATATAATTTCTTTAAGTGCTTTTTCAAACGTACAATTAAATTGCTTCAAAAAACTCACAATATTCCTCACAATAGGCTGTTACCAACAAGAACAACAAAGAAAACTCTTCGGATTTTATTGGGGATGGACAATAATTGACCTATCGCAAGCTTCTTCCCCTTGCGAAATGTCGACAAACGAACAATAAATTTTACCCGGCAACGACTTGTTGGTTGGGTACAATGGCGACTTGGAAGCGAAGGTGTGTCAAGAATGCTGCGTTGTGTTTGGTCAGTTAAGCCGTCACTCAAACTCCTAGCGAAAGGTCAATTGCGAATTCGAAAATAGAGCACTTACAGAACGCATTACCTGTAGCGTGAATTGCCGGAGCATTAAGCAGTGATTTACGATCAAGTGAGCATGGTAACGTTTTTCAAACCCAATGCCTTTTGGTTACGAAATCAACATTGAGTAGCGAAATGCTGTTTAAGTTGTCTAGAGTGGCATTATATGAATGCGTTCTTTATTTATTAGAGGAAAATCTCTTACAATTCAGACAGATATTTTATCACGGATATTTCCTCATCGTTTTTTATCACGAACTTAAAGCACTTGTACATCTAAAAGAAATTTCATTGGTTCAGACACAACTCGTTGATATTTCTAAATAACCTTTCGGTAAAGATTCAAATGATAATTCACGAAATGAAGGAAATGACATCTTAAAGTGAGACGGCTTCCATTGTAGACCAGACTCCCGTTCAGTAACGCTAGGACCTCGCTAAAAAGCAAGTCTTCGCCAGATTACGTGAGATATTGCCGTGTATTTTAAGTGAGAACACGTGACTTTAGATTTTAGCTAGGTCATAGCGTAGGTCCTAGCGTTAATGAACACACGCCCGGTCCGCTCTCCAAGTGCAAAATACCATGGCGGTGGTATGATGTGAAACCGCCGCACCCGATCACCATGGGGTTTCTTGAAATAGTAGTTTTTACTTTGTCTGATCATAATGTCAACGAATTTATGTGGAAAATCGGAAGCTGGTGTGACACGAGTGGTCAACATTACGAAGCCCATGCTTTATAGAACTGCTACGCGCTTGCGCGTTTTGTCAAAGTATGTTAGCACACGTAAGTTGCGCTAATTAGTAGTTGCTTGGGACCTTTATAATTTTAACCAGCGAGGAGTTGAATCAAGAGGGAAGGCTATTACTTGAAACCTCATTAGGAGATTACAAATGTAATCCCTCGTTCTTGTCCTGATGGGCTCAAACCACAGACGTAAACATGCGCTTATATTGACCACTAACGACTACTGTTAGGCTATTAGTCAGCTAGTTTTGCCTCATTTAACTAATTGTTTTAGAGATTTGTTAGCGTTATTAATTAGTAGTAAGAAGCTTTGCGGTTTGCCGTATGTAAATACTACCTCAAGACAACAATTAGATAACTTGGCGGTGAAGACGTCAAGAGCGTTAAAATACAGTTTATACGGTAGTTAATAACAAGGCAATAAAGACCTACTTTGAAAAACCGTTTCCTTAATTCTGAAGATTGATTCCCAATTTGTATTATATTACAAGGTACGGCCAATTTCAGAACTCCACCCATTTTTAAACCACAGTGCCTGGTTAAAGATTAAAAACTCTTTCATCTTACAGCATCGTAAGGGGGTTTTCCAAGAACCCGTCTACAGCGATGGGATTTCCCCTTAATGTTTCACGTCCCGTCGCCGTAATCAAAACGTGAACTCCCTGGTATTTCGGAAAACCACCGTGAGGTAGTTACGCAGACGTTTTGGCGGGAAATGTACTGTGACATGAGGAAGGCCAAAGGGACGAATTTTCCTCTGATCTGAGCCAATGAACTCTTTCACAAAGTACTTGAGGCATACTGCTAAAAGTATAAGCTGAGAGGGCGCGTTCCGTAGACACATATCCAGACAAAATCACGCGTGTGCAAGGCAAGTGTTTCGAGATTACCATCGGAACCTTGGGTTGCATAGTACAGTTACAGCAGATCGATTTGCACCGCCTAGAATTGAATTTCTTGAGACAGGCCAGGTTTGGCGGCAATTTCGATGGAGGCCAATGAATTACACGCAGGTTCAATGAATCTGGCTTTGCTTGTATTTGTGAACACGCTGTGAATGAGAAAAGTCCACTAGTTCATCTGCAGATGCACTGTTCGATCAAATGCCGGCAACCTGTAGCATTGCTACATCACTGCTCAGCCACTGAGGAATCTGCTGTGATTTCAGCCCTCTGAAATAACCCAGCTTTGGAAAATTTGATTGTATGGCAATACTTTTGGACCACATTTTTGGAATATGTAGTAAATTGGCTTCCAAATTCTAGTATTGGCTCGTGTCGAACAATGGAAGTTGGCGGTTTGAGGGCTAAGACTCAATTTTTGTGTTTTTCCGACGTTTTCAGTCTCGCTTCCCCTTTTGCTTGGAAGTGAAAGATAGAGTCAAAGGTATGACAGAGAAAAAGGTTTCTGTGGATTTGATGGGAAACGACTAATAACTTATCATTTTGTTCATAGAGTTTTCGGCAGAGTGGAAGAAAGGTATCAAGTCTAGTAACGTGGCCTGGCAAAACTCCCCAGAGAGAACTAGTGTACAGCGCCTCCTAAGAAACCTACAAAATGACGTGACGGGTCTGTTAGGCTGCTGGATTGTTGAATAGTGAAATCGAATTAACTGTTTCCGTTCCATGAACAAAAATTTCTCAATGCAAGTGGTTTGCGAGTGTCTTGTGTCTACGGAACGCGACCCTGAGCTTGAGACACGGGCTGTATTTTTCAGGATATATGTCGACCATAAGTACTTCTTGCACAGCACGAAGTTTTTCAGGTATCCCCAACTAATCTACACTAATGTAGTACATTGATGCTTATAAAAATTCATTAGCCTTTCCCCACGTTATCACATTCTAAAATGCACGTCTTTTTACAACAAATTAATACAAGCTTGCTGACTGTTTTGCTGGAAAGGTGCATACCGGCACGAAATTCAAGTCGTGATTTCTGAGAGCTTAATATTAACCATTGCAGTCGGGTAAACAAGAGCGTGTGTTGGTGGTAGAATAGTTGAATTTTGAGCGCAAATCTCTATGAAATTGAAGCCTAGTGCAACCTTGGCTGTTATATTTAGTGATGTCAATTTCAACTTTTCCCTATTTTCCACTTTGACTTCTTAAAACAGAGCAATCGTATTATGTCTTAGGGATTTATAGTAGCCGCGTAGGAATGTATCGTCTAGTACAAAGACAGTAGTTTTGGCCTGAAAATCGATGTTGTTGTCCAGCAAGCATGGAATTTATTCAGAATGGGCTTCGAATAATTTTGCATAATTAACGAAAGTGCATGATATGAATGATGACGTGTTCGACCACCAGGGTGTTAATGTACTAGATGACCTTTCTCAAAATTGAGACTGTGAACAGTACAGGAGGAGCAGATGTGCAGTGCCCTCATCCGGCAGTGGATAGCTCTGACACGTCAATCAACTACAAAATTCCAGCCAAATAGGTCGCGGGAACATGGTAACACAACAATAGTCCGCTATCACGGCACCGCGAACATGGGTTGCAAACGAAAGTCGCACGATGGTTAACGATGCCCTGCAGCACTGAGGATTGAACGGGCAAAATCCCTGCGCTTTCTGTCAAAAACAGTTTGCTGCTAAAGAATCAGTCTCCGCTTTTTCCGTACTAAGACTAGAGATGATATCTAAACTTGACGGTTCGTTACTGCTTGAGACAAGACCAGCATTAAGTTGTTTGTCACTGTGTGTTAATTTCAGATACCGAAGCAATATTACCACCAGGGGAATTCCAGGCGATTTATTGGAACTATTTTCAATTCAAACAAAGAATGAAAACGCCAAAACATTGCTTTGGAAACACAAATACGCTTTTGGAAAGTTTATGTCTCAACACCAGAACGTGGTTCATACTTGGCTTTTAAAAAATATCGTGAGATGTACAACAGTTTTCTAGTTAATAGTCCGCAAATTCAGTATTTAGCTAATGCTGTGACATGAGTTCGGTATACACGTACGTCCTTTGCACGTATCTTTGTCTAAAATCACACCCAAACAACTTTCATAGAGATAAAGCAAATTAAATAGCGTGGGTAGTTTAATGGAAAAGCATTAAAATAATGACATTTTTGTGGCCACATTCTGCATACTATCACGTATTTACAAAACATAGACAGATACAGATTCAACGAATTGGGGGGGAAGCTCACAAATAGCGTTAGTGACACAAATCAAGAATAAAGAACTTAATATTAACCAAATAAAACTACGAGTGCATTGAAAACGCTTTAATCTGCCTTTCTACAGGTTGCAGGAGCAAAAGCAAAGGTCGTGAAGAAAGTCTCCCCAAGTCCAGCACAAACCCCTTCAAGAATTTGCCATTTGAAGTATGGGCACCAAGTTTCTGGTGGCTGCCTCCACGGAATTTGAAAAGTTAACACAAGGGTGGGATTGCGAAATTGGAGATGACCAGGAGAGACTTGTGTGGTGACAATAGGAAGAAATCTGACTTTGGGAGCATACATGAGGCCCGGGCAAAAGTTTGTCGAAGTCGAACTAGTCTGTCCCCCCACGCTCTCTAATATGAGCCTGCTAAAGCGACAGAAGGATAGCGGAGGTAAAACTTTTGGATGGGTATAATGGGTGGCTAGGAGTGTACAGGTTGGATAAATACGACGTTGCTCTTCCTGACTCAAAACATTGGTTTGTTTCCTGGCTCTGTGCATTGTTTGTTCATCACTTTTCGCTTACCCAATGTCTGCGCGCAAGGAAGTGTACGAGTGTGTCTGACTCTCTACGCCGCCGAGAGTAAACGTGACTGGAGTACTGATTGAGCATGCGTGGTCCTTGGGGAACCATTATGCCATTACACATGGCGGAAAGCACAGGAAAACGAGTAGCAATATTTACTGACCAACAAGCAACATCTGTAAATGAATGAAAAGCAGTGGCGTGTAGTGCGATGACGGGTCTCCATGTTAGAACAGGGCTACATTCCGTAACACAAGGCACTCGCAATAACTGTAAGTGGGTGAGCGGTTCTTCCGTATGTGCTCTCTTCGTTCAAGCACAAGAACACAGCGAAATTCTAAACACTGCCGAGGGGGAGACGCGGCCAACAATTTGATACTCGATTATTCGATATTTTTCTTGTAGCGAAACGAGCAAAAATATCGTGAAATCAGCAGCAAGCACTGAAATTCTAAATGCCAGTCTCAGATCGCGTGGACAGCTTACATATTTCGTCACTTTGATGGGAATGGATGTCAGTTCCAAGAAATGTTCCAATTGAAACTATTTCCCACATTTAGTGATGTGTGATCGCGCACGTGTGCACCTGGTAGTCGCAAACTCAACTCAGGACACGTTAACCAGGTCAAGCAATGCCTAAGGACAGCCGACTTTCACTCAATATATATTAGGGTAGCTTCAGGTTCAGTCTTATTTCTGCGGAATTCCCCATGCGTTAAATTCTCTCCTAGATGTTGTTGAAAATTAGCCAAGTTACTTATTCAATTAATTCAATTACCTTTAGGTGCATTTAAAATCCAAAGCACCGTCGTACCGACGACCTAATCCTCAAGCCACCCGCGTGCTGCTAATAAGAGCATTGGGTACGAGGCAAAAGAATTATTAGTGCGTAAAAATGTTACTAAAGGACAATTTAATGAAAACAACAGGAAAAAAGACAGGTGCTGTTATTTTCTCTTAGGAACGAGGGAAGCTATTAGTTGACAGGAATTGCGCTAACATTGTTTTCGTGTCGGAGCGCAAGGACACATGACGTCACGATGTTCTCGTTGAATCACGACAAGTTCAGAGACAACGTGGACTTACTGCCTCGAACTGTCAGATGTTTTCACGCGTGAATGGGGAATGAGCGCAGAGAGTACCTAAATAGAATAATCATTAAGAAACGGACGTAGCTGACGCTCGGAATCTTTTTACGCGCGCATAAATATTGAACGGAGTACTTGCACGGGAAGCGTTTTGTCTTCATTCGCACAAGACAAGAATACGTGACGTCACTGATTAGTGATTACGCTCTACACCTGGTTTTTGTATTCTGTCTCTGTTGGGTCAATAACCTCGTTTTTTCAGCGAAGTGGAAGGCTGCGACCTTGTGATTTTTAATAATAACCAATACATTTCCCATTGCCGACAAAATGCGGACCAGAAATTTAAAACACTTTGTCTCTAACAAACCAAATTATCTCTATAAAAGACTTAAGGCATTGAATTCATGTAGTGAGTGTAGTCCCGAACCTTGAGTCTACTTAGCATTTAACTCTTGTACGACAACTATTTGTTGATTGATCAGTCAAGGATGAGGCTATCGTACAGGACAAAACGTCAACAAGAAACTATGCTACGACTATTCTAACTATTCTAAATTCCAGTTACGTCCCCCTAAACCCTAGCATCAAGCCAGCCGAACTTGTGGTAAAAATTCATACCCGCGCCTCAAACTCCATACAGGCTCCAAAAACACTTCACACCAGTTGACCAAACTCCCACATTTTGGGTTTTCTGACGAGGAACCTGGTTAGTTTCAGTTTCCAAGGCAGCATGAATGCACTTGATTGACTCCGCTAAATCCACCTACAGTCAACAGACTGAGCCAACTGACTCGGTCCGTTTAGACATCAACTTTGGATCCAGCGTAACTGACACGGGGCAGCTTGATCGGTGTTAAGTGGCCGTTTACACACGCATTTTCATTAACTGTGGCAAGACGTAAGTTGTACGCTGGAGAGTGGAATGCACATGCGCAGGTTTTCAAATAGCTGGAGTTGTAGAGACAGAGAGCCCGTATGCACAAGCGCAGTAGAGATGATTCTTTCCGCCTTGCCCCAGTTTCGCGTTTAGACATATAATTGACGCGGAGCAAGATGTTCGAGCGCAAATTGCCCCACCTCACAAATGGGTGGCAAAAGTTGTCACCGCGGTGTCAATTTGCTCCGCTGTCAGTCCCGTTTACACACTGGAACATCTTGTTCCGTGTCAGCTGATCCGTGTCAACTTTTGTAGTGTCAGTAAACGGCACTGATGACGACTTCCAGTTTACAGACTAATCCGATGTCTTGTCCGGCTGACCTGGCAGAACTGGCCAATCAAGTGCATCCAATGTAACCAATTTAACTTTAAACAAAGGATAAGAACGACATCACTGATTAGAAAAGCAAATACACTTGCTAAGGAAGCTTACGTTTTTAACTCCAGCTGTGGTTTTCTCCGGGCACAGAGATTTTTCGGTGCTCGTGCGGTGTATATGGACCCAAGTTCAGGATTTATAACAGGGCTTTGGGATTGCGGGTTTGGGAACGACTAGTACAACACTGTGTTTGTTACGGTAAAACTCTGCTTCTGTATTCCCCAATCATCATAAGTTTATTCTGAAGACAACAATATGCGATAAAATCATTGGGAAATTGGAGAAAGGGGGAGAAACGAGGGACAATCTCAAACGCTGAAGTATCCCTACAATTCGTAGCATAGCGTTGCAAAAATCACTCCAAATGGCCTCGTAGCTAAAATCAAATTCTAAGTTGCAGTGTAGAGTTAAAGTACAGCAGCGGCCAACTTGCACTGCCTAGAATTTAAATTCTTGGGGTCAATGCCAGATTTTGCGACAGTTTTGACGTATGCGTTATGAGAAGGTTCACAAAATTTGGTTTACTTGTACTTGTGAACATGCTATGAATGAGAAAAATCAACTACGTGGGCTGTATCATCAACCAAATTAACGATGATAATAATAATAATAGCTCAATTATGATTATTTTGATTACAGCTGTTTTTGCTGTTAACATAGTTTTTTTTTATTCGTTGTTACTATTGAGCATAAAATGCCACCCAACAAACGGATGCGTCTTTCACATAATCCCAGCCTCCCGTTCAGTAGCGCTACGGTGTAGGACCTCGCTAGAAAGTAAGGCTTTGCGGGATTACGTGAGATATTGCCGTGTATTTCGAATGAGAACACGTGACTTTGGTTACATTTTAGCTAGGTCCTAGCGTCACGTTACTCCATACCCAATATAATCATTGCATTTTGTCAAAAATAATCTTATTCATAAAATATCAACAAAATACGTTGTATGCATGACTAAGGTCCGATTTGAAGAAGATCTCCACTGAATCCCGGTGCAAATGTTCGGAATGAAGGAAATCCCTTCTTTTGTGATCACTTAACGGGACACTAAATGAACACCTTTGAAAAGCGACACCTTTTAGTTAATCACAAAGTCTCCTTCGGCAGTGTAATGCCGTACTGTAAGTAAACTGGGCATCTCGCACAAGAGTCAAAATTGCGAAAAAAATCTAAAGGAAATCGCAACAATCACCCTACATGTAACTGGTTTGTTTCTTGTTATTTTTCTGCTTGATCCAGTGCAGAGTACAGTGTTGTACAATTTTATCTCCTTTTTCCGACCTTTTTTACCTCGATAACTGCTAAATAACTGAAGATCAGTCTTCGAAATTTCACACAAGTCATTAGCCATCAGGTAAATTTTGAAACAATATCTCTTTATTTTCCAACATAAGCCAGAATAGGTCATTTGTCGGTTGTAAAAGTTATGAAATTTTGAAAGTGTCATTTGTCCTAGTTTCAAAGATAGGGCGTATGCTTTTCAACTCCCGTGCATACATGTAAGCCAAAGTGCCAATTAAAGGCTTTCATTTTCTAAGCGATTTCACTAGCGTCCAATCAGACTTCCTAGGTCAAAGTTTGCTGAATGAAATAAATTCTGAGCTATAAACTTCAAATTTGAGTATTTGATTAGTAAATTTAAACAATTTTCAATCCCAAACTTTGAAGTCATTTGGGGAACATATCAGGTTATTAGGTACAATTTTCTTCTGGAATTTCGAATTTTTCCTTCGACTAGCACCCTACTGCATAAGCAACTCGACGTCTCTCATTCTCATCATTGTCAACAGTTTTTGTTGAATTTCTTGATATTTTACTACATGTATTATGACTCACTAAGCACCGTAAAGGGCCAATTGGTGAAAAGGTTATCAGATTTTCAAAATGTTATTTCTCCTACAGTTCCAAAGACTTACTTTTCCACTTCAGTGCACAGACAACATGCCAAGTACAGGCATAACTTTCTTAGACATTCAACCAACCAATCAGGTTTTATGGCTAAAGGTCACTAAGTTTAAACACAAAGTTTGAGCCACACATCCCAAATTTTGAGGTCATCTGGTGCAGTTATCGATTCACTGATATAGGTGCATTTTCTTCTGAATTGCCTACTTCATCATAGACCTTGAATTTCTGTTGTACCGCGTCGACAGTTAAATGTCTGTGATAAACGTCATTGGTTCACCATCACAAACACTACCACCATTCACGATCACGCGCAGAGTTGTCACTGCCCTCATAGGCGAGAACCTTCCAGTTTGTATTTTGTTAGTTTAGTCAAAACAACTCCTCTCCACCAGACTATCCATGTATCAATCAAGAAAAAATTCAACAACCAGGAAACACGTCACTGACGGACAGTCGTGACGCGTGGCTCCCTCTTCTATTTCTGGTGCCAATATTATCTTGATAAACAGGCCGATAAAAAGAACCAGAGATGGGAGTTTGCCGGTTACAGAATCCCAGTGTCGCGCATCCTATTTCCTATGGCCCCTCCTGATTTAAAATTATCTTTAATGACAATGCTGCAAGCTACAAATATCGATTTTAACAAAGTCGACTGAAAGATTATTGCGCAGCGCTATAAATATACCCCAGATCGGCTTTTGACGAAGATTAAACAGTTGAGCCTGTTGACTATGGGATAATGTAATTAAACTTTTAAGTGGAGGCCAGTCGCCTTCGTCTGACGTTTGCTGTTCGATGCATGGAACGTACGCAAACTAATCTACGGATATAGATTCGACTGGCTCAGCCAAATGTGCTATCTGGACATCATACATTTCGGGTTTCGGAGCCAACATTTCAAGTTGTTTGCTTGACTCAGTGGTTAATGGAAATTACCTGAAATTGCAAATAAACGATCCTCCACACATACTTGCCTAGTTGATTTACACTCGCGTATTCAACAGACTTGTAGCCGCTTCTGTGCAGTTTCACCTAAAAACTACCGAGGTTACATGCCTTCCACGAGCTTATTTTTCTAATAATCGTGGAAACACGTACCAATTGCGATCAAGTCGAATTTTGCTCCTTAGCACGATAAATACTGTTCCCTGTGCCAAACATCTCTAAAATGCCGCCTTGTACAAATATTTAACTGCGTTTTCATAACATCAGGAAAAGTGAAAATAAATTGTGATTTGCGATAAGTTTAGAAAGTCAACTTAGCAGCACTTGAATGTTACTCAATCCATGGAGGCGAAGTATGTTCTATGCCACCGAGTTGGATTATGTTTACCAGTACTTCACCTAGGAATAAACTGAACCCACATCACCTTTAGCGATGCACTGTTCGCTGCCAGAAATATTCTATAAATATTCACTCTCTGGTGTCGAACATTCGCCTCATATACAAAATAGGCGCACCGCGACCACGTCTGTCCAATTAGAAACAGATATTTATTCTCGCCCGCTCTTGGCCGTTGTACTGAGCATATTCGAATGGATGTTGTAAAAACTGTTGAACCTCTGCATTCAATTCCGCTCGAGGATTAAAACCATTACTGATTATTAGGGTTCAAATGTCATGACCTTTCTGGCCACTCGACTCAATNTGATCCCAGACCGCCCCGAGTTGCTCCAGCATCCATCTCGGGGCGGTCTCTCACGAGGGTTTAGCGTTATGAAATAGGCGCACCGCGACCACGTCTGTCCAATTAGAAACAGATATTTATTCTCGCCCGCTCTTGGCCGTTGTACTGAGCATATTCGAATGGATGTTGTAAAAACTGTTGAACCTCTGCATTCAATTCCGCTCGAGGATTAAAACCATTACTGATTATTAGGGTTCAAATGTCATGACCTTTCTGGCCACTCGACTCAATGCTGCTAAACTTCGAACGAATGCGACGTGGAGTGGAATCCAAACGTTGCAGAGTGCACTCGCTTGTTTAGTTATTAAGAACTCAAAATGCAAAAACAATCTTCAAACGGTGTTTAGATATCTTCGAGAAACCGTAATGACGAAAATAAAACAGAGCCCGATGTTAGATTATTCTTCGGCGCAAAATAATCAGAATACCATATGATGTGTCGATGCTTAAACTCAGAGGTACGGACGATCTCAGGCAAGGTAGATGTACCAGCGCTAGTACGTGTACTTGTACAAGCTATCATCGATCTAAACAAAACACACACTCGCCGCGGTTTAACTGTTCTTGCAGTGTGTGGTTGAATAAAGATCGGCTGTGAACTGTCAGTGAAAGAACCAATATATACATATTGTACTACAAATTCACTACGGCTAGTAGACTGGCATGAGGAATGAGCACGTGTTCTAATTAAAATAACGTGAAACTGTTTCGACATAACGATAAATTGCCAGGTCGACAAACGAGATTGTTACTGCAACTTGAACCGCTCCTAACAAGCAAACGAATCCCTACCTAATTAACAAGACTTGAAAAGGGGCCTTTGAACTTTTCACTGGAACCCACAAAATCATTTGGCAACAGTGCTTTTGTTATGACAACAAGTAACTAAAATCGGTGTTTTGAAAGGAGTGATATCCAAGAAAAGACAAGGATGTAATTTAACTGCATGCCGACAGGTGCTTTCAAATAGGTAACCTGCATGTTGGCAACATAATTCGATCCTCGCGTGAAGTCATGCCTCGGCATAAAAATAGCCTGCATATGGCAGTAGGATTTCGCTTTGGTCTTAGCACCTTGTTAATCAAACCTTTTTGAATTATAGTTTTAATCCACATAGTTTTGATACAGTGGTCTTATATCCATTTTGAATTTTGATCATTCACTTAGTCCCTGATAGTAAGTCTCTCGTCGCAAGCGATTAGAGAGTTTGAGCAACGTGTTCGAGTCTTTACACCTGGCATTTGTAGAAACTAAAAGATTCGGAGCTGCAGGCATGAACGCGTGTTCTCCATCAGACGCAAACTGGTCTACAAACGTCAATTATAAGTGTACCCACGGAAACACTTCTTGTGTACAAGTGATCCAGATGAATTGAGCACTGAAGCAGTGAGGCAGATAAACGAATTTCGCGAACGATGTCTGATCAATGCTGTATAACTGATTCAATAATAAAATATTGAAAACGTTTTCGAACCAGTTTGACGGTAGCGCAAAGCGAGTCTCAAAACACGGAATTTTAACAAATTGCTAATTCTCACGATTGTTTTACAGGTATGTTTAAAGGTAGGGCATGTGAAGATAATATCGTTTCTACAGAAAGAAAGAGGTGGAGGAGATCTTGAACCACCCCTAGGTTTGTCTAGGAACAACACCTCGGGGTCAGAACTATCAAAAACACCTGCAGGTAATCGTAATACGAGGTTTATGCATACCTGACACGTCTGTCGATTCGTGCAAACAACACGAGCTATTTTAAATTGCTTACCTTCTCATAGACTTGAGCATTGGACAATTCCGTCTCCACCACCATCACGGCGATACCAAACATTCCAAACACGAGCGCGTAGTCGGACAACTTCCGCCGCCGTTCGTACAACTCCTTTCTCTTGCCCAGGCGGTACCCGATATTGGGTTTGCTCTGCTTAGGGGCTTGTTGAACGTAGTCCACGCTGACGCTCATTAGGGCGGAATTTGCGTCCTCCGATGAATAGTGTAAAGTTTGTCCTTGTTTAGCGGCTTGAGGGATGCTTTGGATCGAAACAGGTTTCTGTAATTGTTTGAATGGCCGTATGGCTCCATTTACGCGCATGTAGTCGACACCGATGTCGGATAATGTTGAGTCCTTTTCCTTCATGCGATGGTCATGTTCTAGGTACCGGTGCAGATCCGTCTGCGTGCAACCATCAATGACAGGTTCACTCATTTCCCGCGAGCTGGACCTAGAGTGCGGATTTGACCTTGAGTGTGACGAATCCACCGTGGTACTACGAGATTTTGAGAAATCCCTAAGCTTGCTCAGGGACGGCGACAGTGTCGTTCCCGTCTGTTGATACGTGCTTGTCGTCGACGGAGTACTTGTTAAATGTCCTCGAGAATTTTTAACAATAGGAGGCAAGCTTGAGTTCGAATTATGCTTTTTATCCCCGACCCCGTCACCGTTTTCCTCCGTATGCATGTTGTTATTAGAAATCGCCTGCATTTCAATGTCTGTATACCCGCAATTTATCTGTCCAGATTTCGTGTCACCCGTGTCGCCGTTTGTCTCCTTTTTTACCTCGAAAATATTTGTGTACATTTCCGCGGCGCTGTTATCCGGGTTTTCGCCGTCATCTTCGCTCGAGTGCTTCTTATCGGTGCGCGTATCTGTTTTTATCGATGGCTCGCACTCACTCGAAGCCTCTTGCAGCAGATCCTCTGTAGAGTCAATACACCTATTCTCATTGGCTGGTACAACGGCGATTGTCGTCATAGTTCACGAGCTTTCAGCCAATCACAGGTTTTTTATTTAGGCCATGTTATATTCAGATGTGTGGAATAAATTAATGGTTTGTTTAAACACGCGGACGTTGCATCAATAATTTGAGAAAATCAAATGTGTTTAAATACCGCTAAGTATAACACAAGGCAACAATGTGTGTGCGATATATTGAAAACAACCTGGCATATCTCCGTGATCTGAAAAATATCGATTCCGTTCGTTTCAGAGATCATTTGAACGCTTCAGTTTGTTGACAGCCAGGCAACCCGTGTCGAATAGCTAGCTTTGTCGCGTCTTCATTTCTGTGCCCTGAAACTTACAAAAACAGGACGATGAGATTTCAACACGAAATGTCACGATATTTAAAACGCGACGACTGATCATGTAAAGGATTAAGTAAATATCGCGTCACTCTCTGGGTAAATTTCTTCACTAAGCCGTCGGATGTCAATGTGATTTTTGCTTTCTTTATGGAGCGATCTTTAAATCTATCCGATAGTCAGACTGAATGCCACTTGTGACAAATAGGTTCACAGCGATTAATTCATCCGACGACTTGTAATCTGTAGGATTAGATGCTAACATCTTCAGGTTCTACTGATGAGTGCAGTACCAACATGACAGGAAAAGCGATACGGGTAGCAGAAAGTACGTTTTCGCTTTTCCCAACAAACACCATTAGATATCGTTTGCACATGCAAGCGTTGTCGACGCTTTTTGTACCTTTGCTCTTGGACTCTGGTGTTTATTCTGAGAGTCTATTTTTTATATTCATTGAGCTCAAACTAATATAATACTCATCAACTAAAATATATTTTTAAATCCGTTGCCGTTAACCTCAATCCACTGATGCAAAGCGGACAATCACATTTTCCGAAAGAAAATTGTTCACCTAAATCCTAAAAGACGACGCACCGGCTGAGTTTTTTTTTTTCTTTCGTCGTGTCAGCCGACCTGCCGCCCTCCTCAGTCACCCTATGGATTAATCTTAACACCATGCCTAAAACTGGTGCATTCGTGAAGAGATCAAGCATAGGAGTACAAATGACTATTACATGTCACAACGAAAACGTTTGTCTACATGCTCAAGCGCCACCTGTTTTCTAAGACGAAACCAAACTCATGTATGCATACCTAGGTCAATGCGCCAATGAGAAAATGTTCCCCTTTTTAACCTTATTGCCGCTAAGGCTGCTTGTAACTCCACGTGACCATTTCCAACCAACCGAAATGCTTGAGATTAATATCATTAGAATGCCCAAGATGAGCTTTGGTTGGTGTGTTAGTAGACTAAAAGAAAAAGACAGATAATTTGATTTTAAAAATAATTATTTTCCATAACGTTGTTAACTCTTCAAGAACAACAGAAGTGTCACCAAAATGTGAAAAGTGATCAATGGGCCACCTCGTGGACTAAATTACTGAATAATTAATTAATTCGTTAGATATTTCCTTCACAATGTTCGACGCAATTTTAATTCATCCTTGAATTTTTGTATTTTTTCGTTCTACTATTAGTCTCCTATAGACAAAAATGTGCGGATCACAAAATTAGTTTTCCTCTTAAAGAGACCTTAACAATGGCCCCTTTGGCAAAATGTAAAATTTACATGAGTTTCCCGAGAAGTCATCTCTACTTAGTTTATGATTGAAATTATTTTGGAAACGGAACAGTTTCGTTGTATGGCGTTATGCATATTTCCCGGTCTCCCTGATTTTCTTACGTTCGCGTACAATATTTTTTTTGGATTTCGAGTACCTCGAATTTCATTTTTTGGCTTCTACGCAAAAACTTTCACCGTAACTTGCTTCTTTTGTGTTTTATTTTGTGTTTTCTATGAAATAAGAAAAATAGGGGGGTCACCGACTTTCAGCTGTTTTAGCTCAAACAGTGTCACATAAGAATGCGACCTTCTCAAAAGCGCGCCAATTTCCGGATCACGGTTACACCACTCCGTTTCACTACATAGCTATTATGCCATTAATTAAATTGTCTTCGTTATTTGAAATAAAAATCGTCATTAAATGTTTTACAGTTAAATCAAAACCGTAAAACAACGACTGCTTAACCGCTTTTTGGTAAACTGTGTCGAATCTCCTTAGAACAATGTAAAAAAGGTCAATACATAATTGCTGATATATCAGTCCAAGTGCTGGGTTAATGAACACGTGTCATGCATGCTACGTTTGACATAACAAGGCCACGTTGAACATTTTAGATGCAATTATTTTCGTTTCATTTTCATGTTATTAATGTCACTGATAGCGCACAAATTGACTGATAATACATTTATGAATGCCATACATCAGTATAAATTGACATCAGACTTTCTTTCAGCCAAGTCTCGTTGTACCACACGGCTTGACTTCGATTTATTCAGTTTAATCACAAGTTTGTCATTTTGTCGCACTGTCTGTCTATCGTCAAGGGCCAGTTGTTGCAAAAGTTGCACGAAAGACAATATGACAATAAAATAAATATTTCATTACTTGCTGGCCTTACACTCGGATATCAGTAAATTCAGTGGACCTGTACATATGTTTAAATACATTCATTAGAATTTAGTAGTATGCAATTTGATTTTCTCTGCAGTTTGTTGCAGAGAAAACACTCAATGGAAGCGGCCTTGGCCAATTAACAGGACTCTGGCTAAGCTGATTTAGGATATTAAACAAAGACTTACTTACTACAAACTATTGAACAGAAAATAAAATACCTAAGTTGACGATTGACCCGTGTCTCTTATGAAACAATGAGATTCACGCAAAACTTGCTATTTCTCTTCACTTTTGGTTTCGTAATATCAGAAAAGATCGGTTATCGGTCACATCCACAGTGGCGGTTTCAAACAAAAAGAGGATGACGTCAGCAAAGGCAGCCAGAGAGAGCCGCGACGGGCACTCCGCCTTTAAGCAGTCAGTCTGTCCTATCACTTCGTCTCCAGCTTGAGGGACAAACTGACACCCACGGGTCGATGCTTGGAAAGAATCGTTCTTGTAACTGGCGGCTTTGTGACTGATTTTACCGAAAAAGCTCTGGGTAATGATTACCGTGCCACCTCAGACGTCGTTACGAACGAAATTGACAAAACGAACCAGATAGCAACAAAAGAATAACGCTTGTTTAGTTAACTACAACGCTGGTACTTAAAAAAAGCGCCTACTTTCTTCAGTGGTCATTTCTACTTTTACACATATATTCGACTGAAGCTTAGTTACGAGAATTAAGGTGACTTTGACGAAGAATTCCAACTCTCCTTTTGTGGTCTCCGTTAACTTTTTCACCACGCAAGCGATAACCATAAAGTATTTCCTCGCTGGTTCCCTGCGTGCATAGCCCAGCCAGCACGCAGGTATCACGCAGTGGCACGCGCTTTAGCATTGGTCGATGTAGCCTCGGCAGTCATTGGTTACCTTTACAACACCGTGAAAAAATAGCGGATTGTGAACGATTTTCAGCCTTGTCATGCAAGTGGCGTCGCAGTAACTATTTCCTTTCTGCAGTGATGTTTAATAGCCGCGTGCACAATAAACACATATCTGACCGATTTAACAGGTGTGTTATTCATACTGTATGAATACAGGACACTATCGTAAACAAAAGTCATCGACAGTAGAAAGATGCATTCTGAAAAGGCTAAATCACAATTTCTAGGCTTCAGATTTCCTGAACATAAATTTGAAGCACCGAATTGTCTATATATACAACAGACCACATTTACACTTCAGTCCATCAGTCATGTCAGTTTGTTTGCGTAAAGCGCTGCCTGTTGAGAATTCGACTAGCTAATCAGAAACGCCGGTATAAAAAATATTCCCGAGAAAAATTAAGTGAAATCTGCGTGCTGGCGCGGCACGCAGGGAACCAGTGAGAAAGCATTTTACTGAGTTACGTGAGTTAGTCAAAGTCTAGCGAACTGAACGAAGTGCGATACGCTGGCGCGTGACACTTGCAAAATAGCATGGGAAGGTAACAGGTGAAATTTGTAAGATTTGTGTTCCTTGGACTTTTTATTCATCAACATGCGTAATTTTCCTCAAAATGGCACCCGGTAAGAGAAACTCGAGCAAACCGCGACAGATTTTCATTGATTTCTTCAAATTATCTTGACTGAATCGTCTCCAGACTTATGGTATGTGTTAAATATAACTCCGTGTCCGTATATGCATGTTTCATTTGATTTTATTTCCTGTATTTTGAAATTCGTAACTTTTTGTGGGGATGTTTTATCGCCCCTGTATGCCTGCGGCATCCAGTGCGATGTAATTGCCTAGTTTGGGGTAGGTTAGACTCCACAACAGTACTGTACACTGTATATCTGTGCAATTGAAACGTGCAAGCGCAACAAACCATATGTGCGTCAATATTTACATGTGTTATACACCTAAGGTAAATGATGATGTGTGCGGGTTACTAAATGGAGATTCGTGGTAAGTAACCATATGTGGGACACTATTATGCGCACGTACCGAAACTTCTGCTGGCGAGTTAAGCGGCGGCAATTAACCACGGATGTTTCCGCAGACTAGAACTCAAGGGCGGGTTTAACTTTTTTCTGCTCGCGTCCGAATTGCAACGTCCCTCGTGAATGAACGAGAATGATCATTTAAATCTCGGACAGCAATACGCTTAAGGGTATCGCAGCCGATTTTAAATAAACTAGCATCAGGATAAGGACGCGTGAGATTTTCGTAAACTTAGTTTAAGAATGTGTAATTGTCGCTTTCCCCTAGAATTCTACGATATATGAAAACTAACTGTGGGGATCACATTTGTCAGAAATATTGTGTGCATAATTCAATTACACAAAGCAAACGTTCACAAAATGTAAAAGATTTCATAATAAAGCGTTTTTTTTGGGAAAATTAGTGAATGGGATAAACTCGAAGACATAACTTTTGAATTGACAAATAAAAAATAAAATTCGTTGTGATTTTTGATTTTATTACGCAAAGCCAAGACTCGCCGTTGTCCGACAGGCCTTTGCTGACCTGAGAGCTCCCTTGCCTCTATGGCACAATGCTATAAACAGCTCCATGTATCAGACAGGTAGGCAGAATACACCATCCTGGACTCTTTCCTTGATTTTTGTGAACACAATGATAAAAGAAATGAAATATGTCGTATTCTTGTTATTGTTACTGCTGTTGTTATTGTTGATGCCAATGTTGTTACTGTTGTGTCGTTGTTGTTGAGTTGTTGTTAATATTGTTGTTCTTTGTTGTCGTCGTTGTTAATGTGTTGTTGATGCTTCATCTCCAATGAAAACTGATACCTTATGTTTACAACACTCAAAAAAATGAACGAGAACCATCTGGATTTATCGCAAAAATAAAGAATTGAACATGTGTTGTTTTTATCTCCAATTAAAACAGTATGCCATGTTTACACCATGCACTTGAGTATTTGAATCTTGATCATCTGGCTTTATCGCAAAACAAGACTCACGGAACTTGAGACCAGTGCTCGACCCGAACAGGATTTCCACCATTCTGACTGAAACCACTGAGTTAAAAATGAAACTGATCATCTATCAGTAGATTATTTTTTACAGATTCGACAAATTCTTGTTCGCGATCATCAGATCCTTTTCCGCAATTGATTGCTAGAGCGATAAAGTTTTGTCATTTCTTCTGACTCGACGTATTTTAACACCCAACTTTCACATGTTCAGCCATTTCTAAATTCTTTTGTTAGTAACAAATCTTGTTGCTTAATTTACAACCTAACAGTTTTTATTTTCAATTTTCACACACAGATTCAGTGGCTGTGTGTTGGAACTGTTGTGTAATCGATTAAAATAATGCGAACTACAATCGACAAGGACAATTTCCCGTAAATAAGCCGTCTCAAAAGAGTAGTATTTCAAAAAGTTTAGGGAATGAGTTAATACGAGAAAACAACCACAACAACAGCGACAAGGAGTCACAGTATTTACACTTGGGGTCTATCGGAACTCGACTAGAAAAACTAGCCAATGGAATGCCACGCATCGAGTAAACTTACGAATCTGTACTCGAATCGCGTTGCGTGATTGGTTGGGTTTGAGTCTAAGTCTGTTTGGGTTAGATAATGAGGCTTAGTGCATGATTCCTGTTTTGAAGTCAGCGTGTACATTGGCTATACAGTTATGATAAAAACTGAAATTTCGTTCTTTTCGTCAGCCTTAACTTATTCTAGTAATGTCTATGACTGCAGGGCTTAATTCAGAGTTTAATCTTAGGTATGTGTGCTCAGAATGAGACTACGATTTCGCACTCTCCGTGAACAGTTTTGAAACACGTTTTTGTGAAACATAATACTTGGATAGCGCATTTGTTCATTTTAAAATGTCAATCGCCGGTTCGATTTAAATTGTGAGAAAATAAACACGCAATATAAAAGCCGGTGCAACAACGGCGCAAACACAGTGCAAGTCGATCCTCAGCGTAGTCAATAGATGGCGCAGTGTTTAAGTTCACAACATGTCCGACTTCCGAACTAATCCAAATGGATTCTTTTCTTTTGACAATGGCTCCAAGTTTGTTGTTACGCAAAATGAAACTGTAAGACAGAAATCGATCTCATAAACAAACTTGCATATCAAAACTTGATTCTTGCTAGAGTATACTGATGCTGAGCGCCGCGTACGCACCACCACAAAATACATTGCCCTTCCCTTCGGTAGTTTCACTTGCAGTTGATCGGAGGCCGACGCAAACAAAAAGCCTATTTTTCAGGACACTTTAGGGTTTTTTTTCGAGATCACTACGTTTTGGAACTACAGCGGCGAGGATACGTTGACTATCACCTAAAACTTGCAATTACAATAAAAATGAAAAAGGCAAGTACGTCAACTGAACGTATGCCCAAACGGACATTATTCATTTGAAGTTTCGAATTGGGAAAATAAGGAGGAAATTGTTTGCTTTCAAAAATTGGGACCCTCGTTAAAAAAGTCAATTTCAGTTCGTTTCCCTCGCCTTACTTCATCATAGCCACTCACTGACCTGAGATTGCTGGTAGGTCGGCGTGGAAAAAATATTTTCCAGTTTTACAGGGCCAATGCGCCACATTTTTGTTGAAAAATATCCATTTTTACTATTAAAATCATAGAAGAACATCATATAACAGATTACAAATAAAACGTTTTGAGTAGTGTATATATTTACGGCAGTCGGAGTCCTGAGGTAGATTGCTCTAGATAGCTTTTCTCCGCTCAGAATAGGAAACACGCTTTTGTCAGTATTTCCGTTATTTACTTTATACACAGTTTATAGACGACATCAGGCAAAAGTTTTTCAGAAGACGGAACTGAGACAAATGTAAACTGAGACTTACAAGGTTCCAGGCTCAAATCCGGGATCATGTCAACTGCGCGTCCGATACTGGACACCTATAGGTAGCGCTTTAGACGCCCCAGCTTGTGCTTGCGCTCTCTGGATGTTTTCAGACGAATTGGGAAAGTTTCGAAACAAGGAAATACGTTAAATGAATGCAATGCGTTTTTATGAACACTTGACCAATTACTGATGATATACCAAGTTTTGTAAAGCCGTCATCAGTCGTATCCTGGTGATAAAAAACAGCAACTTTCATTAAAGCAGTATTTGTTCTAATCAAAAATTCGCCGAGCTCTTATCCTTGAAATTGGTTAATTCAGTTCGCCGAGATTTCCCCTGGCGGCCGATCTTCCCTGACGACTGAAACTAAACCACCGTGACATGCAACTTAAGTGGGTCTGGCTTGTCAATTATTTCCAAGCCTGCACGTCAAATCAGAATCTTAGTTCTGAACTAGAAGAGACTGATTTCATGACAGCAAATGGTCGAAGTCAAAGACCTTCGACAAATTGCTGTGGTTTATTGCCTTCGCAAGAAAGAAACATTCGAGCTGACAACACCGCTTAAAAGAAAAAGTACGAGTTATCTCTTTATCGCGAATTCTACTGTCTTCAGAATTGAGTTGGTTTTCTAAGGACCAGTGCGTGTTTGATAAAGAGAGTCTTAAAAACATGAACAGAAATTGGCGTGAAACCGTATTCAGCTAAACCTGCAGAGTTAGACAAACAAAGTGTAGGGACATTTTTTCATTACTCACCACCCAAAATACAAACCACGACAAACGGCAATGATTAAACCAAGGTTCGCTGCTGACAGCAAGAAATAGTGCAGAGCAGAGCCCACAGATGGGTTGTTTTTGTGCGACACACAGTCAAAAATCGTTCTTTTTTAAAGTTTGAGCGTTTTGAAAAGATTATTTTCGGGGGACTAGATGTTGAGGGTTTACCGTTTACTCCAGATTTTGTTCCAGTCTATATGACCCAAGGTGTAGTAAATTGTCTGTAAATTCCGAGTGAAAAGTGCCATGATTTGATTCTGATTTGTCAATCAGACTAAGTCTGTGTAAGCACTGTTTAAAAATGACTTTTTTATGGAAAATGTCCTTCCTGTCTGGTATTACATAATATTCGAGTATTACTTGCTTCAAGCATGCGCAGTTTAAAAATAAAGATCAGTGAAGGTAGATACAGAGATTGTCTGGGAACACAGAGCTTGCCATAGTTGCAATAAGAGAAAGTCAAAATATGAAATGCCTGTTTACCAGAATGCCCTCTGTAGGCAAACATCCACCAGAGTACCTCGCCATAAGAAGCGTTAACATTGAAAGTTTTATACGTACTTTTTAATTCTCCCAACTATGACCAATTGAAAAGCACACGCAAACATTTATGAGACGGCCAGAAATAGAAAGGAAAGGAGGTATTGCGTTATCTGTCGTATTGGCTCATTTGCAAAGCTTTATCCATAATTTCTGTTTTGTAATGGGTCGATGTCTCTTGCAAGATGTTTTACAGGCATACTCAAGGGTTCCAAAGAGCCCTAAGTAGCAGTCCAGTATTCGCGGAGGGTTATTTGAGAAGGTGCTACCGTTACCGGGTCGTACCAGGGTGGTACACGTGTTATTGTTGCCATGACCTTCGTTGTGCAAGGGTTCCTCGCTACTGTCGCTTGACGTCAGTTTTACGAAACATCAAGAGTCAGACGAGATTGAAATCGAATAACCTCTCCGATGAACTGCCATGCAACATGCCTACTTTAACTGATCGTAAGAAACACTTATTGCTTTTGATACATGGGTAATGAATCTAGGTATTGCTGCAGAAGTAAGGTTGCGTGAAAGTATGTAATCATTAGAAGCAATCGGAACCAGGCACAAGTTATGTATTTTGCTAATAGTTTTTTAAAACTAGTGACCGAGGTAAATATTTCATAAAATTACGCTAATTCCCTGAAGCCCACAAGACAGATTAACACTTTGTATTATTAACTAGTCATGAGATTTCTATGACGCTATTGCTAGGCTTAATTCACGAAGACTTAGCCTACAAGATGTGGAAAATAGTTTTACCTCGATTTACTGACGTTTGTTTCCAAATCAATCCAGCCAAAGTACTCATGACAAAAGCAATGGACGACTGCAAAACATAGCAGAAATAATTAGTTAGAAGTGCTATCTATGACATTTAATTGAAAAATGGTCGGTAACGGCGATATTGATGAAGTGATGATAATAGCGGCGGTGATCGTAATAGTTGTATTGTTGGTAATAGTCGTATTGGTTGATGTGCTGATGTTGATGCAGGGGATAGTGGTGATGGTGACGCTCGTGGTGGTGGTGGTGGTGGTGGTGGTAATGGTGGTGATGGCGATGGTGGTGCATGGTGGTGGGTTGGTGGTTGTGCTGCTGGTGGTGCTGGTGGTGGTGGTATTGCTGAGTAAGACCGAAATATTGATGACAGGAATGTTAATGATGATCACCAAGATAACGTGGCTAATCACGAGGCGAACGTGAAGTTGAGGACAACGGATATAACGAAGGCTACAATGATGACGACGATGGACACGATGATAGTGGTGATGATTACCACCATGTAGGCGACGACGACGATGATGATTACACGTATGTTGGTGATGAAATGTGATGATTAAGATGAAGATGATGGAGACGACAACCGCGGCAACGATGACGATTAAAATGATCTCACCAGACATCTTTCACAAAAATACACGATTTCCAAGATTGAAGCTTAAAATTTAAAACGTAATCATTCGTTTTACGGCGCTACAAGGCCGCGAGCTCATTTATGCGACAGAATAACAAAATTTAAACGCTGCTGGTAATATCTATTCAGCAAATTGCTTGCGTCATAAAAAGTACTCCACGGAGATTTTCACACTCTTCGTAACAACAACTACACAAGGCACATGATTGTATTTGTCTTCAATTACTGAACCGGCTCAACACCGGAAACTTCAAAATTGAACCGATTCCTTTGTGTGTCTCTCATTTAGATAAACGTCTTGAAAATGTCTGTAAATATCACCTATCGAGAAAGCGATAGTAGGGTTTTAAACAACGAAACATCTTCTGTGGCACTATCGGTTTTACATCCCCGCAATAAGCTATGGTGGTTCAAAGTTGAACGGTTAATGGTATCGGTAGTTGTGAGGGACATAAAAATTTGACTCTCTTCTTTATCATATTCAAATACAGTCATAGAATGTACACAGGCACTATGTGGTGATGTGTCGTGAAATACTCACGTGACTGGAGTGAAGAAAAACACCTTGTTGCCGTACATGTAAATATTGTCACGCGCACCGCAATTTGCTCTATTTCCTTCTCGATTACGATTTCGCTCCACCATCAGTGAACGTAAGCTTTACGTAATACCGGTCCCATGAAGAGTGTTTACTGTAAATGTATATCGATCTTTTCTAACTGTAGAAATGTGCACAACTTTGCGCATACTCAGAAAGTAATAAATACAAGATCAGGGCTGATTAACGATAGTGTGACCACGTCCTTTGCTTGCAATCCATGTCGATGTCTCGCAAAGACTTTTGCGATCTTAAGTTTTCGCGAGTGTTCTGTGTCTACGAACTGGTACAGGCACTCGTAAGCGTTGCAGTATAATGCATGGTTTATAAGGGTCAAAGGTCACAACTTCAGCGGCGTGTACCGGTATATGCCTAAGTAACCTACAGTATATAGTTTTGAAAAAAGGAAAACGTAACAAATGATTTCACTAGGGCCCCTTATCTGATTTCACAAAACAGGAAAAGAGGCGTTTAATTCCGTCACCGGTTTCTAACTGCCAGAATGGAATGAGAAAAAAAGAGGAAGATCAGCGACAAATGATGACATCATCGAAAACAAAAGAGAAACAATTTATGGCGCCGATCATCAAGGTCTCCTCCGAATCCGCCAGGGGGCTCTTCGCACACAGGGTAGATGTAATATGTTAGGTAAAAGGTGTTATTTGATTTCAACTTCATGCTGTCTACAAGGGGTCCTTAAAGGTATGCGGCGATTCTGTATAGTTAGTATATCTTTTGATATAGACTTTTCTACGAGCCATTATTAAGATGTCATTCACTAATTACGGGACTTTTCTCCATTGAGGTGCCGAGAACGTCAGGTATCCCAAGGGTGTTGAGCAAAGGGAGATAACTTTACTGCAGAGGGCGAATGGAGTATTCTACAGAGAGACCATTACAATCGTCTGCATTTATCAAGCTTCGACTGTTACTAGTCCTTCGTCACAGTGATATTTATCAAACTTTACTTGTTTCAAATACGGGTACTTCATCAAGTTGGTTAGAAATTGATCTACTAAAACTGCACTTCATTTAGTATAATTTTTACTCGATAGCTAATGTTTGTACTAAGGAGAAAAAAGAGTCAGGCCATACGCCACCTAACCTATCGGTTCACTTTGCATGCGCACGTTTGGATGGCCAACCTTAACAAATTTGTTATCACATAGATATAATAAAAATAAGAAAAATGATTTTCTTCTCAGAAGTATTATATTTAACGGAAGCCCTTTGATAGTATTACGCTGCTGCGGAGAAGCGTTATCTAAAATTATATTTTTGAATTAGAAATCATAACAAATGTTCTGCGGAAAATCTATACACATGTACATCAAGTTTTCGAGGACTTTCTACTGCGGAGGTGTTCTACAGTAAAATGTCCGTTTTTAATGTCTGCAGATGAAACAACAACTCTAGAAACTATGGACTTCCAAACTAAAAGTGCTCCTGGCCCCTAAGCCTAAATCTGGCACGTAACTCATTCAAAGTGGAAGGTGCAGGCTAATTCTTTATCTCTGTGATCTCTTGGCCAAGTGTATACTTAGAAACACAGCATTTAGCGACAATGTGAATAGGAAGTAGGTTGAAAATTGACAAATGTTTTAAAAAATGAATTTTGTGATGAAAATGATCCGCCGCAAATCACTGAACCGTGTACAGTAAGTATAACTGGGGGAATAACACTGCATGATGCGGGCTATGTGAGCCTGCAGGGTATGTCATTAGTACAAAGGTCACATATTTGCAGAATCTTTTTGTTTCACATTTACGAGTTGTCAGTTAAGAAAACTGTACTCTCTTTAGCGTAGATTACTGCCATTTAGTTCCTGATATACATTAGAATAATTAGGAGCATGCAAATACATATTTAACTTGTGTGACACGTGTAAACAATTAGGGGTTAGTGAGTAAATATACACCTGGGGTCAACGAAAATGAATCACCTTTGCAAAGATTTTCAATGAAACAAGCACAGTTGTAGAAACGAAAATGTAAAAAGCATTTAAAGTGCATGCCAGAGACTGAGTCCGACTAAGTTGCCTTAGATATCATAACTTTATTTATTTATTTATTTATTATTTATTTATTAATGTAATATTTACAATGATGGTAGCCCCATCAGCTCACTCTTTGCGACGCTTTTTAAACGGTGCCCAAATGGAGATTTGCGACAAAGATTACGACTAGTGGGATGTCTCCTGTTAACCTAAATGTAAATGGGTTATGGCACTTTAAAGAAATACACCCAAAGATCTCGTGTCGCTCAGACAGCGCAAGGACTCACGATCACCAAGCTTCATCGAAAACTGACCAACCATATCGCGTAAAAAGTCCTATACAGCGCCATCTTTGAGAATTACATTATTTGGATTCCACGTGGGAACACTGCTTAGGTCTCAGTAAAAGGAAACGTAGAGCATCAGTACCTTATTGTATCTTCACGCGACAACGGAAAAATGAACACAGAGGAGTTTTATTTGTAATTTTGACGACGGTTCACATTCTTCTAACATATTGAAACATAACTTAAGCCCAAGGTGATCATTTAAGTCTCGCAAACGAGGCAGCTGAAAATAGATGATCAGTTGCCATAACAACAAACAATAGCACTTTGACATGACTTATTATTTACCATTAACTTGTCGCACAGACGCTTGATCACAGACGATAAAACAGAAGAAATTATTACCTAGCGAAACGAAATTTCTCCAAGTAAGAACATGAGCAATGTCACTTAATAAGACACTGCTTCGTCGTCACTTATGCACTCCCTCAAGTTGATTTAGTCAGAGAGCTATCAGTTTATTAATGAAATTATAACACTTTACATAATAATTGGTTTATGGTGTAATTTGCACATTCTAAATTACGATATAAAACAAGCAGCTGAGACGGATTGATGTGTTAATGAGAGGCTAACAAGTACAGTAGGTGGAATCGAGGCTCGATTCTGATTACTGGAGGCAAGTTGGTGTCAGTGTTATGATAGGCAGTGAGACCCAGTGCAGTGGCGGATCTACGGGGGGTTCAGGGGGTTTAAACCCCCCCCTCGGGCCAGGACCCAAAAGTTAAAAAAAAAAAAAAAAAAAACNAACAAAAAAGGCACCGCCAGCGTGTGTAAACTCCGAGTAAACCAACTTGGAAAAAATGAGGGGGGGTTCACTCTGAAAATATGTTTTTTGCATTGTGAATTGCTGTTATGAAAATCCACGCGATTCGAGTCTTCGTGGCTCATCGGCAAAACCCCGGAGATCAATTGTGCGCGCGCTTCCGTCGCCACTTCTGAAGTAGACTAGCCAAGCATTTTAGATGGATCCATCGCTGAAAGAGCAGCTGTATAGCTGATTTCTTTAGGTTACTAGTTTCTTTACTCTAAGATATGTTTTGATTTGATTAGGGGAAATACTGTGGTGCCGCAACCCTGATATTCAGGCGAATTGACGGGCAACGTTTTTACCTCATCTGTCATGCCGTGTCATCCTATTACACCCCACACGTTTGTAACTCGAATTTGACTGGTGTATTGTAAAGTTGTCTTGCGCAATATCATACAGTGTACATGTTCATGTAATACTCGTT
>NMRA01000295.1:349178-370392 GCA_002633005.1 Phoronis australis | reverse complement strand
CCCCCGCTCGGCGCCACGCGCCTCGGATTCGACCTTTGCGGGAATCCTATCCTAAACCCCCCCTTACTGAAAACGTGGATCCGCCACTGCAGTGAAAACACGGAGACTCCGTTCCTCAACCGAACTTCAAATGACGCGGACTTCCTCTGCCAGACGAAGATTTGCGTTCGGACGAGGTGACTTTGCCCTGTTTATGTGATTGTATTGAAAACGTTTAGCAATACTGAAGGAAGGTTTACTTTTGGAACAGGAGAAATCGACCAATTTTCAATTTTAGCAAAAACACAATCATTTTTTATTGTTTTGGAGCAATTTCAATGCGATGTTCTTTAGCGACGATGTCAGCGACAAGTCATCTAATCGTTTCAATTCTGTTATCGAATATTTGTCAGGGCTACTACTCGCCCTCTATATTTAAGTCCATATTTACACCTCTTCTCCTGAACGTGAACTTTTACCGATATCCGGAATTCGGCGTGAGGCTACTGCTTGTGTGAAATTCGCTGTCAAATTCATTAAATACAATGTTTGTCAATTTCCGTACGAAATTACTGTGTACATTTTCTACACATAACAAAACAAGCTTGTGCAACGATTTTACCACCAAATCCGCCGCCGCTCATTCTAATAGAATTTTAAGACACTAGAACTGATTTTCTCAAGAGTAAAAACCATACAAACGTGTGCATCGAAGATTAAATTTCTTACCTCCAAACTAGCCGCTCACCACTCCCTTCACGGCATTTGAGCAATCAATCGACAATTATTTATTAACTTTTTAAGACCTATAAACGTCTTGCCCACTCTTGATTGGCTTATACTTGGAGTGTCACTCTTATCATTCTTGAAGTCTAAGTGAACGATTGAACAATTTCTCAACGTTATGTTTTCACAGCTTCAATAGTCAATAAAGTTCGCCTTGCCTGTCACCCAAGCGAGAGCTGCATGCAGTGAACATTTGGCTGCCAAACGCACGCGCTAAATGTAAAAAATTCACAAGCCGTATAGCATCAGCTATGTCAGGTGACGTGTATAAACTTGCAATATCGGAATAAACATGAATTCCGAGTTCGTTCAAGCTAACTCGTGGGAATCATTAACACAATATTTTGTTATTTATTCAGTCGAAAAACAGCAGATTCCATTTGGCTTTGTTCTCGTTTTGAAAACTTTAGTTCGAACGACATTTTAAAAACCCGTGCTTTGTGTCAAAAACAAGTTTAGAGTTAGGTAACTTACCGTTATGAAATAGTCATCTTATGCCTTACCCAGTACATTGTAAGCTGCCGTGACATGAAATTTTATGAGCTTGCCCTGAAGGAATAGCGAGCAATCACTTCTGTCTATGCCGAAGAATCGCACCTAACTTGGCTATGGAACAATTTGAGACTCACTTCATGACGCAAAGTGGTAGTTTGACAGAAGCACGGATTTAATAACCTGCGTACCATCGATTAAACTTGATTTTGATTTAGGCCGCTTACCGCTGTAAACTTGCTTTCGACTTACTTATGACTCAGAGAAGTGATTTTTGATCTTCCGCGATAACTGGCAGTTTGTTAGTAGTCGAGAACGTGCACGACGAATAAAAGACACGCACTGACAAGACAACTTGGTTTTAATATAGAACGAACTTCTTTCATTTCATTCCAAGCCCAGAAATTACATCTGTATGTATTACGACTACGACACAGTTTGAGACCAAATTCTTATTGGTACATTTAAGTGGTCTAAATTAAAAGTTGGCTTTTGCGACGGAAGAAAGGTTTATAGCCTGTTTAAGATCAACATTGATTGGGATGACCCTAAAGTTCCAAGCTGACTCATTAATATTGAAAATGATTGTGATTTCAGTTCCAGCGTGACTAAAGTACTTAGCTAATCAAGAAGTGGAGGAGCCGTTTACAGATTTTTTGAATTGTACAAATTCGACGAGTTAAGACGTGTTTTGAATGAAATGAACGGGAGATGCGACAGAGAGGGTCGCAAAGACGTTATTGACTAGGCCTATCTACAGAGCCTCAAAGATTTGCACGGCCGCTTAAACTGTTCAGTTTATTCCAAAATAGGGTTTACATGGGAAATCCGGTGCACAAACTCGTATTTTTGTCATAGGGAAACTGACAAATATAGTTTCAAAAGACGGTGATGCTTCAGGAACTGTTAAAAAGATTCTCTGAATGAGACCTGACTTTTCCGTTACTTTTACCAATCGATAAGAATATATTGATTAAAACTGAACAAAAACAAAAAATAACAAACAATTCGACTACTGCACACATATACATGGGACGGTCTCCTGCGCCTATAAGTGGAAGTGCTTATGGGAGCACATATGCGCCTGCGAAACACTTAAACAAACGTTTTTGAAAAGACGCACGGCGGTTTGAATGTGGTCGCGCATACAACAACTATTGCGTTTCACAGACTATGCTTTCCGTTATTACGTCAACATTCTTCTTACCTTTGTACCTTAGATTCATATCTGCAACCTGTGTTTTTCAGACATTCACAGACATCACAAATCTTAGTTTTGTCACTTCATACAATCGTCGCTTATTTTGTAGAATATTTCCGTCACTACCATTCGTGTTCAAAATGACGCTGTGCGAGACGTTCCCGGAACACTCCAGCCCCTCGTACATATACCTGTCCTGAGTCGCTCTTACACTGTGTACTTCAAATAATTCACTCAAAAGAAACATTGATTGTAATGTAGGTCCAACTCAAAGAAAGTTGCTTGTTTTTCACGGCGCCTTAACTGAAACTGTTAAGTTACACAGCAAAGTGGAGGGTGACCCAACGTCAATAGAAAACCTGTCAAATTCTCCACAGAGTTCCCTTGTCTCAGTGTCAGACTCTGTCTTATGCAAAGCCTTCCGTCAGAACTACCTGTGATGACACTTCTGCATTTGGAACACGCCATCATTCCAAGGTGATAATGTTGATATTGCTCTCCAGAAATGTAGCACAAGTCGGTCTTCTCTTTACGGCATGAGTGGGCGACGCACCATAGGGGGCTGCGGGGGAGGGGCTATAGCCCCCATTTTTTTCAGTCCTGCGCCGCCCGTGTTACGTGAACTTTTTAATCACTCACTTGTTGATAGACTTTCCGTTTTACGATGACTCCAGGCACAGCGTTCAAACTAAAGGTCGATTAAGAAAAAACCTGCTTTACTGATTAAAGAATTTGATTACAGGGCTTCACGCTTACCGTTCAGATGATAGCGCCACCCCGGTGGGCTCTGATTTTGTAATGCCGTAGTTTTTCACCAAAGACAAAGTCTTGTCCTTGAGCGTTTACAGTTGAATTCGTCAACCGATAAGGTGATGCCAGGGACACAATGAGCATTCTGTTTATTAAAAGACCGATGTATTTACCTGACCGCCCCGATAGAGGGCGTTCGACTATTTGGTTTTACCAAAAGAGCCAAGACACAAACACGTGTAATTAGTCTGTAAAACCTTTGGCTACAAGATAAAAGTGAACGCAAACGTGCGTGGTTGGCACAGTGCGACATAATTGTGATTTACTTCAGACGTAAATCGGAATTATGTCTGACAGAAATTAGAATTTTGTCAGACATCAATCAGATTTATGTCTGACAAAATTCTCGAATAATGTCATGCATAATTCATTAATGCCAACCATAATCTTATTGTGTCAGACATAAAAAAATTAATTTTCATCATTATTCTATTTGTATCTGACATAAATCGTATTTATGTCTGACATAAGTCAGCCAATGAGGATTGTCGATACATTCCCCACGCTTACTACGCAAACGACGTGGCGCGTCTGAGGATAATGCTGTTTTTCTGCAGAATTTCAAGCGAGATGTGAACGAGTTTATTCAATAAAGAAAGCTTCAACATCGAAAATATTACCCGGGAATTGAATGGATGGATGCATTGCGGAATGAATCAATGATACTTAGAATAATCCATCTTTCGGTCATGAACAACATAATAACAAAAAAGAAGAAGCGGTGGTATTCCCTCAAGCCTTTTTAAATGGGAAAACAACGGCACTTCTGATGTTCTCTGCTCACTTCAATATCCAAATAAAAAAGCCAGTATAGTTTGAAATTTGACTACTATTTTCGGCTCACACGAAGCCGACCACCGGAAGCTTGTAGAGACGCGCACATGAACCCGACCACCGGAACCTGGTAGAGACTCGCACATGAAGCCGACCACCGGAACGTGATAGAGACGCTAGAAAATGATTTGGTCATGGTTGAATCTACCCAGTCTGATGTGATCTATCTGTAGTTATTGCATCCCTTTTCAAAGAACGATTAGTCGTGGAAACATTTTGTGTACTCAGTGAACTGCCGTTTTCAACTGAAGGTCATATAGTGAGGGCAAAAGAGTACAAGCTCGGAATAGGCTTCGAGCCGCAGCCAGACGTCCGCGTAAGAGGAACCTGGTGTTAGTGTTAACTGTTTAAAATTAGTCGTAAAGGTATCGTAGTATTCACATACATTGTAAATGCACTTGTAATTGTTTTGGGAAAATTGCTTGCTTCCCTATGTTGCCTCATACTGTGCTGTCTACCTTACCCTCTGACACAGCGCCACCAATGCTGCAATTCGTTTAGCACTGTAGAGTGTGATAGAGTGTACTATCTACCTCAGATTCGAACTGCGATCACCTATGATAATCTGCTGTTAATATCCATCTTGTCAGCTGTTTGTGGAATGACAGTGAGATCAAAAGTGGGAGGGAGATTAGAAGCTCTGAGTTGACTACAGAATTTTTTCCTCACGTATAATTAAAAAATTGTGAATTTCGTGATTTTTTGGAAAATCTCTCACAGTAGAAAGTGAATAGCCTTGCAGTAGAAGTTGTGAGATGGTACTTTCGTCGGGAATTATTTAAAAGATATTTTGACGAGCCTTCACGTTTCACACCTCTAATTAACAAAACTGAACGAGACAAAGACTGCATTGAAATAAAAATAGCGTTCCATTTTGTTCAATGTTCATTGACAGTGTGTCGATTTCTTTACACAGGTGATAAGACACCTGTTACTGACTAAACAATAGCTTTCCGTTTAGTATGGGCAAGGAAGACACTTTAACAAACCTACAACTTCTGCTCCAGTTTGATTTTAGTGGTAAAACAGACACAGTCTGTATAGCTTCTTTTCGAAAAATAAAATGGTGGGACTATAGGAATGTTTAGCATGACGTCATTGTGACGTTTTGGACCCAATGTGACGGCATGTCTATTCTTATTTCCGGGTCCAAATTGCGTCATCTACCGCCATGACACGTCATAACTAAACACCCGAATTGGTTTTGGGGATACGTGGACGTTTCTGAGTAAAACTTGTCTGCAACTATGACCCCTCATATGTTGTCCACGCTCGCGGCGTTCGATGTGTTACATTCGAAGTTTTAACAACAGAGTTTGGGACGGCTTTCGATTGATTATTTCGTGTCTGTTATACGTTTAATTAAAATGCTTACACGATTCAGCGAAAGTGTTTTGCTTCGGCCTGTGACATGGCTACAGCCGTCATGTGGTTGCCATAACAATTAACTTCTGCACTGCTTATTAGGGTAATTTGCGTGCGCGATGCATGCTTCAAAGTGATATACATGTAATTCGTTTCGTTCTTAATCATGCATGCTCTTCCTCCATTATTTATGACGACTGATTTTCGTCACTACTGAAACGTACATGCAACAACAAATCAATGGTAAGTAGATTAGACCTTCAGTCCAAAAGTGTTGGCCTATTCAGTCCCGGCCACAAATGCAAGGTGGTGAGGTGGCATTTCAAAAAGACACGCTTCAAACTAAACACAGCGGAAATGGTTACATTTACTTGTAGTTTGTTGGAGATAAGACGTCTAGTGACAACTGATGTTTAGACGGAATAATCAACACCTCTGAAAACCCCGTGTGGGAATGACTCTTTCCTAAGCTTTTGCCGGCCTTTGAGCCTCTTCCAGCCTTCATATGACATCAGCTGCTAGACTGCGTAGCCTCAGTGCAGGGTACAATTTGTTTCCATGCATAATTATTGCGAACGAATACACGGCCGGTCAATATGTTAGAAGGCAGATCGAACATCTTATCCGCCGTCTGAAAATGATGCATAAGTGGAACCCTCGTCAGACGTCGAACTTTAATGTTAAACTGACCAATCACGCGCGATCTCGTTGCGTCTAACTTCAAATCGGTATAATGTTGCCTTTTCGTCGCGATATAGCAGATCGGCCGCCTGATTTCAAAGGCTGAACAGACGTCTGGCGAGGATTCACCATGTGAATTTTTTCATACGATCTACCTTCTGGTCGGACTGCACGTGAACGGAGTAAGCTTGAATATCTCCCTAACAAGCCTCGAGAAGACTACATTATAATGAAGAAATAGGGGGTTATACCCTCCCGTAATGATCACTCATTATTGACCAGAGTAATAACCTATTGCACATAACTGTTACGTCATTTACCGGTATTGGTAAGACGGCAGATACGATGCCTTTGCGACTGCTCGTTTGGGTGCTGGTCTGTCGCCCATTACTTACACACACGAGAACGGAAAGGTCTCATGAGACCAAACTGTCAAGCTGGAAACGCTTAATTTTTTTCCACTAGTTTAACGTTGATCGATTTAAACCACCTAAATTTACTAAGACGACCTTCATTGCTTTTCATATCTGTTCACCATTGCTTACAGTGTTTTCTTCGGTTTTAGTAACTCATGAAATGCTGACTGATTCTTGAAATTCTAGTGCTAGGAAATCGGCACTTAAGTACTTATCATGTACAGGTTGCCGATGGATATTTAATTAACCAAGCATCAATCCATTTATTCTTTCAGTGGACTTAAGCTCCGCAAGCCTATGACAATGTCTTAACCTTACGAGTCATTTAGAAAGAAAATGTTGTTCTTGAATTAAGAAATCCATTCGCTTTTTGGGTCACGTGTATATGAAAATGTCACTGACGCTGAAACCGGCATGTGTGCCGATCGGATGTTTTCCGTCCGAATGCAAATGCCGTGGAAATTGCATGAGGGCTTCTCTGAAAGTCAAACAAGCAGAGTCAAACGGGCGGCAGTGACATTATGAACTACACGAGTATGAGGGCTGATTCCCTGAAAGTCAAACAAGCAGAAAAACGGGATAGTCAGTATCATTTATGAACTACACAACTGCACCTGTGGCCATGTCATCATCCGTCATCTACGCGTTGTGATTGACTGGTGAAGTGTTTAGTATGAGTAAATAGTAATGCCCCCCAGGATTTGCTTCCTTGACCACATTTCCGTAGTCACTATGGCACTGAAGACTAAAATAGCACCGAACAAAGAAAAGATCTTGTTAAAAAAATCTCCGTATTAAAACCAGCTTTCGTCATCATATTGCAGTCGACTAAAGGCCACTCAAAAGATGATGACAGTACACCATACAAGCATAAANAGAAGACTACATTATAATGAAGAAATAGGGGGTTATACCCTCCCGTAATGATCACTCATTATTGACCAGAGTAATAACTTATTGCACATAACTGTTACGTCATTTACCGGTATTGGTAAGACGGCAGATACGATGCCTTTGCGACTGCTCGTTTGGGAGCTGGTCTGTCGCCCATTACTTACACACACGAGAACGGAAAGGTCTCGTGAGACCAAACTGTAAAGCTGGAAACGCTTACGTAATATTTTTCCACTAGTTTAACGTTGATCGATTTAAACCACCTAAATTTACTAAGACGACCTTCATTGCTTTTCATATCTGTTCACCATTGTTCACAGTGTTTTCTTTCATAAGGTGAACACGGTTTTAGTAACTCGTCATGTGAAACGCCGACTGATTCTTGAAATTCTAGTGCTAGGAAATCGGCACTTAAGTACTTATTATGTACAGGTTGGCGATGGATATTTAATTAACCAATTCAGTGGACTTAAGCTCAAGCCTATGACAATGTCTTATCCTTTCGAGTCATTTAGAAAGAAAATGTTGTTCTTGAATTAAGAAATCCATTCGCTTTTTGGGTCACGTGTATATGAAAATGTCACTGACGCTGAAACCGGCATGTGTGCCGATGTTTTCCGTCCGAATGCAAATGCCGTGGAAATTGCATGAGGGCTTCTCTGAAAGTCAAACAAGCGGAGTCAAACGGGGCAGTGACATTATGAACTACACGAGTATGAGGGCTCATTCCCTGAAAGTCAAACAAGCAGAAAAACGGGATAGTCAGTAACATTTATGAACTACACAACTGCACCTGTGGCCATGTCATCATCCGTCATCTACGCGTTGTGATTGACTGGTGAAGTGTTTAGTATGAGTAAATAGTAATGCCCCCCAGGATTTGCTTCCTTGACCACATTTCCGTAGTCACTATGGCACTGAAGACTAAAATAGCACCGAACAAAGAAAAGATCTTGTTAAAAAAATCTCCGTATTAAAACCAGCTTTCGTCATCATATTGCAGTCGACTAAAGGCCACTCAAAAGATGATGACAGTACACCATACAAGCATAAATAAAACGACAAACTCTATAACCGACGAACCATGTACAACATGCCTAGGCGCTATACATAAGCTTCCCTCTGAGTCTGCCGCAGTGGATTAACAACAAATAGGGTCCGCAGGCACACCTGAAATAGTCATCATATTCTGTTTGCCGCCGCCGGAAGAGTCACGACAAGTCGCTTTCATTTTACTCGATCGAGATAAAGCTACATTGGAAAGATCATCGCAGGTTACAGCATGCCTTTTGCCGCCAATCATCAGAGGAGCCCCAAAAAAGGATCGAATTTTACTCGTGAGAATGATTGGAGTGCGAGGCCTTACAATGGTATACATTTCCTAACGATTTCTGTATGAGGGATTGGTGGTCATTCAACGAACACGAACCTGGCTGAGTTCTTTTTATGAAACTCACGACTAGAAAACGCAACATAACAAGTCCTCACAAGATATCGAGTGCATTAGACGAGAAATGAGTAATAACACTAGTTCAGTGTTGGGTCTACGGAACGCACGCAGTCGAGCAAGGTGACGTCAGTGACCAACAGACGCAAGAGGCTCACATGACCCAGCACACGAAGGTCAGGATGTGGTCACATAATCGGATGTTCGTAATGCCAGACACCAAAATTGGGTCAGAAGATCGATAATCGGAAATGCTCGCACCACAAAGACCCGGTAGCCAACCCAGATGTACCGAATGCACTAATTATGCTTAAATCGCAATCAAGCAATTTGAGTACATATTGGTACCGTTCCGTTTTATCGCTTGAGACGAGCTCCTAATTAAATACTTCTTATCATCTAACAGGTGTACCAAGGTTAATAAAAATGAAAGCTTTTCGACCGGAGCGTTCCTCGACCGCCAAAGGCATTTACTAACTCGTCAGTACTGAGCATCAACCCTCTGCAAATGACCATCCTAACCATCCTAACAACACTAGTACGTTTGGATGTACGTGACAAGACTTAAACCAAATTTCACGAGCTTCAGTGAAATCTAACCTGTTCGATTCGTTTTAAAGCCCAAGTTCTCTTTAAGTTGGTGAAATTCATCGTTTTTACTCACGTTCTAATAAAAGAAACGAGCTGAATACAAGGACTGCCACATTACAGAGAGCCGCCAATGAGCATAAACATATTATTTATCAAGCCCCCTTTCCGCCTCTTCTCTGGGCAGAATAATCTAATCAAAGAATTTTTTAATTAAACAATACTTGAGAACAGCCCTCTTCCATTTTTGAGCAGAAGTGGAAAGTCCGTCTATGTTAATGCAAGACTGGTTTGTAGCGGTGCATTACAACAAAACATTCTTTGTCATCTTGGTAAAGTTCAATAACTCTAGGACCTGCCCTAGGACCTCGCCTTTAGCCAAAACACGTGTTTTCATTTAAAATACACGGCAATATCTCACGTAATCTCGCGAAGTCTTTTTTTTTTCAGCGAGGTCCTAGCGTTATTGAACTCTACCCTGGACTCTGTCATCAGCTAGTCTCTTCCAGTCTCCATGACAACACGCACCTGGGTGCCATCGCGAGTGATAGCTACGCGGTAGTATGATCACGTGCTTCGCTTGAAAAAGACGGCGATATTTCTCGGAGATTTGCGTGATATTGCAAAAGTCGCAAAAATAGCCTCACAGAGTGGATCCCTACCTCTTATGTTTGTGTCAATTGCAAAGTCAGACATGAATATTAAAACCTTCACGATCCCACTATGCAACTATTTAGGCCTATGATAAATGATGCGTCTTTTGACAAAAATGCTAATTTTGTTCAGGTGAGACCGATTTTACGAAAGTAAAATGCCTATTTTGATTTTCTTTTTTCAACCAGATAACTTGAAACAGGACAAATGCAACTTTAATGTAGCGAGGAAATCTACTGATTTTCTTCAAAAGGATACCAAACCCGGTTCAGGACTATTAGTAGATACTAAAACAACTTTCTAATCCAGTTTTAACAAACAAAGTAATGTTAAGTAACCCTCGACTACCCTCAAAAGCTTGGAGCAAACTTTGAAAACTCCTTACAAAATATGCTAAACGGACAAGCGTGACNCGGCAATATCTCACGTAATCTCGCGAAGTCTTTCTTTCAGCGAGGTCCTAGCGTTATTGAACTCTACCCTGGACTCTGTCATCAGCTAGTCTCTTCCAGTCTCCATGACAACACGCACCTGGGTGCCATCGCGAGTGATAGCTACGCGGTAGTATGATCACGTGCTTCGCTGGAAAAAGACGGCAATATTTCTCGAAGATTTGCGTGATATTACAAAAGTCGCAAAAATAGCCTCACAGAGTGGATCCCTACCTCTTATGTTTGTGTCAATTGCAAAGTCAGACATGAATATTAAAACCTTCACGATCCCACTATGCAACTATTTAGGCCTATGATAAATGATGCGTCTTTTGACAAAAATGCTAATTTTGTTCAGGTGAGACCGATTTTACGAAAGTAAAATGTCTATTTTGATTTTCTTTTTTCAACCAGATAACTTGAAACAGGACAAATGCAACTTTAATGTAGCGAGGAAATCTACTGATTTTCTTCAAAAGGATACCAAACCCGGTTCAGGACTATTAGTAGATACTAAAACAACTTTCTAATCCAGTTTTAACAAACAAAGTAATGTTAAGTAACCCTCGACTACCCTCAAAAGCTTGGAGCAAACTTTGAAAACTCCTTACAAAATATGCTAAACGGACAAGCGTGACCTACGCTTTAGGCGAGTAAGACGGCATCTATAGGGAAGAATACCAGCCAAGAACCAAAACATCAAAACTTTGACGCAGAGAGTACGTTTTTGGTTGGACCTCGCTTTCATCACTCAAGTAGGACGCCAGTGATGCATTGGCAGGTGACCGCACGAGAACCGGTTGAAATCACAAGAACAGGGTTTCGTGTACTTTTAAGGTCTGTTTTAGTTTAAAACATAACGCTCATAGAATTACGTGTAGCGGAAGACTAATCCATTATATATCTGCCTTCAATGTGATTAGATTTTTATTCATTTCGTGCAAACAAGTGCATCTACCGGCCTTCCCGTAATTATGCAGTTCTGCCTACGGTCAGGGACATGCCGGATGTTTTATTTCATACCTTTCAAGATCAAAAGAATTGAACACGAAAAGCAGAGGGCGCCACATTAAGCACTATTCACAGGCACGCCTGAATATTCCCCGAGGCTCCTGAGTCCTTCCAAAACAGTGGTTAGAAAAAACAGTTGCCACGGATACTAATCATGTTCTTTGTTGACAAGAGCGAAACATCTGGTTTCCTTCCCAATGATAGCAAGGTGCATTTATGCAAATCAAATCCGTGACGTTGCTGATATCACATCTTAGCATGAATACAGAGTAAAGTTTCATGGACGCAATCATCTCGTTAAGGAATCACGTACTTTGCTTGCAAAACTTGGCGATATCTCGCGACATTTTGCGAATCCTCTTATTTTGCTGCTCACTTGTGCACGCTATTCAAAACAGACTAACACATTATCCTCTTCAACTAATTCAAGAGTTCTTGTAGAAATTGAAGATTGAACAGGTTATCTCATTCATCAAGGGGTCGCTTATCGGTCGCATCGCCACTTCACGTCAGATGCAAAAGTCTTGTGGACGAATATGAGGATGTGGACGTTCTGCGTTTATTTTAACTTAAGGCGAACAGCGATAGCGTCCGTGCAGCAGAATATGGCACAAATAGATATATTCTCTATAAATTATTTAGTCTATTTAAACATTTTGCTTCTAATTACATGTTTGTAATACTGAAGGTTACCAGAATCAAGCATGCGGACTACGTGTTAGAAAGGTTTCGAGCGCTCACGGCTACTCGCTGCCCTAGGGGTCACGCAGGAAACCAGTTACGTGGCACTATAGAACTCAGTTCCATGATGTCACTGGCGGCACGTGAATGACTTCGCCGGTTCCGCCCAGTTAACCGGGAAAGACATTATGCGATTGGGGAGGGAAGTCGTCACTCGAAAACTAATCAGGCACGCGTTCCGTAAAGGCGAAATCACGCGAAAACGCAAGAGCACGCAAGACTGCGAGATATCGCCATGTATTACAAGCGAAGCCCGTGATGAAACTATCCGAGATACTTGCGTTTACGAAACTCTACAAAGATAGCCGCTTAGCCGATTAACCCGGGGAACCGGCGAAAATCGTGTGCAGGCTTTGAGCAACACCACCAGTCTAATCTACCGTCCCGTCCACTCACACGTGAAGGATTATAATTATAAATTGATCATAATCATAGATGGGAAGGCGTAAGATACAGGTGGACAGCCACAGAGAGAAAATCGATGGTGAAAAAAAATATCATTTGGTAATGTCACTTCAGGTCTGTCACAATGTTAGCTTTATGACAGTTATGTTTAGGTAAAGACTAAACGCTAATGGTCGTGTTGAACATCGTATCGCCGAGATTTCAAACAGCAGTGCAAGGATAATAAAATAATTATGATTCTTAAACTGAAGTGTTATTGTGGACCTAGGTTAAATAGTAGTTCAAAACATGGTTTTTATGCGAATGTCATTGTTTCTTTGGGCAAATACTTTCATCCATTCCATAATAATATTGTTATTATTCCTGTCTTTTGTGGGGAAGGTAATCAAAAATATATTATCTCATTGATCGAACTTGTTATCGGCTATGCGTTATTCCCAGCCACGCTATGTTTCGTCCATTTACGCCTGGTATTTGCGTACAAGTCGGTATAAATCTAATTAAAACAGATAAAAACAAAGCTGATTGTTGAACCATACACAGACACATAGTGATATCCATGCGGTTCACTATCTTGAGACTCCGGGTCTTGGACTTATCAACACTAACAGTCCGTTAAGAATCTACCGATAACCAACGAAAACGGACGACAACACATGGAGCAGTAGGTTACATCTGAATTGCAGCCGAAAAACTGAAAAACCAGTATGTTTCTTTTGATGGCGTGTTAACAACATTCACTCAGACAACAGTCGAAAAACTGGTCTTACCTGCACAAGATACTGAAGAGACTGAGACATGCTGGCCTTCGTCGACATCACCATAGCAACTACACATGACATGTCATGTAACGTCTTAGTAACAGGTAATTCACGATGCGTTCACGATTGCACTCATGCATTCAAGACCACGTTGACATCCCAGATATTTCCTAAGGGAAAAGGCTGTTCAGCGTATGCAAGACAAGCCAGGGGTTTACGGCCGGGACATCCAAAATCAGACAATGAATGTAACATCAGGAAAATGGGTGCTCCGGTGTAAAACTACCAAATGATGAAAAGTTCAAAAACATTGATACCGAAAGAGACAAAATATCTACCCGAGGGGATCGCTTGCTTACTCTGCCGAGACCCCTTGACTGGACTAGATCAAAGTTATGCATTGATCAAAACAGCCCGTATGCGGGTTTAGGTACATGGATCATTGGCCTCTAGACTGGAACTGATACACAGTCTCCATGCACTCACCAGGCCACGGTTGCACAAAAGTTACTTCATAGCCAATTATCGCAGTGGTCTGTCAATCGTTCACTGAAAATAAGGCCGGTGACTTTGTTGAAGTTAAAATACGGTTGGTCAGCCGTTTATCGAGATGTGTTTAGCTCCGTCAGTAGAGCGGGGCCCCGGATGTTGCTGAGGATAAAATTCCTTTTCTCCCCGACAATGTTCCTTTAAACCAAAACACCAAAATAAATTCTTGAATAGGAAATAAACATTTCTGTAAATGCGCGCTCTTAATCCCTTTGAAGACAATTTGGTGGTTTTCACCAACTTAGACACAACGAATGGACAAATAGACTCAAAACGATGGCGTTCCTGGTGTGATTTTAGTTACGGGGTTCATTTTAACGGTGTTACTACGCCTGCAATCCTATTATACGGCTCATTCATGAAGGGGCATCAAATCTATGCCTTCTACAAAAAACAACGTTTGATATAGGACGCCGATTTAAAATCGGCATGAACTTGCACCTTACTCAGATAACAAATGGTTGCTAGGTTTCAGAAGAACTTTCAGGTGGTCATTGCTGCTCACCAGGCGCATTAATTTGCTTGTCACGGTGGGTTAGTTTCAATTTGCCAAGGCAGAATGTCTACCAGGAGATTGGTACTGGCCCATTTTAATTCAGACAACGGATAGGAACGACATAGCATTCCCTTGGGCCTGTTTCGTGTAAAGTGAGATAAGACTAAGACAAAAGTTTAGTCTTACGCTTCACACAACTGAACTGAAAAATAATAATACCTCGCTTATGCAAAAATGCGAAGTCTATATCGACATAACTGCTAGTTACTGGAAATTTTTTCTGTGAAGGATTTCTAAACAGTGATACGCCAATAGTTGTTTGGCTGAACCTTAATTCAGCAACTGTAAGGAGGGGGCGCAAAACCAAATTTCTTTCTTAGTCTTAAGTCACTTTTCATAAAACAGGCTAGAGAACTCGGTTCATAGCAGCTTTTAAAATTATTACTATTATCGAGCTCATTAATAAACCGAGCTTCATCTTTTTACCTTGCTCTTTTCAAGTGCCTTGCTTCATTTGGCCATTGTTAATTCCCAGCACAGTTAGACAGATCGTGCGAAGCATTCAGACGGAACCTAAAATCTTTCATTTTTTATCCCCATCCTCTCCTTGTTGTATCACTTTGCCGAGGATTTCATCAATTATGTTTGCCATCGTGAATGACTAGCGGAAACCTCCGATGTTTACTGTCTAAAGAAGCCAGTATGAATTGAACTATTGTCACCTCTGGAATTACCAAGCTGAGATTTTAAAATTCTATAAGATCTTTTCGAAAGTTTTACTTTGCTCGTTGACTCGTATAAAACACGAAATTAGACTGGTGTCACAACATCATTGAAACCTTACCTGCAATTAATAAAAATGTCGGTAGCTTAAAAGCTGTCTGTGAAAATACGTACAGACGCTGTGATCCATTATCAAATAGCCAGTTTGTATTTTCTCAAAGCAGGATTTTTGAGTCATCGGAATGCCACAGTGTCGAAATTAATTCATTAGGACGACGGTCGTGTTGGATCGTATAATGTCTTTTTGTGACTACTTTCTGCTATCTAGTTGTTTTATAAATAAGATCCGCTTATTATCACTGAGACTTATTTCTTAAGACTATTTCATGCTTCAATAAACCGGAAATATTTTGAAGTTAGCGTCGAAGCGAGTGTTTAATGGGAATTATAATATTGAAATACCGACGATTGGACTATTTTCAGAAATAACATTTAGAGTTTTCCCACAACACGATCAAAGTAAAAGACTGTAGTCATGGGGCATTGACGTCGTGACCACATTGTCTTCGTAATATTCATTTTCATTTTCATTTTTTTTTAAACTAAGTATGCTAAATACTTTTTTCGGCCAATAAACTGATTTTGGGACTCAGCAAATCGCTTGGAAGATTCGGGTAATCAATGCAAATGTGTCTGGGAGTGTGCAGTGAAAAAGTAGGTGACTTAGCCGTGAGACATATGAATGCCATATTTGTTCTTAATGAATTAGCACATAACCGTCTCGAGCCACCAGTAACTGGAACTGAGAAAAGACAAATGCCCCAAGAAAACTATTTGCGGCAAGCCATTAAGCGTGAATAATGAATCTCTCTAATGCAACGGACTATTAATCACACACTCTGGGACTTATGGGGACAAAAGAAAAATTTCAATCATAGCTTATTTCAAAAATAACTATGCACCGCATAAAATGAACGCTTTCATTTCCTGTGACGTCATCGGCGATCGCGACGGATCGTATTGGGAAACCCTTCTAAAGCAGTGAGAATTGGATGCCAGAGGAGGTGGTGAGGTTTCCTATCATGACCAAAAAGTAACCCGCCGGCGTGCTGTTTTTAGAGTTTATGTGGACACTTTCTTTTGAACGTAGTGAGCATCACCATTCCGCCTGACTTTGTTCCCTTGAAGCTCGAAATACCTGCCTACTAGTTGTACGTATCCTCGTAGTTTCTTTCGTGTGCTATCACTGGGCGCGTACAGACTAAGCGTTCATGAATGCACAATGATGCTCAAACACCATGAGACACCCGGATGTACAGTTCACTGATGCCATAGCAGTTACTTATTCGTTTTTTACAATCAACATCATAGGTCAACGTGTACTCCAATGTTGATAAAGGTGTATCAGCATTAAGACTTTACACGATATTTCGTGTTAATACACGTTTACTGACAATTTACCTCGTTCCTGGTTACGAAACAGGCAAATTAAAGGGAATTCTTGACTGTCATGGTAACTCCGTTGAAGCGTTACAAAGAATAACCAAAGCAACTGAGGAATTAATAAACTTAATGCATTCCGCCTATAGATTTTGCCTCACATCAACTTAAAAGATCTTGTTGCGATTATTCGCCATATTCGTTAAAGACACTACAGGTGTACTCATTCAATTAATTTCACCTATCCAATTATCGCAATTGCGCCAGATGCGTGGCTACGTTAGTTTCTGTCCATGTTGCTGAAAAAAACCCTCTGTTTTGGTTGTTTAATTCACAACGAAGAACTAAAATAGCGTTACTAATAACACGTGACAACACTTTTATCAATGGAACTCATTCATTCTTAACTAGAAGGTTCACCAGTGCTAACATTTATTCTATTTTGGCATTTACGATTTCTAATGCTCCTAATTTAGCCGTCCGTGGGACTTCAAAAGAAGCGAGTTTTTTCTAACATAGTCATTTCCTATTATATTAATGGCACAGGTAACAGTGTTGTCTCAGTGAGCGAGTCGTATACAGTATACATGTGGTACTCTGCATCCTTGCCTGCTGGCTGATAAAATGACACTTTTAGAGAAAAACAACACCTGCGTTAGCATAAGTGCCACTGGTGCATTTAGGAACCCCACTCTTACGGATCAAAAAAGAGAATAACAACGCCATCTGCATGCAATTTTATGGACTGCTAGCGTAGCGCGTGCCTAAAAAATGTGGGGTTCGAATCTTTGAGAACGCGGACCTTTTACTAAGATTTTTTTTAGTCCCGCCGGTATTTCGTCAGCAAAAGGTCCACATAGACAGAAATTCGTGTCCCCCCACATTGAAGGCTGGGTGCTCGCATGGCACGTGACATTGCTTTTTTAGAAACATTTAGGGAGAGAGGGAAAGATATACGACAGCACTGTTTATATGAATCCGATCAGTCATTTCTGAGACGCGATATTTCGAAGTTAACCAAATTTGGACATTTTCCTGTTTCCTACATAACGTTAGTTCAGAGCAACAATGTCTACCTTGCTATATCCAGAGTGTAGAGGTGTGACGGAATGATGTGTATCGACATTTCTGTTTGAACTCAAAACCGAATAGAACTTTAATTACTGCCATCGTCTTCATCGCCATATAAGTTCACCACCGTCGCCAACCTCGTCGTCTCTCTCATCGATATTATCGACATCGTGGTCATCATCATCCTCAATGTCGTTATCAACACCATCGTCGTCGTTGTCGCTATCATCATTGCTATGATATTCCTAATCAACATCATCACTTTCTTCAACATCAATTACCGTCATTTTCGCTTGTTTAACTTTATCCAAACCTTTGCGCATTTTGCCAAATATCTACTACACTGTAGATTTTACCTCTGTAAAATTATACATTTTCTGAAAGCAGAAAGCCTATGGAATTCATTTTTTGACTTTTTACCAATCATCCATTGGATCGGGTGACCGTGTGTTTCAGTAAAAATTTAAGAAAAAAGAAAATTACATCAACCGCAAAATAACGTTATCAATATATGACGCTATTACAATCTTCAAATCATTTCGTTTTCTTTTCATGCAACTTTTTTTTCGTAAAAATCATAGAAATGCTATTATTTGACTTCCTCTTGTGCAAAAATGGAACAGTTCATAAATATAGATTATTACATAGAGAAGTCGTTATCCCCCGCTATCTAGAGCCCGAGTGGAGTTTGGAGAATTAGTCGCCCGAGGGAAGTTAGCCCCGAGGGTGGTAATTATCCAAAAGATAAGGGGGATAACAACTGAGAACATGTTATAATCTATTTATACCACATACTTAACGAGAAACATAGCAATGAATCGGTCTACCTTTCTGGACTCGCCTCGGCTTTGTAACTACTTTTTATGTCAGTGGCCCGGGGTCGGAGGTCGTGACCTTTTAAGAAAAGCCGAGCTATTTTTGTCAAATAATGCTTATACTCAAAACCAATTGGATATTTAAACAAAATAGAAGTGAAATGAATCTATAAATTAAGGTTTAGCAACTATTATTGCTTACTACACATTTTATCACGCCAAGCTTCGACCTTGAAAATATCGTCTGCTAAAGTAAGTAACAGACTATAATGCTCAAGTCAAAGTATCCCTACGACACGATACCCGCATTCGAATTGGAGATCGGTGATTTACAAGTGAGAGAACACGAGAGAAAATTTTTACTGAATTAAAATTATGCGTCTTATTTGTTATAGCGTATAAATGTCGGTGCAATGCCTTTTGCTGAACATGCGATTGTTGCGCGTGCTCATTTAGTATTCTGGTTTCACGTTCGATGACGTCAGCCGCTGAGTGGTGGTAAAGTCGGCGACTCGAAACTCTTGGCGCCCGGGTTCGAATCCGGCCTCGGTTTCCCCCCAAAATGTTACTGTATCTCACTAGTGAGATATCGTGGTATCCGAGTCCGAACAGCCATTTCTGATCTGAAGGTTCGATCTTACGATTAAGACTGTACAATCCGAGCTGACACGTTGTATATTTTCCGTTAAGTTCTGCAACATAATTTCTAGGTGAACATGTTGATGTCTAGGACTGTTCTAATGTTTGTCGATTTTGTAGACATGATTTGCAGGTTTTATGAAGCAACTAAACTTAGCCGGCTTCCGGTGTTTCACTGAAGCGCCCGTCCTTATAGTGGTTCGAGCGAACCAGCAGGCGTGCGTTCCGTTGACGCGAGAACCTCGTAAAATAAGAGATCGCATAGGATTTAGCCGTATTACTAGTTTTACTCGCTAAATTCTCGCATCTACGAAATTGTGCTTTTGACCCAGTAGCAGAATTTGGTCCGCAACCCGCGAACAGTTTGCGCAGTTCGGTCCTACTCTAAGTTCAGGCAAAGCAGTCATGTCTTCGATCCTTGAACTGATTTCTCTGCCTTAAAGATCTGACCGGCAATTTTTACGAACCCAGGAGGTACTGACGAAAACAAAAGGGTTGAATTGACACATTCTCCAAACTGTATGTCTGTGTTGCCCAAGTGAGCAGACTGAACCCACACAGGTAAAAATATATATCGTCTAGCTTTTGGTGTATATACATATACGACACGGTGAACCAGCAAGAGATTGGCTAAACGTTGTGAGCATACACAAGATATCAAAGTATAAACTGTTGGCCAATGCAAATCGAGGACTCGGCGGAAATTTGATACTGGAAAAATCGGGACTGTTTACACAAATCTTGTTACAATACTTATACACTATGGGGATGGGAAATGCCAAAGATGGACCTCAATATTTATGTTTCGCCTTACGATATTGGTGGTTCTCGGATATCTGTAGTTTCAGATCAATACGTTGATTTTGCAAAATTGACGAAATACAAGCAATTTCAACTGAGAATTTTGCTTTTAGTTTACAAATCAACAGTATCCATGAACCTTAAACAAAACCAATGTAAATTTTGGATTATATTGCCGCGATAATTAGTAAAGAGAAAAAGATTACCTTTTCCAGCACAGTCATCCCGTAATCTTCATGTAAACAGATGATCGTTTAATACTCCGCAACGTTGGTCCCGAACCATAATACGGACGCCTGTTTATTCAGTAGCGTAGAAACGTCAGAGCGATTTTAACTATTGTTCGTCGTATTGGCCATATGTTCGCGTTCTAAAGACGACTTTAAGTAAATTTATTTTAGACTACTTTCTATTTACACAACCGAATAAAAAAACACGTGTGTAAAAACACCCCGTCTCTACTGATATACTTCGCTATCATGGAGACGAATCGCTTCCCTTTGTGCACGACAAGGACGCCGTGTTAAAGGTGCCTGAACCTTGTGGCCTCTCGGAAGTCAGAACGGATTCGCCCACAGCGGTAGACGGGCAGTGCGAGTTCTGCTTGAACTGCCTAAGGTGTAAGCACCTGTCGTCGGTTCGTTTCCAATTGCGTGTAAAACATGGTAACAAGCCCGATGTGCGTGTGTGTGGACAAGATCGAGTCACCTCTTTCAGCCTGACAATAAAACATGTTCATTTTACATCACCTGCATCCACTACCGCCTATTCGAGAAACTGTGTACGAAACGAAAGATGCCTTACTTAACTATTTTTTTTTTACAAAACGAGCCCACCAAAATGGGTAGAAAGACGGCGACGTAATGTCGAGCGTAATTAAAACTGAAATAACTGCCTAAATATTCATATTTCACTTGTCAAGAAAAATGAATGTTTCCATTAATCATCTTTTTGAGTCAGACACATAGTTTATATCCTAGTGTGAATTGAGGTAAATTGACCATTAAATGTTCTCGGTCTCACAGTACGTCTCTTCGGACCCGGAAAGAAAGTTCGATGAGATAGCAGGGACCAACCTCCTGGCGGATCTAGGATTTTGTAAGGTGCAACCACAGTTTTTACGTTAACTAAACCAAAAAGGAGTGTTAGCGTTTTTGTTTTTCTTTTGGTGGGGGGGGGGGGTT
>NMRA01000295.1:337044-348989 GCA_002633005.1 Phoronis australis | reverse complement strand
AAAATGCAAACTTAGGAAAAACTTCCAAAGATTCGTCGCTTATTTAGCACATGATATGTCGGACAAGTGACATTCCATTTTGTCATATTTCTCCACAAAAGCAAACACTAAAAACACCACTTCTAATTGCAATGTGTAGATGCCATAAACTATTTGCTAAAATCTCATTATAATTCTGGCAGTTATTTCTGTGCGAAGCAAGTGGAGAATCGCCTAACGCCGGTAGGCAAGTGGCGACTCAATCTTTTTGTTAATCAATACATGACTACAAATGCAGCGAAAGTCGTCTGGAAAATTTGATTTTCTAGATAAAGCACAATTATGGATTTCGGTTTAATGTCTGACTGACACCTGGAGACAAAAATATAAGAAAATATCGTAAGAGACTGCACATGCAATCAATTTAAAAAAAAAAAACGAATGAGTCCCAGACATCTGGGGTTACACCCACGCCAAGGTCACATTACAAAACCTACGCCAGGTGTCGTTTCGACGATAGGCCTTCTGGGTAAAAAAACAAACTTTTGATCTTGGCCCCTTACAATTATAGAATCGCTCTGCAATCCATCTCAACTCAAATTAGCCTTGACTTCTGAGCTCCGCAGCTTGGACCAGGCACAACAAACGGGCCTTTTTTTGGCTAGGCCCAGCTGGTCACGCTTTGTTCAGAATATGGTGAGTGCACATCAAACCAACTCCAGTTTCACAACAAGGGGGGATAAAACAAAAGTTATTTCTCAGAGAAGGTGGAGTCACACCACCACACTTTAAACCTGAGCAGTCTCACAAATGAGTTCATGCACCAGACGATCTAACGAATATTACAACTTCGTTCGTGGAATAAGACCACATATCATACTCCATGCACAACGGAATCACAACCAAATCACACCAAGTGTCATAGCTAAAACACCACAAAATGTTGTAGCGACAAAAGAAGCATTTAAGTATAACCTCAGTTCCAGTAAAATGGTACAAAATACAGTAAGACTAACGTCGATGCCATGTTATCGGCAAGAAAAGTGTTTTTCTGAGCTCAGCATCCGCGTGAAATCCAACCAAAGACCTCCGCTGATCCAGTCCAATGATTTGCTGGTAAGAGGTAAATCCCACTGATAAACGCACTTTAAGCCAGTGTAACCAGTCTCGATTTCAGCAAGAAATGGGCGATTTTTAATAAAATCCCAAAATACAACGGATTTTGTTGTCTTACAGCCCTGATCAAAGCTAAGAACTCAAAGCTGAAGTCTATTCCAACCAACAATGCCAAAAATTAACCTTAAATTCACCTGGTCCTTACCTCAGTCACACCCTTTAAAGTGGGGTGCTCCGAATGTTGGGCTTTTAATGCATTTCATATCAACATACGACAGTATTTGTGACCACTTATGCTTATGTACATGCACAATATTCCAATAAAGGAGACTGAGTTCACCTTTCTCAGACCGATTCAGTCTCTGTTAACAGGTGTTAGAAAGGCAAGCTCTTCTTTCAAAGTAAGCAAAAAACCCAACGCGAATATGCAAACACTCTTGCTCCTCAAAGTTAAAAAACTGCCTAGGCTCTCCGTTTCAAAAGCATAGGAATAGACCAATATTTCACCATAGGAAATTATTCAGCAAGACGTACCCAGTGATTTGAGCTAATTGGTTACCTTAGTAAGCCTTAATGAACATTATAATGCGTGCAAGAGAAATGCCCAGATATTTGTAACCACACCACCGCGTTTCTTCTATAAAATTGCAATTTTTCATGAGCTATATCTTTCGCAAACATGATTTTGTCCCACGATACTTACAAATTCTGTTTCTTTTTTCTATCCGACACAAAAGTGTTTTGGAATTTTCTTTTCAGCTCTTTCAGCCCAAGAACCTGGCTGTCAAATAACAACACTGTTGATATCTTTGTTGTGACACAGGGTGCTACCAGGCTAAGACCTTAGAGGTGTATCCTAGTCATACTACTTGATTAAAGAAACAGGATTTACAAGTTTCATATTAAATAATTCATGTTTGTGGAAATTATGTGGATCTCTGTGAATTATTTTTTTTTAGAAAAAAAACAGGGTCACATGATTACAAACCTCAAGGCACTGCTTTCGATGTGCAAGTCACGAGATCAATCAAGGGTTTTATGAATCCAGTTTTATGGGTCTACAATTATTTCTTAAAAACTTAATTAAGAAATTTAATCATTGGTAGCGAAGGTAGCCCATTACCTCAAAACTTAACCACAGTCCCAAGTCACCACCATCACTCAGCTTGAAGGACTTTGTATGCATTTGTTAAATAGTTCCATCAGACTAGCGAGTTACTGATATACATAGGTTCGTTTGTTCACAGTTGATTAAATATACGAACCACTGTCAACATTATCAACCATCCAGGGCAATGATTTTCATCCAATTAAAGTGAACTGACATGTGACTTCAGCGCTGAAATCTAGGTATATCCAACCAATATCAACAGCACTATGCATATGTACACCCGTCCTTAAATCATAGATTCACTATACGGGACGCTCACCACAACCCAGGTCCCGTAGGTGGTGATGTCACATGCCAGCCCAAATCAATTTTACCATTGCCAATGATGGGCCAAACGTCAACAAGGATACAGAAATACACTCGAAGGATACAGAAATACACTCGACTGTAAACAAAAAACCTATGTACATAAAAAACACATTGTAGTAGCAGAAGCAATAACTACAGACTACACACAGTAGCTAAGTATTATAGTAACCAAGTATAGAAGTTTGGTCTAGTTCTAGCATATGAGAAGCCGCAATTCGTGGTTGTCGATTTGACCACACGTACTGCAGGGAGCTACTACCACTTACAAACTGTGGTAAGTTCAAAGTTCCCAGAATGCACAGCTGAGTCAAAAATACAAAACAGGACCACGAACCATAGTAAACTCACTAATAACGCGGCACATTCTCAAAGCACAAAATCTGTGATTTTGCCCGCAAACTGCGACCAACACTACTGGCTGTGACGTCATTATTCACAAGTGGCGCTTGAGCATTGGAAGAGAGTGGCGTCTCCTCTGGCAATTGCACAAGAAGTTATCCAAATTGCGTATCTGCAGTCTATGATCTACTGTGGCACAACAAGTGCAACAAAAATATAAATAAATACTGACATCTAGTAAACAGCTCCGCGGCAGCATATGTAAGAAGCCCTAATCGTGGGCGCTCTATAAACCGCTTTAAACATCACAACATGAAAAACCGATGGCATCTTGGAGCATACTATATCCTACATAAGGACATTTCATGTGATAGAAAATGGAGTAAACACTGCAACGTCCAGAACCACCGCTACTGGCGAACACATCGTAACCAAGGTAAACCTGTCGTCCTGCAGCTTCATCGTTCATCCACCAGATGGCACCACATTGGCTCCTTGCCCTACTGTTTACATGCTTGTCAAAAATAAATGTTTTCCACAGCCTCCGTACTACTCCGGATACGTTCCGAAGATATCCGCAAAGTCGGAGCCCGGGGGGTCTATCATGTTGTGTAGCATGTCCGAAAACTCCTGCTGAGTTGTGTGGCCACTAGATGGTCCTGACTGAGCTTCATGGGAGGCCTGAGAGACAGCGTTGGTACTGTCGCCTGGAAAAAGGACACAATTGATTAAGGCAAATGTAGTCATCTTTGAAAATCAATTTTCTTTCATGTTTTAGGACCGAGCCCTTAGATTTTTTTTAATACGAGTCGATGTTCTGAATTGGACACAAGGATAAAAGCTTAAACCAAATTAAGTTGACTGATTACACCGACACAAAGATTCATCGCCGCTAACGCGATTTATTTCAGTTTGAAGTGTGTAAGTTTGGCTTGACCTAATTATCACTGTGCGAGTCATTATGATTACTCACAACAGAGGTTTACGTTAAGAAACTCAAGAAAATGGTGAAAAGAAGCTCGAGACTTCGAATATCAAAGATTTATGAAATTGTGTGGCATTTCATTTCTTTTGAAATAATGTAATAGTCAGAAATAATGGAAATTTTACCATGAATATTCATGTAATTGAGCAAGACAGGGGCATTCTAGATCCCGGCATTCTAGTCTTTTCACCTTAATAGGGGTCCTTCGAACTTTCAGTTGCTGGACCTTTGCTTGGTGAATAAGACGATTAAAATTTAAACTTAACACATTTTCATACCCTGTTCATAAAAACGAATCATATTATCTTTGTTCCAGGTACAAAAAATTCCTAAAACCACACGTCCTCGTGTTCTCTACAAATAATGTTGGACAATTTCTAATCAGGGAACCCGGAAAAGCTTGGCATTTGATTGCCAGTGACCTCTACATTTTAGTGAAAAAAAAATCACAACTTTGCGAAAACTTGAAAATATCGTCTCATTTCTATTACAAACAACTCAAAACCTACCAAGATTCAGGAACTGTTTGAATAGTTTTTACTTAGCTCATAAAAATGTACATCTGGAGAATTGATCTGATGTCATTTCCAGTAAAATGTCCGTGAGGTTAAAATTCACTTTAGTGCCGACCACACACAGACTTGCCCCAGAACGAGTTGTGCCAAGGTATGAGGGCTTATTGGATGCTATTTAAACTAGTGCATCTTACCCCCCCTTGTGACAACTTACTCCATCTTATCCAGGTGGGGTAACTTGTTAAGGGGTAATGCGCGCCGTTTCTAATCGCTGTGTGGCCGCAAACCAGGGGCGGAAGTAATTACCAGGTGCGGTTACATACAGACTTGTCTTCTTTTACGCGCCTTATTTGCATTAGCTGTCCATTGTCATGCACGGAGCGACAACGTCCCCCTTACCCTAGTTATCCAATATGTGTGTGGGGCAAGTTGCACACGGGCAAGTTGTTCTACGGTAGGCTGTGTGTGAACGGCATTTTTGATTCCCAGTTCATCACTCACATCACTGTGCTGATAGCCTTTGACAAGACTTAAAAAAAATTGAAATTCTGTCTCTAGTAGTCATCTGCTGTTTTGGTGATTTCAACGTAAGCTTTGGTACTACGGACATTAGTACACCTTTTGACAGACAATACCAGTCTCAGATAAATCATTCTCTCATTGGATCGCAGAATGGATGGATCCCCTCACTGGTTCCCTGCGTGTCTGCTAGAGGGTAGAGAACATGCAGGTATCATTCAGTAGCACACGTTTTATCACTGGTAGATTTAACCTCGGCAGTCATTGGTTAGCTTTACAACAAAGAAAGAAAATGGCGGTCTGTGGAAGATTTTTAGCCTTGTCACGCAAGTGGCATGCAGTAACGTTCAATAGCCGTGTGCTTGCAGCACATGCAAGGCACACACATCTGGCTGATTTAACCGGTGTGTTATTCATACTGTGTGAATACAGGACAGCAACGTATACAAAAGTCAGCGACAGTAGAAAGATGCACACCGAAAAGGCGCAACCACAATTTTCCCATTCACATTTCTTGAACATGTCCGAATTCATAGACACCGTTTTGTTTGTACATCAGACTACAAACTGTATCCACATTTACACTTCCTGTATCAGTCACGCCAGTTTGTTTACGTAAAGCGCAACCTGTTGAGAATTCGACCAACTAATCAGAAACAATGGGGTAAAAAAATTACCGAGGCAAATAAAATGATACCGGTTCTCTACCCCTAGCGGACACGCAGGGAACCAGCAGGGATGGATCCTGTGCTTCCAAGAGAGCACTTTCCGTGTAGCGCCCTCTGTGTGTCAGCCGTGGATGCCTGCTGCATTAGGCAACTATGAAAGAAGTTTTGGGGGCCGACAAGGGTTAAAGAGCCATCTCTAGTGATTCAAGAATCTGATCTAATTGCTTTAGGTATTTCCCATAATGCATCACATTCATCGAGCACTGCTTCTTCACATGCAAATCTATTAGTCACTATCTCATGTACTAACTACCATATTATATAATTCATCATTGTAATGCAGACAAATTTGTAGGACGATGAATCACATGCCGACAGTCTGTCTAACAAACTGACAAAAGGGAAAATTATATCATTGCTGGTTGAGAGATGCATATCTTTGTGGAAAGTATCGATACTTCAAAATAAATCCTTTACAAGTATATTCGAGCACTGGCACTCTAGTGCTAAGAGTGCAGGAGACGGAAGAGCAAAAATAGCGTGGATTACATTCAGCAGAGATTACAGTTACACATGGCTAACATGGCCATTAATTAAACTACAAGTGAGTGAACTACGCACACAAGACAGGCAATTAAAATAAGACTTCATAATCTGGGATAATCAACGCTAAGAGTGTTCAGAATTGACAGAGTAATCAATCACTCATCGATTTCTTATCAGTACCTTCAAAGAGGCGCGCTCGTAACGAAGAGCAGTGTAAGCGGCAATGTTGGAACAATTTCCAATACGGCAATGCATAATGTCCAACGAAGGTCTAAAGCAACGCTATTGCAGATCACGTGGGACAGGCAATGATTAGTGCCACCTGGATGCGATGGGAAACAATATCACTCAGCAGCGTGTAGTAAAGAATACGTTTAGACTTGATGGAAGTGAAATTTTTGTAGTAAATAGTCGTCGTACTGTATTTGCACAAAAATCTAATGTAAACTAATTGATGCCCAAGCCCTTCTGTGTAAAGCAGGGATAACTTTTGGAGGACGCACCGTGTCATTGGTGCAAAACTTATTTCATTGGTGCACTATGACTGCTAAGCTCGGGCCAACACGCCCATTAAAATTGGAAGTAAAAAAGGACAAAACAACTAACATGGTCCATATATCCTTCAAATTGGTGAACAGATCCTGCAAAATGGCCATTAGACTTGAGGGCCTGTGATCCAAACTCACCGCATCCACGTGTTTCAAAAATGTTCCCAGTTAGAGCTGTACCTATGTTTGAATTGAGGCACATGGGCTTGCAAAGATATTTTTGTTTTGGGAAAATGCATTAAATCAAGAATAGGTGGATAGGCCTAAATATGCGATTATACAATGCTCAAAGCAAGCTTGTTTACACAAAGTTCGCCCATTTCCATGTACATTGCTGTAATATCAGCTTGTTCAACAAATTTTGCAAGCAAACTTGGTTATGTTGAGGCATTGGCAAAAAACTAAGCTGCCACTGAAGGCCACAGTCATGCTCATCTCTTTAAGAACATCTGTGATATTTCATGATTATCTCTCGAGCAGTTTAGTCGGAAAGACAGGTGGAAGACAGGTGGATACCACGAAACAGATGGAAAAATAATAAAAACGGCCACTAGGGGCAGAGATGAAGTACAGTACATTTAAAATGTGATAGTGTCATCATTTGAACAATGCAACCCTATCTGCCAAATTTCACGAAAATCCATCAGGAAACTCGTCAGACATAGAGGCTAAAGTACAAAAAAATTATCGCCACTGACAAGGGGACAGTGGTAATTGAAACTCTATGAAAATTTACTAGGTAGTCAGATGGACAGGGATGTAGATGTGGGCACACAAAAATGATCTGGGAATTGCCATTTTTTTCTGCCAAATTCTGCCACAGGTGGCATTTACGGATAACTTGCTGCGTGCAATGTTTATTGTTTTTTTGAAAATTGAAAAGGAAACAGCGCCACCTTACAACAGAATGACCAACTTGAACGTGTCCGCTGCTAATGGCTGTCGATCAACTTGTAAGTAAAATCTTTGGAATTTAACAGATAACATTCTTAACTCTTGATCATTGAAAACAGAGACTTAGAAATCTAACGTTCCTAAAATACATAAACCCCACTCAAAACAACTAATTCTGTAAGAGTCAACTCCTGTGAATTTTGCCTCTTCGCCGTTATCAAGAAAAATCAAGGCCTCTAATATTGTCCACCTTCTCTTAAATTTCATACCTAATTATTTCAACTAGACGGATAATGAACCTCCTCAGTCATGACATGATATATATGTGCTATTTATAATATACCTTAGAAGATTTCCAGGTAATTTATTGTAATCAATTTCAATTAAACAAAATTAAGGTTAAGAATGCGATAACACATATTTCGAAGAGCGAAAACGTATATGAAAAGAATTGACGTTTCTTAAGAGACAATAAACCTGCCCTCTATAACAAAAAACAACATGATTCAAATCGAAATTGGCTTCAAATCGTTCCTTAGTCATATTGGAAGTGATTTTCAGCTTTGGAAGAACTGACAATTTGATACTACTTTAGACGAGTAAGCTCGTCAAGGTGTGTCGTTTTATGCATCGACCAGTCTCTACAAATAATGAACTGTCATTTTTCGCAAACAAAAATAATTTCTAGTTGTAACAATATAATCTTAGAGGAGGCAGTGTGGCCTGGTTGATAAGTGCCCGCTTTCTTTACTCAAGGTCGTGGGTTCAAGTCCCACTAGGTCACACTGCTAAACCCTTGAGCCAGGTTTCTAGCTCCTCAGCTCGGTTTTAACCATATATTAATAAAGTATAAAAATATTTCCAGGTGATCAGTGCAATGGGCCCACATGCGAGGCCTGCGCACGTCTGGTACAATGTGTATCAGACCACCTGCAATTATTTTTTATATAATCTTTGGCAGATACAATGGTAGACATAAAATATAACGGCACATGCATCACTTGCTGTAATTTGCTCAAAATTGGTAAATGTTCTTCCTAAAAAAATACTGCAAAGCTCCGCCCATGGCACCGTGGCACCTTGGAAAGAGGCATGTGCCCCACTAGCGATGCCCTACATTCTGCTGGCGAATTACATCATAATATAAACACAGGTTTTTCAGATTTTGATCAGACATGCAACAGGACAACCGTTGAAAATTGCCACTAGAGGGTGCTGCAGTGGCCGAACGTGTCATCAAGTTTGATGGACATGCATCAATCGTTTTTTTAAATATCCAGACTCTATAGTGTGTGTTGAAAAGGTTGAATTTGTCAGAATTTTTTTAAGTCAAGTACTGGAATTTGCTTACTTGAGTTAGCAATGTTGCGTCTGTTTCTCACGGTCTTCAGCTTGGCTAGTGGTGTTTCTGGCCAATANATAAACTTGCCTTCCATAACAAAAAACAACTTGATTCAGATCGAAATTGGCCTCAAATTGTTCCTTAGTCATATTGGAAGTGATTTCCAGCTTCGGAACAACTGACGATTTGATACTATTTTAGACAAGTAAGCTCGTCAAGGTGTGTCGTTTAATGCATCGACCATAGTCTCGAAATAATGAACTGTCATTTTTCGCAAACAAAAATAATTTCTAGTTGTAACAATATAATCTTTGGCAGATACAATGGTAGACATAAAATATAACGGCACATGCATCACTTGTTGTAATTTGCTCAAAATTGGTAAATGTTCTTCCTAAAAAAATACTGCAAAGCTCCGCCCATGGCACCGTGGCACCTTGGAAAGAGGCATGTGCCCCACTAGCGATGCCCTACATTCTGCTGGCGAATTACATCATAATATAAACACAGGTTTTTCAGATTTTGATCAGACATGCAACAGGACAACCGTTGAAAATTGCCACTAGAGGGTGCTGCAGTGGCCGAACGTGTCATCAAGTTTGATGGACATGCATCAATCGTTTTTTTAAATATCCAGACTCTATAGTGTGTGTTGAAAAGGTTGAATTTGTCAGAATTTTTTTAAGTCAAGTACTGGAATTTGCTTACTTGAGTTAGCAATGTTGCGTCTGTTTCTCACGGTCTTCAGCTTGGCTAGTGGTGTTTCTGGCCAATAGGTGGCATTCTAACAAGGTGGATTAAGGTTCCAACTGTCACACTTATGGGTGCCCTGAATTCAATGCCGTGTCCACTGGATTAAACGCCACCAATTGGTCAGAACAATAGCAACATCACTTGCCAAGCTGAAGTCCGTGAGAGAAGAATGCAACGTCGCTAATTCAATATTTGACTTATGTTTTTTCTGTATTGTGCTACCTAAACTGGATGTCTCAAAACTTTGATGCACTTATCGCTCACTAAGACATTAAGAATTTCCATTCAAGAAGATGAACAAAACTGACCGTCATTTCCCAGTGCCCAGACACCCACATTTCCCGAGCAAGTTGATTGTCAGATGTCAACCCTCATAAGCAAACTGATCGAAGACAACCAGGAAATTTTAAAAAATCAAGGGTAATATCATGCAAAGTGATCTGAATGCCTGGCACAGCTGAATGCCCCCCCCCCCGCATATAGGTACCTGGTGACTCATATCACGCATTTCTTAGAGTACATGACAATTTACAGTACAACATTCTGATGGTGGCACAAGATAAATGAATTTTCTTTTTGCAACACAATTTCATTCTCTCAACAAAATTAGGTCATATTTCTTCCTTGACAATTTTTGCGTACTTCTACATAATGCATGATGGCAGTGTTAAAAAAAGTTCAACACTGCCGACATGCTACTAAAAACCACATACAAATCATCAAAGTAAACTGTCTAGTAACTATTGAAAAACTATTCTGGCATATTAAGGAGAGTGATGAGGTAATTATTACTTGTGAAATGAAAATCGTTATACATGGTGTTGCAAAGATGTCACTCATCAATTGACGATAACTGTTTATTATTGACTCAATAACAATATTACTATTTAAATTCAAAAAGATATCATCAAAAGGAATTAGATCAGACATTCTTTAAAACAAAATAAATGGATTCATTACCCACTTAAGAAGCAGATTTATTGTCTTTTAACTCCTATCATGTTTTCTGAGTTTCCAGTAGCAGGGCGCAATAGATTTTTGCCCACACCATGACCACAGCGCCCCCTAAGGCCCAAACGAGTACTACCAAAGCAAGGTGTGAGTAACTACATGTTAACAACATTGTACTGAGGCGCGAGTGCATCTTTCTGGTATTGGGACACCCTGTATTTAAAAAGCAATCTTCAACTGTCTTTAATCAAAAACTATAATTTTTGTTTGATTTGACCACTTTGTGTTACACTCATATTTGTTTAAAATTTCACCTACAAGTTTAAGATCTGTTATAAGATAATGTAGGACCCTAAAAAGGACCAAACTTCCAAACGTGACATCTCAGAAATGGCTACTCAGATTCATATGAAACTTTTAAATGTTGTCATCGTTTTTGAAAAAACTCTGAAGTTACATAGAACGAAAATGAGATATAAAAAACTGTAACAGTGTTTTTGAGATCTCAGCTAGAACATTATATCAAAAGACATTTATTATCAGTTATTGATACCCATTGCTTTGCAATCACAGTTTCTCCTTGCTAAATTTTACCAAAAAGACATGACCCAATTGACAAGAGATTACCAAAATATCAAATTCCACAGGCTTTCTACCAACACACTTTCACCAAGTCAAAATCTATCATTTTGTTAACATCTGACTAACTATGCAGGCTTGACAGTAGCTTATGACACAAATTGAAACTTGAAAGATTTTTAGCACGATTCTAAATAGCACAGTGCAAGCCAAATGACATACAAAATGAAAGCGCTCCGAGGAGCGAACCTTGGCGAAATTAACCAAAAAGATGACGACAAAGATGACGAATATGACGGCGATGGTGGCGAGGATGAACAAAAGAAGTAATAATAACATACACATGACGAACGTATGTATAAGTCCGAAATTAGTAAGAAAAAGGATACAGTCTTGAGCGACACTTGGTGAAATTAACGGAAAAGATAACGACGGAGATGATGACGAAGATGATGACGATGATGACGAATATGATGATGGTGGTGGCGATGATGAACAACATCACAACATTCATATGACGAACTTAGATGTCATAAATCAATAAGAAATAGACTACAGTCTAGTTCAATAGAAGATAAACCAACATCAATGCAGCAAGAGCGCTCAACAAAGGAACAGCGTTATCAGAAAATCTCAAATAACTCGAAAAGTAGACGTCCTAGCGAAAAATGGAAAACATCTTCTGAAAGCCCGTTCAAAATTCTATCTAAACTGATGGTATCATTTAATTC
>NMRA01000295.1:263562-336361 GCA_002633005.1 Phoronis australis | reverse complement strand
CAGTTCAGACGGAGGTACTGTCTAAGTCTAAGACCAGTCTAGAGACAGAGACCGGAGTGAGGACTACCCAATCCGCGAAAAAAAAAAAAAAAAAAAAAAAAAAAAAAACTTAGTGGAAGAGCAACATACTTGGCGAAATTTATTTCGCCAAGTAATAACCCACAATTCCGTGCAATGACGGCTGGGTCGAAACCAAATTCATGGCCAAGCTAGTCTTGCCACGTGACAGACAATGAAAGGGAATTAACAGGTAAGTTAGTAAGCTGGATAAGCCATACTCCAATTAGAATTTTTCCCCCATACAGTCATTATTGTTGTCAACATAATTAGCTGTCATGGCAGGATAATGGTATTCTGTCCGATTACCTTTGTCTAGCACTGCACCTAAACTAAAGGCATTTTCATACTGACTTAACTCTGGTTTGTGTGGAGCATCGACATCAACTGCGAAATTAACTATAAGTAAACTGTTCATACAGGCTTCGGTAGTTAACAGTAGGTAGGTGACGTTGACGTCATCGAGGTAATCGCAAGGTAGCGCTGCACACTTAGATTTTTTTTAATGTGACAATTTGGGAACATTTTTACATGTTCTAATTGACATAAAACTTATTTTTAATTCCATTCGTTATCATTCGAGCAAAATATAAGCAACTACATGTGACAACATTATCCTTTAATTGTTGACGATAACAGTGGCACTTCGATGGGACCGAAGTTGACCGTTCATACTGCACCGCAGCGTCGATGCTCCACTTTTAAAACCACCCGTTCACTGCGAAGTTAAAAACTGGGGCTGTTAACTTCAATCCAGGAATGAAGTTAACCATTCATACTGACCACAACTCCCCAAAACATCGATCCGTCGACGTTAGAATGAAAGGCCCTTAAGATATTCCATCTTAAAGTTATCTTACCTCAATCTTAGCTGTCATTTACATTCACCAAAGAAACTCTACTCAACATAGAATGGTTTTATCACAACAACACCTGCGCAAAGCTTCTTGACACCCTATCAAGTTGTTTTTTATTGCGCCCTCTGAAGTCAAAGTGGTTTAACTTTATAATCTAAATTTGGATAGTTTCACATTTTCAACAGACAAGGTTGGAACACATATGCATTGCAGCATTTTATGAAAACTACGTCAAATATCAACTTATGCCCAAAAAGTTTTTGAGTTCAACCATGCAATGCTTCTCTATTATGAACGTTTTTTTTGAAAATTTTCTTTGTGTATGTGAGCTATTTCAGCCTTGTAAAGAAGACTTAGAACAAAGACGACGGTAAGAAATATCTTAAACTTGACTTAAGCTTACAAATTGTTTTAGCTCAGACAGCTTTCTTGAAACAAGCTAAAGCAAGTGTAGGCTATGCAAGTTAGCTTGTTAAAGGCGATTATTTTAGGCGCCAAGCGCATCTCATGCAAAAATGATAACACAGACACGAGGAGCGACACTTGGCGAAATTACGCAAAAACAGGACGATGGGGAGGACGACGACGACGATCATGACGACTAGCGAGAAATGAAAAATATCTTATGAAAGCCCGTTTAAAACTCTATCGAACTGATCGGTTAATATACATGGCAAGAAAACAAAACTATTTGCAAAAAAATGCCAAATTTGACAATTTTCTCCCCGAAATAAGCACTTCCCTGCAAGTGCTAGAAAAAGTCTGACTAAAGATTCAGAATGTTCGTCCTCACAATATTCTAACTATGTGGTCATAGTAAGCCTCTTACCAGCTACTTTTTTGGCAAATTTGATCTGTCTGACAGCCACCTGAAATCGCACCCGGTTTCTCGGACAGCGGACGGGTTGATAGCAAATGACAACCACCAGTTTGCATCAAAAGTAGGTAAAACTTGGCTTTTCTCATTCAAAAACAAAAGTAAATAAGTTTCCTGGCAATTGTTGTCAACAATTTCCTCAAACCACCCGCCAAACCTGACACACGCCCTCAACATAAATTCTAGGGACTAGAAAATGCTCCGTGGCCGCGGCCTGACTGTTCAGTGCTCCCTACAGTCTTGAGCAACAACAGGCAAAATTAACGAGGATGATGATTGTGATGATGAAGGTGGTAATGATGAACAACATCATAACATTCATACAACAAACTTAGATGTCATTAACTAGTAAGAAGCAGTCTTGTTTAAATAAACTAAACCATCGTCAATGCAGTAAGAGCGTTCAACAAAGGAACAGCGCTATCAGAAAATCTCAAATAATTCGAAAAGTAGACGTCCTAGCGAAAAATGGAAAACTTCTTCTGAAAGCCTGTTCCAAACTCTATCTAAATTGATAGTTGAAAGTGACTTCTGGTTAAACAAAATTTTATAAAAGCCGATTAATAGCAACAAGCATGTGACCAGTTTGAAAATGATTGGTTCGCCAGTGCGTCCTCTACAGGAGAAAATTTTTGACCAGATATCGAGGTGTGCATGCGCCTTTGCCAATATATCCGCCATCTTTCACCGGAAGTTGATGATTTACGGCGCAAGTGTAGTGCTTGTGCTCTATAATAATCGTCACAAGTTTCAGCCCTGTACGTTGAAAAATGAGGCCTCTACGAGCAATGACTTCATGGTCTTGTTCAATAGAAGCTAAACCAACATCAGTGCAGCAAGACCGGTGAACAAAGGAACAGCGCTATCACAAAATGTTGAATAATTCGAAAAATAGACGTCGTAGTGAAAAAAGAAAAACATCTTCTAATAGCCCGTTCAAAACTCTATCTAAATTGATAGTTTCCCAACATTCCATATTTTTTTCGACAAAATTGAAATTTTGCGTTTTTTTGAAATTCAAAGTCAAATAACTCAAAAACGGTAAGTCTGAGAAAAACGTTATCGTAGAACTTTTGAAAGAGCATACTTCAAGGAATCCACATGCAAAAATTCACGTCATTTGCTTTTTCCGTTAAAAATGCGACAGCAGAACGATAAAACGGGTGAAAATGCGCCAGAACCGCCATCTTGAAAGTGACTTCCGGTTAAACAAAATTTTATAAAAGCCGATTAATAGCAACAAACATGTGACTAGTTTGAAAATGATTGGTTTGTCGATGCGCCCTCTACAGGAGAAAACGTTTTCGGCTAGATATCGAGTTGTGTATGCGCCATTTCCAATAGTTCCGCCATCTTTGACTGGAAGTCAACGATTTTCGGCAGTTGTAGCACGTGTTCTATAATAATCGTACCACGTTTCGAAAAATGCGGCCTCTATGAGCATTTGACTCTGAAATCGGATACAAAATGGCCGTCACGTCCGCCATTTTGAATCCGATCATGACCAAAAACAATAGGCTTCCAGGACTTTCCGATCTACATGTCATGTGCAAATTTCGTGAGAATCGGACAAAAATTGCGACCTGTAGAGTGCAAACAAACAAAAAAAAAACACGAAGAGAGAGCAACATACTTGTCGGAACTCAAAGAATTCCGCCAAGTAACAATGTTCCACCTGAGCACAGAACAAGTCCAGATCAGCGAATGAAATCAAAAGCGAATTTCTTTGATAGGCCACGGGTTCGTAGCTGTGTCAACAGACAATTTTGTTTAGCGATTACGAGCAACTAAAATACATCACTTAATACTAAGGTCTGCATAAATGCAACTAAACACTACGTATCCATATACACCGTTACACATCGATGTGATGACTTTTAACCAAAAACACAGCCAGCTTGTTCTAACCAATCTGGTCTCCACTGCTTTAATACCAAGAGAACCAAAGCCAGTAATTTATAGTACACCTTGATTTACAACATTGTTTGCTTATTGTTCATAACACAATAGTCTAATGCTCTCTACTTGTAAAAACAGCTACTCACTGCTTACCAGGTTTAATTAATTTACATTAATTTACAAAAGAGGAAATTTGCTCTATTGTCACACAAGCAATGAACTAAGAAAGAGTCAACAGAGGCTCATTGAAACTCATTGATCGCATTTACCTCTTGCCATAGATCACTAATAAACATTGCAAATCTATAAACAAGAATGATATATAACAACCAGTTGAGGCGCCACCAATAGACTATCACTGGAACTGCATGTAGACTTCAAAAAAAAAAAACACATTGTTAACCAGAACAGGTAAATTGATAAACAAACACCATAACTTAACAGCTTTTAAACGCCTGTGCTTGGACAACCCCTTATTTTTGAGATTTTCAGTTTAAATGATGTGGCACGAACTAGTAGAAATAAGTAATGAATCTCAACAATTCCAAGATTAACTTAACTATTATATGTGATGGCCTTAAAGTGGAACTTGAAGGATAATTCCTTATCTCTGTGACTGCTTGTCAAAATTACTTAGAAACACAACATATAACGATGACACGCATTATGATGAAGTACATTGAAAATTGCTTAATGCATAGGCGGATTTAGGGGAGGGGCCCTCCTATGGCTGCCGGAAAAAAATAAAACAGCAAGAGCATTGGGAAATGTTGAGTTTATTAATTAACCCCGGTAATTAAAATTATACGGCTGAAACAAGATTCAAATGTGTGCAGTTTAAGTGTTTGGGGGGGGGAGGCTCAGATCCAATTTCAAGTGTCAAATTCGAAACACGGCGCAATCGTAACGGAACTATGGCTAAGTATTGGCTCTTCGCGATAACCCAGGCGACCGGCAGTGGCGCTGGGCACTACGACTCCGCTTCCGTCGTCTGCTTCACTGTGCGATGAAGAAAATTACTCCATTTTTTAAAGAAAATGGAATCTGAGTGATGATGAAAAAAAGAAGCTGCTGGTACGATGTCAATTTTAATCAAAGCCTTAGTAAATCGCTCAGAAACTCATAATTCTCACTTTGTCAAACCTTAACTTAAGACAATTTCCAAAGCAATCGCATCATTATTGTCAACACAAAAAACGGATTTGGTCTTTTGGGCAATTGAAGACTATTTTAAATACAACAAATTTCTTACGAGCTGATATCACAAAATATAAAACATGTAATAAGAAGATTTCGCGCGCAAACGCTGTGGACTATAAACAAGTAGGTCTCTTGGTACATAATTAGGAGATAAATCGTGGTGGTGTAATGGTAATGCATGCGCGCTCTATCTGCCAGGTCATAAGTTCGAGTCTGTGATACCTGCAGTTTTTCCTGTGTGACACTTTCTCAGTGTTTTTTTTTTGGTCTTTTTTCTTGGATAATACTTCGGGAATCAAGGAAAATGCTTGATTTTTGGAGGAAAAAACAGAAAAATATCCTGGGAGGGAGGGGGGCAAACCTCCCCCCATTCGGTGCTATGCGCATCTACAATCGTGCTTTGAGCAAATGTTTACAGACAAAATGTTGAGCCTCCCCTTGTGATATCCTAGATCCACCACTGCTTAATGATCTTAAGAGCGAGTTTCATGGTGAAAATGATCTGCTGCAAATCACTGACCCGAGTCCAGCAAGTATGGTGACGTAGTGCTGGGCAATTACACTGCACGATGCAGGCTACATGAGCCCGTGGGATACGTATAGTGCAATGGTCACCTATTCGCAAAAAGTTTTTGTTACCACATTTACAAGTTGTTAAAATAGCATTCTCATTTAATTCATGCTATACATTAGCATAGTTAGGAGCATGTGAATACATCATTAAACTTTAATGTACAATTTTAACACTGTGCCACACATGGAGCTGAAGAACCGCCCTGAGACCAGTCTGTTCTGTGGATACAATCAGGGAAAACTAAAAATAGCCCGCACCAACAGAAAACCCCTGCATGAGAGCTCTTTGGGAAAAGAAGACTGGAAAACTCTTCACGGGAGAAGGGTATGGGAAATGTTATTTCATCAACTTTGGTCCTTAAAAAGGGCGTTCAAATTTTTCAAGTTTATAGATAAATCGAACGGATAGCCAGACCGTAGTCTTATATTAGGCCATCTCATAGCACATGGCAATAGAAATTTATAAAAAGGCCGCTACTTTTTCCGAAAGAGCTCCCCGCATTTTTTGTGGACACAAAATCACTTCTGGAAAATAGGCTTTTAGGGGCTCTTTTGTAAATCCCCAGTAAACCCATTTTAGCCTGACATCAAGCAACTATGTCACCGCAAACTGTGAAGTCGAAAATACCCCATAACCCAAGGCAACCCTCAAAAATTTATCGTGAATTTCAATATCACATAAATGTTAACTAATGCTTCGTGCAAGATGATGGAGATTGTCTAGAAAGAATGTGCCTACCACCAGAGCCACTTTGCGACACAAGAATGTGTCCAAGGTAAATTAACAGTTTAATTAAAGAAGGACCTGTAATTAGGCCACGACATTCCGCCGAATCAGTTATGGATGAAATCATCGTAATGAGATCATCTTCCAAAATGGGTCGAGAAGAGGGAAACTTGAGAGTCAATTAGAGAGTGGCACTATAGACATTCCCAGAAAAATCAGGGAAGCGATACATATAAAACATGGCAACCCCACCATAAACAGGGACATTTGTATTGTGTTACCAACATTTTAATAATCAGGTATTGACTGCACAATCACATACCAACAACCAACAGCCAGCAATAACGACATCATTCTGAGGAACACTGTTGTCTAAGACAGTTGGAAGCTAAATTAATAGTAAATCTCCCTGTTGGTGATGAGACAACACGAATGACAATGTATCACCAAGATGATAGACATTTAAAGTAATTAATATATAACTACCTTGCCAATGTTGTTGCCAGCCATACTGTCTCGTGGACTGCGAGGAGGCAGTCTGTGGCAGCTGTGTGTAGACAGGGTGACCTGAAATATGGACGAGGTGTGGTGATATATCGCTGACCGTGGTGACCAGGGTCCAGGGTATAATCTTTTCATTCGATATCAAACTCAAAATCATTTCTGACATTCTCCGTTTGTGCAAGCTCAAGGTATGTGTCCAATAGTTCTACTCGAGTACAATATGGTTTTGTGCAAAACATTAACTAATCTATGCATTCAATCCATGCATTTTTACTCACTTTCGTATCTTTGTGTATGATGGTTGCTTAATCATACTTGTACCAAAAAAGTGGACCCATGCTATCTATTATGGAGCATTCAAGTGACAAGTCGTCATATTGTTTGCATACCACCAAGTTAACCGTGCTGCTGCCGGGTGTTCACAAGCCAACAACTATCCCACAATGCATTTGAAAAACAATAGAAGCACTTCAAATTATAATCTCATCATCCTCTTCATCTCTGCATCAGATTCAACATTAAACATTGTTCTGAAACCTCTTTGAGGCAATAAAAATAAAGTACAGTCATGACAAATGATTTTTGTCAGATCAACTAAGTTGTCTAGTTTTGAACATAAAGCTAAACAGAAGGAAACAGCCTGCTCTAAAGTTTTAACATTTTAACGGAGAAAATTAAAAGTATTTGAAGTGTACAACGTTCAAATCCGTTATCAGTTATCAAACAACCCGATAGAATGCTTGGAATTTATTCACGACAACCGAAATGCTTGTCCAGCACTTAAGACAGCTTAGGAAACTACTATCGTGGACAGGTCAAGAAGGTCTGTATGTTTACTCAGTACACAAATCTTGAGTGTAGGTCAAGTCTAACTTACCTTGAGAAGTGACCGGACTAAGCTGCTGAGTGAAGTCTGAAGGCGGCCTCTGAAACAGGTAGTACTCCACTTCAGTAAGAGGTCACCCAATATGGGTCACTAAATAGGGGTCAATCAACATGAGTCAACAGGACCTGGTACAGGTCATCTGTGCTTAGCTAAGAGCAGAACAGCGGAAATGACCTCCGAAACCAGAGAAATAAGCTCATGACTGCACCACAAACGACATGGTGTTTACAAGCACCATGTTGCATATAGAATTATGCTGTGGTCAAACCAGGACGTCGGCTGCTACTGGCACATTCCAGCCATACACAACTTGGTCAAGATCAATCGAACACTCTGCCCACACATTTTGACAGTAATGAAGAGCAAGCAATAACTAAAATGGCCAACAGGGGGTGCCCAAGTAGTCGATTTCAGCATAAAATCTACTTGTGCTGGCACATCCAAACCACGAACCTTGATGTCAAAATATATCAAAATTTGTCAAGGCATTGTAACTTTTATCAACAAAAAAGGAAAATGGATGAAAACTAAAGTTGCCTATAGGGGGACCAAGGATAATTGACTCCACAGAAAAGCAACAGGTGACGCATTTCCAGTACATAACTCTGTCAAGCAGTTTTGATAAGAACTGAGGGCAAGTTTGTAGATAACTAAAATGGAAAATAGGGGGTGCCACGAAAGTCGAATTAGTTTGGAAATCGACTGACACCAGCGTAACCTTCAGAGCCATTTGCCAAGTCCTTTGGCAAAAAATTATTGACAAGGACTTCTTGTTGAAAACTAAAACAGACAACAAGAGGTAGTTCAATCAGTCTGAAAATCAATTGAAATTGGCGCATACCCAAGATATACCTCTGTGTCCAGTTTCAGCAAAATTTGTCCAATAGTATCGCCAAAAATTGACCAGAGAATTTTTTTATCAAAAACTAAAACGGCCAACAGGGGTGCCACACTAGTTGAGAAGGTGATCAAAAATTGACTGGTGCTGGAGCATTATCACCATGTGTGTTAACTCTCATTTAAAATCATTACTGAAGGCATTTCATCAATAATAGACAGACGAGGAATTTTTTGCCCAATATTGTAAAAACCAATAGGGGATTCCAAAAAGTCCTCCATATACCCTTGTGAAAAAATTCATCATGGTCCATTGAAAAAATGAACAAACAAGCGAAGCCAGTGAAAGGCACCATACGAAAAGCTGCCTATATCTTAAACACAAAATTTCCATGCGCCCAGAAAAATTATTAAATACATACTTTTCAATTAACGGAACAAATTAAAACAATCACCAAAGTGTTGGCGCAAAAACGGTTACTAAATATCTTAGGTTTTCGACAACAATATGTTTCAATTCTGGCTAAATCTTGACAGCTCACAAATAAACAATTAGGGGCAAGGCGCAATAATGCCACATTGAACTCTGACAAAACTTTGACAAAAATAATATTTTACTGTTTGTTGAAAAATTCAACCTATTAGTACCATTACCGGCTCACTGAGAGAATTCTGTCCAAGTTTGTTTAGTTTTGTGTGAACAATACTGTAGGCTTAGAATGCATGTATTATAACTGAAATCAAATAGGAGACCAACTGTACAACGTTGACACACAGAAAGGACTGATCAGTGAAACATAGGAGTGAGAACCAACATCCGAGAACACAGACCAAACGGAATACGCAGTAGTGACTGCAAGTGTTGATCGACCAGCACAGGACAGAATTATATTCATTCTATTGTGATTGTAATCATAGACCATAGTTAATGGACCGCCAACTCTGTACATTCTCATACGCACAAGATTTGTGCACCACCAACAACACTAGTTTCCCTGTTGGCCGTGACGTCACAATTCACTGGCGGCGTGATGAGAGGTTTCATGTCCGCCAAGTACGTCTTCCGCTCATTATCTTAAAGCTGAGATGCACACTGGAAGGGAGTGGTGCCTCCTTTGGGGATTTTCATAGGCAAATATCAGAGCTGCGAATTTGTTGTCAATGATCTATCGTGTAACAGAGTGAACAAAACACAAGCGTCACAAGACAAGAGTCAGATTTGTAATGTAACTGATGTTGTCTTGACTATGTAAAACACATCCAACAATCGACAATCATGGATGAAGAAAACCTTGGCACACTTTCTCATCTCTGTATGTAAAACCAGACTCGAAAATTGACCGATAGTATCTCATGGCTCGGGCAAACTTACATTGCCAAACTCTAGTCCTGCAGCGTGATTGGTTATATTTCTAAGTCAACAACGACTTTGGAGATTAGAGGATGACGGCTTGTCCTATTACCTGATTTCCAGGAAATGGATTGGCCTGTGTCCAGGTGGGGGGACAGTTGGACCTCTGACCAGGACCTCCAATGGCAGCACTGGGTCCAGCTGTAAAGGAATGTGTCGTACACATTATGTGACACATTTACAACAAGTGAGCAACTAACCATGTGTGAGCAACACGCGTCGTTCCCACCATAAGTCTCTAGCAGTGATCTTGTGAGATAGCGACAGAGATAAGTAAGACGAATGTCGGCGACGGTTAACAAATGCGGCTGGTGGCCTAACTGATAACATCACGCTAGCATTCCCATTCGACAAAAATCAATGAGACACTGCGCAGAAGCAACACTATAACGCCTCATTAATAATCTCATCCCATATCTTAATTATCTACCACATTGTAATTTAATGCATCATGAACTGCTTTGAATACAGAAATAACCAATAACATACCATGAGCTGGTCGGATGGGATTGGTCACATTGCGGTAAACGTCTGAGTAGCAGCCAGCTTCTGTATGGCTAGCGCTACCCATTGACTCCACCTGTTGTTGGCTGGAGAAGACAGTACTCAGGCGGCCACTCGGGTCGGTGGTCTGTTCCCCTGGAAGGGCACCGGGTTGGCTCGGCTGGTTACTTGATCTGCAATTTTTGTATGGCAAGATGAACTTTAATAGTTCAACAAGTTCTGTTGATGTTTTCATAAAACATATATTTCAAAAAAAAAGTGTAAGCGAAAACCTGCAAACAAATCAGATGAAAAACAACATGAAGTCGAAATTTTTTGCTTTCCCATTCGACAAAAATCAATGAGACACTGCGCAGAAGCAACATTAGAACGCCTCATTAATAATCTCAATTACAAAGGAGTGGTCTTAGTACTGACAGTAGTTTTCAAGATGAGTTGATAAATTTTATAAAAATTCACCTGGCTTTGTCAAAATCGAGGCAAAAACCTAAAAGAAAAAACAGGCGGAAAATAACCTAAAGTCTTCCAAAATTAGTCCGACAAAAATTTTTGCTTCAAAATTGCGACAAGATATACCATAAACTTTTTTGAAAACTACTGTATCCAAGTGCAAATGTTATTACATAAAATCTAGTCTCAAGATTAGTTACTCTAAAGCGTTAATTTTGTCCTTGCAGACCAGGAAAAATTATGCAGGAAATCATACGAAAAATTAGCCAAAAACAGAACATTTCCATCATATTCTCTCCCATTAGATGCAAAGTTTAACATACTGAATGAGTGATTCTGGGTGTCCCTACAATGCTATGAGGTGCCAAACACGGTCCACACCCCCTGGTTCACCCCCCCTGCCCACATCCCCAGCCCGTCTACTCACTTGTTCAGACAGTTAGTGCAGACAATATACTCCACCTCATCAGTGTAAGGGTTCTGAAAGCTGAAGCAGTTGGTCCGTAGCCACACCCACTCATTGGTCTTGGCACGGATACGGTACATTGTGGACACGACCTGACCTTTCAACTTTAACACTGGGTAGATGTAAAATAGGAAGATTAGGGAGATTAGACACCAAATGACATAGTTGACACGACCTGACCTTTCAACTTTAACACTAGGCAGATGAAAGGAAGGAAAATTAGGGAGATTAGAAACCAAACGTTACCAGAGAGAAGAAACGTTTAATGGATATTGAAAACCGTGGAAACCAGATGACTATTCAAGAAAGGTGGGAAATGAGACGACACACAAATGAGAAGGGAAAGTTTATGTATATGGTACATTTTGAGACCTTTCAAATTCAACACTAGGCAGATGGAAAGTATTATTGCACGACAAGGAAATGTTCATACATTATCAACTTCACTGTTAAACAAATGAAAATTTTAAATAAGAAAAAAATCACGGAATACAGTGACACAATATGGACACCACAAAAAAGTAAAACTAAGCAATACAGCACAAGGCAAAAGTAAAACTAAGCAATACAGCACAAGGCAAAAGTAATCAGAAAAAAGTAATCGAACAAATTTCCCCATCATGACGTCTAATTCTGTTCACAACAAAGTTTACTGATAATAACTATTATGGCGATAAAATTCGAATTACAGAATCCAACTTCTTACTGTCCCTGGTAATTATCCTTCAACGCCAGTCACCATGGGACACTGTTCCAATGATGAATTCAGATTCTACCCAGCCGTCGTGACGGGAGATTCTGGGTCATTTTGTGTGAATACTTTTGGCTACAGTAGAAAACTAACAAGAAAACAGTAAAAATTATTGAAAAGTCAGTTACTAAGACTGGCAAACTGCATGAGAGTGAGGAATTTCGATTTCAAAATGATGTCGCTCTTAAATCAAATACCTGTTGAAAGATTTGCAGTTTTGTAACCCTGACACAAAGATGAACTGAATGACACACGTCAAGACAAACTAGCCTCAGAAGGAAATATTAAACTGACAGCATTCACCTCTTTCGAATGTATCTCGCAATAGTGGTTGGTCTTCGGGGTGGAAAAACTCGTAGGATGACTTTCCCAGTAGCTCCTGAGGCTGATAGCCCAGCACTGCACTGACCCTGTAAAATGAGAAAGCCTTGTAAGTTGGGATTAGACAAATAAGGACAATTTTTGGTCTAGAGTTGCGCTCATCACAAAGCTGTTCATAAAATTCCAAGAGACCTAAAATTTTTTCATCAGGCTAAGCAGAGGAGAAAAGTATGAGCAAGCAATATTGTTGACTTTCTGGTTTTGAGTCACCTTTCGATCAGCTTTAAAACTGCAATAAAATGGTTGAATGTCAACAGACTACCCTCACACATTCACACAGTTTAACTTCAAGTAACTTTATATAATGTCAATGCCTGTGTGAGAGGTATAGGTGTAATGGCCGCCGTGTCCAGACTGAACAGCTCCAAATGGTTAAGGTGGAGTTCCATGATAGCAAGTAACAGCATATATTCAAGAAAACAACAACGGTTTTAAAACTTGACATGTTTCGGTGTCATTTATTAAACACCATCCTCAGATACAGTGGCCACCTAGCTAGGCCCAGCAACAAGTAATGAAGCACAGATACAGTCAGTTACAGGGAGTGACAATGAACTAGACCAACAATGACAACCTGTGGTGTGTCAGTTGCCTATTGAGATTGGGCTTGCACCAACTGATATGTAAAGCCTCACGAATTTTAAGCTCCTTTGTTGTTACTGCCTGGTCTATTATTGCAAAGTCATTGAAAGAGCACTGCTGATAACAATGATTGGAGCTCTGCAGGTGAATATTTACATGTGAATTACTGTCAGAATTTAGATGTTCCTTGGTCCTGGTTTTCAAATGGCGAACAGTTTCGCCTATATAACTGGAGCCACATCCAGCACAGATAAATTTGTATACTACCTTGGACTGTAGACCCATAGAAATTTTGTCCTTACGGTTAAATAAACTCGACAGTTTTAGAGACTTGAATGTTAATACAACTCTTAAGTTCAAACAGTAATCATTCACCAATTTGTTGAGTTTTCGTTGAGCAATTTTGGCGTAAAACCCAACATAGGGTATTTTAAAGTACTTGTAGTTAGTTTTGTCTACAGGATGAACATCATCAGGGTTACGTTGGAGTCTTGCTTTCAGTACTCTATTGACTAATTCTAGGGGATAGCCATTCTTTTACAAATTCGTTGTTTTCATAGCTTCACATCCTTTGTTTATAAAGTAGGTCTCATTAAAACTCTAATAGACAGGGTATATCGCATTAACAACACTTGGGCTAGATTTGATTCTAATATCAAAGAACTTACAACGAATTTGCAAAAGAATTTACCCTCAAATAAAAAAGACTTCTTTAAAGAATTCAAGTCTTCATATTTCGCATCCAATATCTCATTTGCTTGGAGAATAAAAAATTGTAGTAGCTCCCTGGCTAACAGATCTATAAAATTAGTGTGTAAAATTCCATGCAGATCCAGACAAATTGAAGTTCAAATCAGCTAAAACCGCCAAAAACCCCTGAAAATGGCCAATTTGCTTTGTGACTGAAATCATTTAAAGTATTTCCTAACAAGTAGCAAACTTGACACGTATTAAAGAATTGTTAGGAGTGGCACGGAAAACTATTGAATTTTTGGGGAAAAATCCTTAACGGTTTGCAATCACCAGTTCAGTAGTAGGACACTGGGCAGCAACATCAGAAGAATGATTCCGCAGTTCTACACAAGGCACAAAGTACCTCTGGTCTAAAAATGTGAATTTCCCATCAACACTATGGCGCGAGATGAATTCCGTAGCATTAGGATTGTTGAGGTCACTGCAGTTGGGTGATGAGGTCACCTGCAATCGACCAATGGCCACAAGGCAGCAGTTGTTGGAACCGTGGCCATCGTCTGTGTCACTACGATCTAACTGTACACCTACAACAATGATTACCAGATTTAAGGTTATAAGTAGGAGCCTGGAAGAATGTCCAAACTTTGCTAACTTTGGAAGAATATATCTCAAGAATGGCTCATCAGATTCATTTCAAACAGGGCTCGACAAAAACTAGGAAAATTTTCTTAGTGAGGTATGGTTCCACCAATAGGCTTGTGTGACAGAAATACAATTTGTGTTGTAAAACGTAAGTGAAATTAACATTTCTGCATGAATAAAGTGAAATTGATGATACGACGAAGAAAGAGGAAACTGGAAATCCAATAAGACGAAATCGACACCAAAAAAGAGGAAATCTTCTTAAAATAGGAAAATTCCAAGCTTGGTTGAAACTTCCACGTTATGTATTTCACACTGTTCTCCAAGACACTAGGAATTGCTTTTAAAATGCTGGAAATAGTTTATCCCGTTCAACCCGCCACCTTTTTGGTCACATCATGTGACCTAATGAATATAAGTCCGAAAAAGATTTCTGCCCCCCGACCGGGACTCGAACGCAGGACCTTCTGCTAACCGTGTAGAAGCTTTTAAAATGTTCCACTTATGCATGAGGGGCAATCAAAAATGTTTCTTTTATCATTTTTTATGAAAAAATCAAAAGTTGCATATAACAAATTATTTCATAAAACCATCAGCTTTTTCAAGATTTCCTCATGAAATCTAAATCAAATGAAACTTGGCCATTATTGATAACGTTGCACTTCTCTTTCATCCTAAATTTTATGAACATAGAGAAGATGTCACGTGACCCAATTAACAACACATCACAATAAATCAAAGTCTACAGGATTTCTACATTCAGGAAATATATCATTTTACAGACTCTGAGTTAATTTTTACAGTTTAACTTAATGTGTAGATATTTGGCAAAATGCAGACTTATCGAAAAGATTATACATAACTTTAACATGTTTCCAATTCCAATAGTCACGAACTGCTTTAAGAGTTTAAGAGTTCACTTGGTAATTTTAGTTGAAGTTGCTGGATCTTTCAATTTTTTACTATATTTGAATGGTTTCGGATTGTTCGTCAATGAAACTACGGAAGTCCTGAGGTAACAGAAGTACTTATTAAACTTTTATGCAATTATCGTCACAGAATGCAAGGACACATGGCATTTGGGAAATTTTGTATCTGACTCAAAAATTCCCGAGATGTATAGACGCATAACGTTACAAAAAATCAACCTAATTTGAATTTTAACAATCTTATTGCCTCACTCTGGTCTGAAATACAATATTTATAGAAGACAAATTAAAAATCTGACTTATTTAAAACAAGAAGAAGCTGGTCCCAGGCCAGAAACTGATTACCGTGTGATTACTTTACCACACCACAGAAACTGTATTATGTGCCCCGTTAACATTACAGAAATACAACGCAACAATCAAATGTTCTCACCAGAGGGCGGCCAGTTCTTTATGTATCCCGTTACGTGCACGACAGCGTACTGGTGTCCGTCGGGGGAGGGGCCCAGCGTGCTACGCTGGCGAATGCGCACAGTGTGATTGGCGGCCATCGGATCAATCTGCACACCGCCTAGTCTCATGCGAATAATGAAGCCCCGTCGCGAGCCCATGCACAACCTCATGGACGCTGCAATAAAAGACAGCGACAGTGTCCAAATTAAAATGTGCATCTACGACACTGGTGCAAGTTGCTTCACAATACACGCGTGCCTGGCGTACACACAAACGTGTTGCCCTTGGCTATTGCCTTTGAATACACCAAATATGCTCATAAATGATACTGATGTCGATGAAACCGAAAGCCAAATATATATGTTAGGACAATGATTACAACTGTCAGAACTTCATATATGGCGATACCTGTTGAGGCAATATTTATGTGACAAGTCACGAATGTTCACAAATTGAAATCAACAAAAAGAATACTTATTCCACAGACTGAGCACATACATTGATGGCCTTCCTTCTTCACTGTTCCAGCTGAAAGAAACGTTTGTGGATAAAAGAAAACAGTGATTTCTCTGAATGGATTCAAAAATATTTAGTCTCTGCAATATTTTATGGGACAACGGCAACGAAGACAAGGCGAGTCAATAACAAGTGATCATTTAATTACGAAAGTGACTCAAGGCCATGCACACTGCACACAAAGAAAATTCATGTAGGCCTGGCTATTCAACTATCCAAAAGGGGTAATAAAATGATTTTCTTCACACCCAAGACCAGAAACCCTTTGTTAAACTATGTTTAGTCACACAGTCCAACTGGGACAGTTTATGGCTAAGAGCAGGTTTCACAAAGAGCTGCTTTCACTAACTTAGCATGTCAATTTCAAAAAGCCAATTGCTTGTGAACGACACCCATGTTTTACAACCCTCTGCAGAATTCTAAGCCAATATGAAGACTAGTTACCACCTCCAAGGCCAACATGTAAAAGCTAACAAGTGTTGCGATTAAGCACTTGTCTTGACTGTTTAACAAGAATTTTTAAATTCATGTAAAAGGGTTAAACTTTGCACTATGGCGCAGAATCTTAACCAAGTGCATATGCACGTTCATGGAATTGGAGCGCAACGTACTTTTGAGGTCAAGTATCCTGCCGGCGTTCTGTGGCTCCGACGTTGACAGCTGCTCCCGAAGTTTGTCAACATCCTCAGGGTGCACCAGTTCGTAAAGGGACTTCCTGTACCACTCGCCCTACAGGGGTTAAACAAAGACGTCAAACAGCCATGTCGTGAATTTAACTTTTTTCTGCAGTGGAGGTAGAAAAATATAACTAGCATGATTGACTTAGTTTTGAAAAGTACGACCGCAAAGCATTTCAGAGCTGCAACTGACAAAGAAGCGACATGCCTTGTAACTAACAATGCAACAAAAAAACCTGCACAGACAGTCGTTAATTTCATTTTTGGAAAAAGAAGACTGCCACAATATTTATTGCCACCAAATATGGAAAATTTGAAGCCAAAAAAAAAACACACAGAGGTATGTCACTATTGCTAAGAGAGAGAGAGAACCACTTATACTCATGCCAAATAGAATAAAGTAAATGTAATTTTTGGTCCGTGTTCAATTACCAATTCATATTGATCTTCAGCCATAACAATCAACTAGCTTGAGCAGCGATTTAACAAAGATGGAAATGCCTGAATACAAAAGGACAGGTAAAGAAGCAAAAGAACGTCTACTTCGGCAACTAATTTCCTAAAAATGCATTTCTCTAACTACTGACAGTAACCAGTAAATGGAGGGTTCTAAATGTGCTGCCACAGATGTACTTACCTGAGGTTGATTGAGTACAGGTGTTACCGAGTCGGACACATAGATAACCTGTCCAGTGTCACACTGAGTGACAAACAGGAAACCATCTGCGGCCTGAGAATAGGAAATGAGCAAAATATGAAACTCATCAAAGCAATCGATGAATCCGTATATCAAACAAACAAACAAACAAACAAACAAACAAAAAAAACATAAGGCTTTGGTTGCTAAAATAAAACAAACTCTAACTCCACGTTTTTGAAGAAATTATTTGTGAGCAGACGTCTGATTGACCTTCATACGGAGAGAGTGCAATGAACTATGGGACACTGTCCATTCATGCAAAATGAAACACGTCCCTTTACAGTCAACAGTTGGCATAAAGTAGGAAAAGTCTCGACACCAGGGCGCTGGGTATAAACTTCATACTCCACTCGAAATTACTTTGGCACTTCCCATTACACATTTGTGCAATATCCTCTGTTACAGCACATTAGGGTTTTCATGAATCTGATCAGCCACTTCTGAGATATGATTTTTTAAAGTTAGCCAAATTTGGACATGTTCAGGGCCCTCTATATCAGCCAGATAAAACCTTTAAAACAGCCCTAACAAACACACGCAAAAATTTTCATCGATCCATAAAATGGTACACGACCTTTACAAATTCATACTTTATATGATGTCAAGGGCATGTTACTGTTTAGTTTCATCAATCTGGGGTGCTGTGCTGCCTATCACAAAGTACCATTAATAAATACCAACATAAAACATGTTATGGACAGTTAGCACACACCAGCATAGAATTCATCAAAACCTCATTTCCAATCAAGATTTGACCTAAATTAATTAAAAATGCGTGGAGACTAAATCAGTTCGATTGATCACACCATGACAACTTCCAGTTTCGGTACACACCTCCAATATCAAATGCTTCAGTTCTTGATCTGTTAAAAAAGACGGCTTGTATGAACCATCAGCCCCTGTGTTCCCAGTACCTGCAACAAAAAAATCACGAAAACTAACTCAGAAAAACACAGAAAGTAACTACTAAATAAATTTTTAAACTTAACAAGAAATCAAAATATTAATTTTAGCTGCTTATGGGAAGCTTGCGCGTCATGCTAATGACTTTCCTGGCAAAGTATGTTGTAATCAATAAGTTGCAACCAATTATTTCTAAAGGATAAATTATCTCACTAAACACAGAGATTCTGAAACGAATACAAACTGCCTGTCAGTTTTGACGAAAAAAAAAAACATAAAAACATACATTTAACACACTCCAACATTAAACAGACATCTTGTGTGGTGAACAATTCGACTTCTACTTCAGTGGCAGAGAACCACTTTCCATGACAATTGAAAACAAGCACAGCATCAAAACAAAATTGTGGAACGCATTACGCTTGCCAAAGTGAATGTGAAAGTCGCACCAGGTGTGAGCTAGAGTAAACATACGCGATTGTAATTCAGGAAACCTCTAACAGAGAGTGTAAAAATTACAATAAAGTAGTACACTCAATTCTGGCCAAACAAACATAAAGAGCCTAAATGGAACAGAATTGCATGACCATCACACAATGGTGCGTGACTCACGGAGAAGGCTGCCAGTCCAGCCTGAGATAAGGTAACAGAACACAATGAAACAAACATAACAGCATACCTTAGGTGTAAAGTTCAGGAGGCTCTTGTCAGTGTGAGAACAGAAGAATGAGAATTCAGAGCACAGTGAGAGAAATGGGCCAAGAGGTGTGAGTTGGAAAATGGAATGATAAGTACAACAATCAGCTCAACTGAGAAAGCTTGACGCAGCCATCCCGGTGTTGGTGGTAGTGTTGCGGTCTTGTGGTGGCTTCACGTGTGCAGTGTGAAAAAGGAAATGCAAGAAAAGCACACCAACTATCGACTCAGTGGGGAAGGTTCAATGCGAACACGTGACGTTACCTCGTAGCGTCTTCATGTGCGCCGCCGCCAACCGCAGAATTGTCAGTTTATCTGGCTTACGAGCCAGCGTGCTACAAGCTGGCACCAAGTCGCACAGCTCGTTAACATAGGCGGCCATCTTAAGGCGACGGCGGCTTTCAATCTGTCGGTGATTGTCTCTGCAAGAAACACGTGATGAGTCGGTGAAGTGAATGTTCTTTGGAAGCATGCCCGGATGAGGAAGAGATGGCACTGGGGAGTCGTTGCCACGGTGATGTCGCCCTGTTCCGCATTGCTTTGTCACGATGCATGAGGAAACCAACTTGGGCAAAAGTTGACAGGATTTCAAAAGAGAAACTGCGACAGCTATTTTCCAGGCAGAAATTTTACAAAGTTCAAAATCAAACCTGAAGAGCTGGATGATTTGAATCTTTTTCAAAATGAGCCCATTATATTAACAGAAAAATCCTATTAAGTGAAAAATGACAAATTTAAAAACTTTCTCAGCATCATGCCATAACAAAATTGAACGAAACCAAGCCATCAACATCAATTGCAGCAACAGAAGAGGGTGGGTACAAACAGTAGAAGATGCCAACAACAGGCAGACAATACAACGGCAATAGTTGTAGCAGGTGGTTAGAGGGCGCTGTGTGTAACACATTACCTCGCAGTGTTTTCATGTGCGAGACTGCCATGCGGAGGATGGTCAGCTTGTCTGGCTTACGGGCCAGAGTGCTGCAGGCCGGAACCATCTCGCACAGCTCGCTCAGGTAGGTGGCCATTTTGTTGCGCCGGCGCCGCTCGATCTCGCAGTGGCTCTCTCTGCAAACAACAACGGGCCGTAGAATGCAGTGGATCACATCGAGCATGCCACGGGTAGTCGATGAATCATGAGACGCACACCGACACACACGCACACTGACACACACGAGTCAAGCACACATGCAAACATTCATTTACAAGTCAAGTTCACTGATACTCAAGTACAGCTCAAGAAAGACATCAACGTACAGTGGGGAGTAAAACAACTTGTTGCAACACACATAACCCTTTCCAGCCCGAATTAAATTTGAAATCTTATAAAAATTTGGATGCTTTGATTACCTTAGTTTTGCATATCGCTGCATGTTAATTTCTCAGTCGCCTAATCCTATTGACAAAAAATTCATAAAAATCATCTTCAAAAAGCAGACTTTGCTGCTTTGACATCTGTACGATTAACGTGATTGGTTAATAAGACATCAAGAAAAAACAACGAAAATGATTTAATATTTTACTTTCACATACCGCTACCACAGGATTCCTTTTGTTGCAAACATGTTAACCTGCCTGCGCAGAAATGCCACCTGTTGATATTTGGCAGAACTACGGTTTTAACTTTACTAACATCAGAATCTTTGAAAACATCTGGATACTGGCACAGTTGTAGCTAAGGGACTGGATAGGGTTAAAGTACTAGATAGTTTCACTCACGAGATGACAACTAGCCGTCATAGACTTGCATGCAGATTTAAAACACAATATATCCAAACGTAATATGAATGATCAACAGAAGCTCAGGCAATGCACGTTCACCATCTTTCGTGTATGACTGTACAAGTACATACACAGTACCAGTCGTTGTCGATCCTTCATGTTACAAATGTCCAACAACATGGATGTCAAGTCTTTCACTAGACTGATTGGATCTCTGTGTTTGACCAGTGGCCCACGCAGCACGGTGGACTAGAATGTCTGCACAGAAACCAGGAGGTCCCATGTTCGAGACCCGGTCAAGATGGAAATCTTTACAGATTCAATTCTAGGTCACCTTATATTAACGTAGATGTAGCTACTAAATTCATCTACATGAACTAAATACCAACACCTACTCAAAACACACTTTTAACGTTCGATAACTCTACACAACGTTCAACAGGGCTTGGAATGACCAGTGACAAAAAACGCGGAAACTTTTACGGCCCAAATCATGCCCGATAACCAGCCTTGAAATGGTCAATGTTAACCTTTCCCCGACAAAAATCGGGAGGACTAAAAAAAAAGAAAAAAAAAACGTTACCACCATCAGTAGCATGCGTCTGCGTCCTTTTAGCTCGCCCGTCCGGCTGCAGAGCGGTAGTATTTGTCGCCACACTTAACAATAACACGAGACGCTATTGAAAATCCCACCAAGCTGTCCCAGATGCCCCGGCAATGTTGACAATTTACGTTCCTCCGAAACATAAAGAGCAACTTCCGCTTTTCGAGGTGAACGTCGTCTGCAACGCCGCGGTAAGAAAGGAATTTGCCGCGGAAATTTTATATCAAATCCGATTTTTTTACGCGGAAATATTATAAAAAAGCGGAAAGCACATTTGAAAAAAGCAGAAATCCGCGTTTCCCCGGAAAATTCCAAGCCCTGGTTCAACTAAGACGGCATGTGCAAGCATATGTGTTGTATGGCTGACGAAATATTTTCAAACAAGGTAGAACATTTTCTTCATTTAATAAGTGCATTTTGGCCAGAAGGTGAAGTGAGAATGGGACACTGGTAAGGAGATGTGGGTAAGACTGAGCACCAGCTGCACGCGCCGCGACGGTACCGAAACGAAAAACATCACCAAAGCATCAAAGAGCACCTGGCGCCGTAATCAAGAAAGTGTGTCTCAATTGACCTTTTTCACGATTCATTTTCTAATTCAGTCAACTACTGTCTAACTTGGGTTGCCAAACTGAGATTATGACAGTCACTTCTGTTTACGTTACAGCCACTGCTTTGAACTGATGGCCAGTCAGCGTGGAGTACGCAGCTGTGCAAAAGAGGAAGTATGTAAAAAAACAACAAATGAAGTTGCAAATTTTCGTTTCGATTTCAACTTGTGACAGAACATAATAGTAATATGTCGGACAACTGAAATTATATTTTCTCATTTTCTATAAAAGATACGTAGCGTGGAATTAATGCTTTAACAAATGAAGCTCTGCACAGCTATAGAAAACATTTGCAAAAAACCTGTGGACATTCACAGACTAAAAAGGAAAAGCGCAATTTTGTGGCAATAAATTTTGCCCGAAATTGGTGAATATATGTTATTGTAATAATAGCCAGAAATGTGCCTCCTAAGAGTAAGCAATACAGGCGAACCTTTCAGGTTACAGAAAAACGACAGACTTTGAAAGTTTGGGTGCATTTTAACGAAATTTAAATTAAACAATTGACATGGATTTCATTAACGGTGCTTAATAGTTTCGAGTCCAAATTGAAATGAATGTAAGCCAGCTAGCAAGCTGTTTACATACTGAATGTTGACTTCAAACAGCTTTGCACCGAGGTGATGGAAGGGCCAACCACACTCTTTCGCCCATCAAATAGTAGCTAAAACCAGTTAAGACACCACACACGTTTTGAGTTTGTACAATTTGATAAGTCACACTATTTGGCACAGTGGAACCCTTTTGAAATGATAAACAGAATATCCTGGTTATTGTACTGAAATATCAAATATTAATCATCTCCCACCAAAACCCGAATAAAATTTCCCGCACAATGTCATGATTTACTGTCATATTACCGGATACTGTAATCAAATAATCAGCACCTGCTTATTTTCATATTTTAAGTATATATCTGTATAAAAGAACACACTATCAATTTATTTGTATCATGGAAATCTGGCACGAAGGAGAAACTCCTGTTTAACCGTCTTATTCTCAGAATCCCAGAAAAGATGATGTACAACAGCAGAAGAGTTAAGTGACTTATCTAATGAATAACCACACACAGGTGGTAACTAGATATATAGATAGCAGCCAGCCCTTGGGAAGGATCCAACTGTCAGACATTCACAAGTAAACTTGTCTGAAAAAAACAATTTGGTAATCATCTCGCTCTGCTCCACTTTCCATGAGCAGCTTATAAGTCTAGTTACGATCGTCCACAAGTTTGAACGCGCACGATGGAATCTCGGGCACTTTATCGCCAAAATTATGTCAAAACCGAGGCTATGGCGTTAAGCGAGCTCCACTGTATCTAACCAGTGTCGGTACGGTATCAAAATGGCAATACCAGCCTTAGCCTCAGAAATTTTCACATACTACTACCCAACCCTATTGAGGAATAACACAGCACTGAATTCAAAGTCACAAGACAAGAACTGTTGAGAAACAGCACCATCTATGGAAGGATTATGCTTTGATTTGCCGAATTCTGAGCGTTGGCATAACAGGGCAAGCCTTGACTTGGAAGTCTGACGTAAACAAACAGCCTAGACGTAGTGAATTGTTCTGTTGCTTTAAAAAAAAAAAAAAAAAAAAAACAGTGCAGGTGGTCTGATGTCATTTGTTGCTTTAGTTGACATCTTGAAACCTTGAATGAGTCACATAACAAGAACTTTCGAGGAATGGCATTGATTTTGTCTTTCGTTGTTGCGCCAGCAACAAGTCACAAATTCTCAACTTCCGACCAATGGGAATGTCCCAATGATACTCTATGAATGTAGAATACTTCATTTTTTAAAAGGATACCAAACCCAGTTTTGGCCTATAAACAGACACTTAAAACAAATTTCCCATCCAGTTCTCAAACAAAGTAAAAGCTCTAACTCTGTAACCCTCGACAATTCTCAAAAGTTTAAAAGGAACATTTGAAAACTCCTTCAGAAGTCAGGTAAACAGCAAAGTGTGACCAACGCTTTCAACGAATTACACGGAAACTGTGCGAAAGACCATCCACCAAGGACCATAAAGTCCAGCCAGCGACACGGGGAGTAAGGGTTTTTAGTTGATTCTGTCTTTAACTAGGAAGATTGATGCCAGTGATTCCAGAACAAGGATTGGTTGAAATCATCAAAACAGAATTACAGTATCCTTTTCATGAAGAGAAGACTGATTCATCATTCTAACACAGAAAAAGGCTGTAAAAAAAAACTCTCACCACCTAGAGTTCTATAGCAGACCACACCTAGCATAGAAACAAGGGAAGCTATTACCTGGCATATTTCTCCTTATCACTGATGTCTTGTGGTCCACCATACATCCCATTCTGGCTATCCTCATCGTCTGACCTGCATCAGGGGAGACAACCATGATATAAAGGACAAGGGAGACAACAGAGTGGTAAATACTTAATGCCATCTGGTGGTCAAGTGAGCACAAAACACAACGCAAAACTATAATATAACAAGTCTGAAACATTTAGACTGCCTACTGTCTGCAAATATATTGACTTAAATTTATTAATGGTTCAGATTTAGGCCAAATCAATACAAAGTAAACAAATAACCCCTTCAGAAAGAAAAAAAATTGCCATTAGGAGGCACACCAGTTGCCGGATCTGTCCAAAACTTCGCTCATGCCGTCCCATCTACGGAAGGAACACGTGCAAAATTTCATGAATATACGTCAAGGGGTTTTGGAGACAGAGCAGCGGATGCCGGACGAACGGATGGACGGACGGAGATGACGGCATAATGCGTCCACATACAAATATGTGGGCGCATAAAAATCCATTACGGCATCCTCACGATATTGTGGCAAACACTAAGGGGCAAGACGGGGGTCAGATCAGTTCTAAACCTGTCACCAGTTTCATACATACACACAACTCATTAACATCCGGCAAGGGGTTTTGGACATACACAGACCTGTGTACCACCAAAACTGCATTGTAGTACTCAGAACACCAGAATTGAAGATTTTTCAGTAAATTTTCAGATTTCCGAGTACAAATTTACCGTAAAATATAAGGGATTTGAATTTTTCCCAGTGGAACTTTCACTCACTAAAAAAATAACTACGGGTTTGCTCAGAGTTTTTCCCGATTTCTTGCCTCTTTAGTGGACTTTTGTCTCGTTTTCTCAGACTTTTGTTTTCTCTCAGGACCTTTTTGCCCACTTTGTCAAATGGGGTACTCCTCCCCTGGGTACGCGCATGGGTACTTTTCCTACTTACTTACCTCTGAAACAGTTTCTAAAATACTCGTAGAGAATTGATCACCAATTTTCCAAATAATTTAAGGTGTGTAGTTGAGGGATAATGCATGCGCTTAGTGAAAAGATCCCGTTAATCAATAGAAAATGTCCTTACTGAACTATGTTAATACACGCCTAATGAGTAATGTACATCTCATTTCTTAACACAAAAACATATCTGTAAAAATATGTTGATGAATCTGCACTGGACAATTTTTTGCACCAGACAATATTTTCTAAACCATTCAATGAACATAAAAGTTTTGAATAATTATTCATTGCAAGTCTGTGAACCGTACTGCATGCGAAAAGACTTCGATGCTTGAAGCTCCACTGTGGCTCGAAAATTCGAAGTCAGTGCAGTCACCATGTCCGCAAAAAACATCATGCTATACAACTTGCAGTAAAAATTCCACGGTCCCTGGAATAAGACATTGTCATTCTTTGGAATAACGTGGCAAAAACAGATGTTCCCTTCTTTCAGAAACTGCTTTCTTCACAGCTCGGAATATGTGACCACTCATGCTTTGCCATTTAGTCAACAATATGTATTTAGCCGTAAATAGCCAGAATTAGACAAAGTAAGCAATCCACAAATCCCAGAAGTCATTATAGATTAGGCCCGTGACACACATACCGATAGAAGAGGCCTTGCGATTTGCCGAATATCAGGCTATTTCGAGAATGAAACGAAGCAAGTTTTCCGAGTTTGTAGCTCAACATTTTGGCTAAAATAATGATTTTACAATATTTTTTTAATTTCTACTTTAAAATCTTCTTCCTCGTCCGTTTCGACTACAAATCGTTGTATTTATTGAGAAACGAGCGAATTAATAATCTCTTTTGAATTTGCTGAATTTGCATATTTTTGTCTGGCCATGCGTACTGGAAGCTTGATTTCCACACGAATCTGCATTTTTTGCGTATCGTACACATGTCTGTATACAGCAGTGGAATCCGGAATGACCAGAGAGAGATGGCGGCAATATGCGACCAAATATATGCAGCATTATAAAAATGATCATCAAATCAAGTAAAAAACTTACTGGCTGCTCCCAGAAGGCAGTTTTCTTTTCTGTGACATCTTATTGTATTCTGACAGCTGGAATAGCACGGGACGGGCAAATTATGACCGATGAAAATCCATGGTTTATCAAGGTCACAAAACAGGTCTTCAACCAGCTGCTCAACTTTCAAAATTAGTGCCAAGATGAATCATAAACAACACTTGATGAGTGTGAGATAACTTTACTTATTCATTCAAAGTTCTTTCAGTATTAAGTGAACTTTTCTGGGAAGTGGCTCCGAACCAACACTCAGGACATCAAATCCTAAACCCATGGCTATACAATGATATGTATACAATAAAAGCTACTTTGCCAAGAATTATGTTCAATGGTCAAATTGTCTTCATTCTTCATAATTTCTCCTTTATAAATTATATCAGCTACTGTATCATGATGTTGTTTATCTACCTTGAGTAAACAGCTTGCTAAGGTGTCCCTCTAATGCGTAAAAGGTACTTATAGCAACATAATTTTTATGGTTTAATCAGTGTGGGACATAAATTAATTCACTGAAAGTCTTCCGACATAGGTGAGTCCCCGATATAAAATTGATTTAAGAACCGGTTACTAAGCGTGAGTAACCACAGGCATCCTCAGCTTCTGAACGTCCTCAATACACTATTATAATACTACAAGGTATGACACTGTATTACACACTTTGTAACCTGTCATGAACCGGCAATTGCCGTCCATTCTCAACTCATCGGATAATTCCATACCGTCCTTGACCTCTAACCGTCAAAGTACGAATTACGCATGGGGTTTTTGGGAACGTCTTTGTGCTTTGACCACAAATTTGTAGTGAACTCACTGGAGCAGTACTTGGTATTAGAAGAAAGAACAATTGCTAATGGTTTGTTGAAACCCTGTTTTGTGCAAATTTATTGAATTTTGTGTTTGATATGGACGGCTGAAGTGAAGCACCAATGAATTCCTTGTCGAGATTGTCATACCTTGTAGTATCCTATATTTGTATTGAGGACGATCAAAAGCTGAGGACACCTGTGGGAGTAACTGGTTATCAAATCAGGGAGCCATGTAGCTGACTATTATGATACCCACCTTCAAGTTACCTAAACTACACGGTTAACGGACTCATAAACACAGTTATGAATGCATGAACATGACTCACGTACCTGCAAACACCGTTCAATGACTCACAAACATGGGAACGGACTCACAAAACACGATCCACTCACCCAAATACATGGGACACGGACTCACATTCACAAAGAAACACGGTTAACGGACCGCCAAACACGGTTCACTACGATAAAGCATGCCATAAACACAGATCACGGACTCATCGGCTTCCTGGGTCAGCTGACATCTACACTTTCTTCGTGAATGTGAGTCCGTGTCCCGTGTATTTGGGTGAATGGGTCGTGTTTTGTGATTTCGTTCTTGTGTTTGTGAGTCAGCGAACAGTGTTTGCAGGAATGTGAGTAGTGTTCATGCGACCGTGTTTTTGAGTCCGTTAACCGTGTAGTTTAGGTACCTTGACCTTCTCTCTATTAATATTACTACTGTAGTAATAGCCGAGATTACCCGACCCGGGGATCGAACCCGCGACCCCCATAAAACCGGCAAGCGTGCTAACCATTCAGCTAATAGGCAATTGTCCGTTAGCGAGTAGCTAACAGAGGCTCATATAATTCACCGGAAGCACATCTACAACATTCCCCCCTTTCCTACGGAATGGGCACGCGACAGGAAGGTGAACACCAGGATGTCTCGCATACAGGTCATCAACGTCCCTTGGTACCTTTACCACCACAACACAGGTGAACACAAGGTCGTCTCTCATACAGGTCCTTGACTCCTGGAACCTTCCACGCGCGCTGTCCCGAGGTCCGTGGGTACTAGTTGGCAGTGCTTCATCGGTAGATCATCCGTTTGCCGACTACGCCATTTGTNTACCAGAGAATACGCAAACTGTTTCTGTATTGATTAATTATATACTCCTGAAAACCGGAAGATCCACAATTCCACACATAACATCTGCCAGATTTGTTTATAACCAGATAACAGTGTATGTGTTTGTCTTTATCTTTCAGTCAGTCTACGGACTGATTTAAAGACAAGAACGTTTAACCATGGGGTAAGTATTCAAAACTAATTTAAATAGTCGTTAATGTAAATAAAACGCGTTTACAGTAGCATTAAGCCTTTGCTGTTTGCCGAAAAAACAGCTTGGCCCAAGCAGGTGGCTTAGCCTTAGCCCACAGGCGTCCTCAGCTTCTAATCGTCCCCAATACACTACATATAATACTACAAGGTATGACACTTCCGACCAGAAATTCCACGGGTGCTTCACTTCAGCCGTCCATAGCAAACATAAAACTCAATAAATTTACACAAAACAGAGGTTCAACAAACCATGAAGAATTGTTCTTCCTCCCAATAGTCATTCACGGTGTCCTGTTCCGACGACTTCGTAAGAAATTCGCAGTCAAAGAACAAAAATGTTCACAAAAAACCCCCGCACACGTCCATCGGTTGCCGCTCGAGGTCAAGGACGGTACGGAAATTGCCGGTGAGTTACGGAAGTACCGACATCGTGACTTTACGCTTCCTCAAAATGGCACCTGGTAAGAGAAACTCGAGCAAACCGCGACAGATTTGAACAACGATTTGTTCAAGTTATATTGACTAACTCATTTCCAGACTTATGGTATGAGTTGTTTATAACTTCATGCGCATATATGCATGTTTCATTTGATTTTATTTCCTGTAGTTTGAAATTCGTAACTTTTTGTGGGGATGTACTATCGCCCCTGTATGCCTGCGGCATGCAGGTTGATGTAATTGGCGAAGCTTAGCAGTACTCCAGTAGCAAAGACGGAAAGGGTCTCAAAGTAGTGTTTGACACAGGCGAAAGTACCCAGTTGAAAATATGAGTGACAGCATGTTTGCACTCGTATTCCTGGATTTGGCATTGTAGTAGGTATTCTGAATGATTTTTAAAGAATTTAAACAAACACTCTGATGTATGTGTGCCGTTTGGTAAAGCTAAATAATATCGAACAAAATATTATCTATTGGAGAAAAGTTGAATTGAAGAAAAATTATGCTTCATTTTCAAAACTGGTTGATTCATAGGAAAGTTGTTGATTTTTAAAAAAATTTCGTTGTCGTGCTTCAGACTTAAATCAGCTGATATTGGCCTAATAAGCAGGTGGTCAAAGTCCACCGCTTTGTTTTTGGATCGGTGATTGGAGTGCTAAACGTCCCAGTTCAAAAATGTTTACTGCCCTTGAAATTTCAATTTGTGAAATAAAACTCATACTAATAGGTCCAGAAATATTCAGTATCCTGATTCCAAAAGTTTGCATGGACTTCAACTGCGGGACGTTTGCATTCAATCTATTCTGGATTAAAAATTCATGCCAAGCAAAATGGACGATCCTGGTAAATCACCAATTTTGTTGTCTTTGGGCACATAGGATAGGCCCTATCAAGGGGCGGGAAGGTTGTTTTTACAAGAGAATATTAAGGTCACATTTCTGGAATCTGGAGGAAGATTTCTTTTTTCTAATAGTCCTATTTTTTGTCTTCGTACGGTTTTATGAGCCCCCCCATCCCCCTCTAAATTATGCACCAATCGATATGCTACAAAAGAGTTGTGTGGAAAAAGGATACAAAGTTTGACGCTTTTAAAATGTGGATTTTCCACGGCGTGAAGTCACTTCCGCTTGGTTTGTCAGGGCAGCCAAGTAAAGAAAGTAGACATGGGAGTGCCTTTGTACCACTTCACAGCTATTTTTAGCACAGCCGTGCATGGGGAAAGCCCATTTCATTTTAATTAAGCTGGGTTTCCACTATATCTGTTCATTTGTAATCCTACTTTATAACTAAAGATTGGAGAAATATATAAATGTTAAGATGTCCTTTATGAGCAGAACATTTCCATGATGAATTGAAAGGAGACTAAAGATTAGTTATCATATGGAGGCAATCAAATTTTGGAAGGGTTGACCAATCTTGTCAAAACTGATGGCTTTCTGTCTCGTTTCTTTACTTGCCGGTCCCTAGGATGATCTGTTTAGATATGAAAATAAATTTGTGTCATGGTATGGAAATTCTGAGACACAATATGTGTGTCTGATAATATTAGTGGCGTTTATGTAATAGCTGGATTGTTGCTACCTGAGTGAAACAGAGTAGTTAGCCCCAGCAGAATTAATATTTCTGTTTTTGACTGAGAATTAGATAGAAGTGTTGACCTATTTAACATTGGATGGCCCTCGGCCATTCTTCCCTTATTAACGGGCCGTGACCCTCTCCGTCTGCCATCTCAAGACTTGGGTCTGTGACCCCGGTCTCCCCTGAGTTAAGTGCTGCTAAAGACAGATCCACTTTTTCGATGCTAAGACTCAAACTCGGGCAGACGGCTTAAAGCATTCAGTGCGAAAAGTTAAAAAGCAATTGCGTGCTGGCAGGTGATTTAGAGAGGCCTTTATTCTACCGTCAACACAACTGGAAATCATGTACCGTCCTGTGCACGACATCTTTGACATGTTGGCTAAATACATTCGGTTGATGGCACTTCTAAGGTAAAATCTCGCCAATTTAGGACAGTGAGAATATGGCCCACATTAAAAGAATTTTATCATCTTTTGCATGATCTTTTGTATCACCAAATTAAATGGTTTTTCGTGTTTATGCTTTGCACCACAGCTACCAGTGAACAAAAATTTTACAAAAACTGGTCACTCACAGCAATGTTAGATGAATTTGAAATTTTTTTCATTTTTTGAGAGGATTTTTGTGTGAAATTGTCGACATGTTACTGTAACTGTTAACAACTGTCCATCAAAATATTACTAATTGGCATGCCAAAAATCCCTCTTAAAGTCTTTCAATCTACAGGCTCGTTTTTGATTTCAGAACATTGTTGTTTTTTGTAGATTTATTTGCTGTGCCAAACTTATATAGACGACACTCAATAAGTGGTCCCGGCTTCACAACACACTTCATATGTATCACCCATTGGCACTGCTTCACAACACACCTCATGTATCACTCGTGACAAAGTGTATTCATCAAGGCTCGACGCTATTCAAATCGCCAGGTCGCATTTTGCGACCTAGCCAAAATCCCAGGTCGCATTTTCAAAATCCAGCTCGCATTCATAAATGCCAGGTCGCAAAAATTTCCCGCCATTTTTACGCTCCAAAATTGATTTTTTAGATCACCGAGAAAATGTTTAGATTATGCTCTTATCTGCAGCGTTAAATACTGACAAATTTCAGATCGCAAAACTGAGTTCGTTCATGCAGGTACGGTATTACTGTTCTTCACGACTGCCATTGAAAGGCCCTAAAACGCAAGGCAAGTGAAAGTTGAATCAGTGCTCCCTAACTGACACGTGCATTCGAGTAGCTACGTTTGCGAAGTGAAAAGAGAAAAAATGCCCGTTGAAAAAGTATCCGTGATTTTGCTAGGTCTGACCTGCTACTGGCTGTCATCAAATAAACATATTTGTCCACCACAAAGTTTGATAAGTTGATCGCTTAAGAATTAGTAGAAACACCGCCGTTTCAATCACGTGTTATGTAGTGGCCCAAAACTTTCCGGCCCAAATCCGAAAACTTGCAAATGTGGTCGAAAGTGTTAGCCAGTGAAACGCGTCAAAGATCGATTCTGCATATCCCGTGTTCACGCGACTTGCTTACATGTACAAGTCATCGGGAGGGCTGTTCTTGGTTGGCGTTCTTTTGAACTTGGATTTGGCAACGACCAGATAACGGTCGGATTAACAAGAGTTGCTTTATATTTGCCAGGTTTCTGCTGAAAAGTGTAAAAACTCAGCTTGCATACGTTGGAAATTCCAGGTCGCATTTAGTGACTTGATACGAGCTGACAAAAATCTCAGCTCGCATTTCCAAATTTCAGGTCGCAAATGCGACCTGCAGCTCGTTATGTCGAGCCCTGTTCATGGCACTGGCATTGGTCGTGTAAAAAAGGCATGGAAGCTATGACCTTTAAATATTATGTTTTGAAAGAATTTAAACAAATTTATGACCATTGTTGTTATTAAGTTAATGAAGATTGATATATCAGACAATTGCTTTTTAATTTGCATACAATGTGCCACGAGCAACAATTCATTTTTCTGCTATTTCACCCGTTGAGATTAGCTTGCTAGACCTCACCAGGTCAATTCCTACTTTTCACATTTCAAGACATTTCAGGCAAGCCAAGATCCCTTAAAATCAAATTTGAATGGTTTTAGTACTCAAATACAAATAGCCTTAAGCAATCCCTGTGACATATAGCTTGTCGCTATTTTAGCACCTGATAATAAGAATTTCATGTGATTCTTAAAATAGTTGTTCCTAGGAATTGGCAGATGTTCAGCTCTAAAACTGGGGTAGCAAGGATGTTGCTGGTATTTTCGTTTGAAACTGATCACCCATTGCCATTCAGTTGTCTCTGACTATAATGTCTTTTTAGCTGCCAGGAGATTTGATCATCCTTGCTGCAAGAAAATTACTCGATTATTAGTCTATATAACTGACATAAATGCCAATACTGGGGAATGGCTGATTAGTAACCTAGTCCATTTGTGCCTGCAAAATTCACAATATTACGGTCAAAAGATTACGTAATGTCTTACCTACTTTGAAATTGATCATATGGTCACCGAGGAGGCCACCCTCAATAAATTTAAATATTACAATAAATAAATGAATAATAAATCGTGTATGCACACTTTCCATTTTTTATCATGTGTAAAGAATTGTGTCATACATGGCTTGACATGCCCTTTTGTAGATAGATGAAGTTTTACAATGAAATTCCATTAAATGTTAAAATTATATTTGGCCTATCATGATATTCACTTTAATTACCGTAACCGCTCATAAATATCTGGCATCCTGTATTTTAAACAGGTTTGATGACAGTGTTTAAGTGTTATTTGAAAGCTGCATTTGGATTTGGTTTACAGGACGTTTCCTCTTGTATCTGTCTCGTCTCGTAACATTCGTTACCATCATAGGACTCTGTCATGGTTATCCCCAAAATCATTAATCACCAGCTACTCCAGAACACTCTTCAGATTTTATTGTAGTTGACCAACTCTAAAATTGCAAATTCGAAACTGGCCGCGTATTTGCATTTGACTTGAATTGCCAGCTCATTTGTCCGTAATTTAAGATCAGATGAGGATTGGTAATGTTTTAAATACCAAAACATTTTGGTTAACAGTCACAGACTGTGATTCCACTGGGTTTTTGAAAGACCGGTCCAGGTGACTCAGGTGTGTTGCTTAAATTCTGGTCCCTGTACAAACTTGCATGTCATTTATCTTAGTTGACTTTCTCGGATGAAAATTGAGGCAGTGACACATGAACTATTTTGAATGGTACACTTTAATGGGTGTGAGTTTAGTATGGCATAAGTTGGAATCTAGAGGGCAAGTTCCAAGTTAAGTCATTCATGTATCAAGATTATGCCAACTTAGGATGTGGTGGTAGAAATTGAAAAATTAATTTATGAACTGTTATATTCATAAAATGTGGAGAAAGTCAACGCAGAACAAAAAAATTCGGTAAGCATTACGTAGTGCTACGTGTTGGTTGTAGTATACTGATCCACGACAACAGGTGGCGCTGGTGTTATTAGTCGGATCTTGTTGAAACTAACGAACAAACAGTAAAACATGTAGCATTCATTCATTGTGTCACCAGGGTGCAATACAACTTAGCTTTCTTGTGTCTGAAATGCCAACATTCAGTTTCCTAGTTTTCAATCTGGATTATTTTAAGAGAAACAACTAGTCAAAATTTGGAACACATGGCTCGCGTAGATTAGTTTCGATCAATATAATTCATTGTTGGTCCCAAGTACTGGAGGTCTGGCAGAGATAAAAATTCTGGTCTGACTTACACAGTCCTTTAAGTTACTAGTATTTACTGGTTCAAACAGATGCTGTGGGTGACAACTTGCCTTTGATAGCTAGACTGTGGCAATATGCAACTTCAAAATGTCCCCTACTGTGGTTAACAAAAAATTGAACTGTAATAAGGGTAACTGTATGTATTTCAGTTTTTATGTAACATCAGATCCACTTACATTTTGTTTGAACTTTTCTAAAAGTGACGAAACTTTAAATGAAATGTAATCAGATTCAGTGATATTTTTGAAAAGTTCAACATGTGGCATTAGTTTCCGTCAAGCCCAATAGGTGGAGTGGCACGTACAGAAGACTTGTCCAGCTATTGATCTTGCTGCCACTTCCATTTAGTGAGTGTGTGCTGGTATTTGTGGATGGTAATTCATTTGTGTGCCGCAAGCTTGGAGAGAATGCAACAACCTCAGTAAGTGTGCAGCTTTGTCACTTTGTAGTTTGGGCTCGAGGGAAATTTAAAGATCCATTTTGCCTCATTGAGCTGGCTAAAAATGATAATCGAGTTTATTAGGCTTTTTAATCTCATAAACTCGGTCTCGTAATATTCCTTTCCCTCATAGGATTCTACTTCCGTTGCAAGCAAGAACATCAAAAACACTTAAGGTTATTGGGGTTGACCATCCCATTTAGTATTCGAAAATGGCGCGTGTATGCACTACCTGGGATTGTTGTGAGTTCATTTGGCAGCAGCTCAAGATAGAATTGATATGGTAGTGTTTTTAAGCCTCAGGGCAGTTCAATTAAGAATTCAACATATTGGCAGCTAAACTGCAGCTTTATATGTGGGCAGAACTTTAATGTGTGAGATCTCGGGGATTATTTGTTATTGCTAGAAATTATATGTAAACATTCATTTCTGCTTGTGGATCTTTTGTGCCGGTTTACCCGAAGTTAAGATTGTGTTAGCAGGTGCTCGTTATTTTTATTTGACCTATGGCATGTAAGACCCTCGTTCATCTGAAGGGAAAGGTGCTTGAGTCTTGAGAGGCGACTTTTTTGGGGTGTGGGGAAAATTCTACCTTCTGATCAATATCAAAAGCACCCTCCACCCTGTTGGGAGCCCTCATAGGCTCTGCATCAAGTAGCTTAATGTAACATTTTGCACTGTTTCAAATTGTCACTTGTGTGAGTTACAAGTATTTCGAATCTCGAGGGAATTTTTCAATCACTTGAGCGGAATTTTTGGGCCTCATGAGGGAATTTCGCGTGATTTTTCAATATTTTTCAGAGGGAAATGAGGCCGAAATTCGGCCCCAAAATGGAGGGATTGAGGGCCCTGACATGATACACTGAAGGTTTGTCAATATCTCAAACGAATTTGGTATGCAGAACATTTGATAGAAATCATCATGGTTATGAAGGAATGGTTATTTAACTTTCTCCCTTGCTCATGTCGGTAAGATCATGCCATTATTCTGAGACTTGAGCGATTTACCTTAAATGTGTCTTACCGTACTTCAACTTGGTACTTAGCCATTTTTTTCATTTTTTACATGAAGCACGAAATTAATTGGTTTCTCTGAAGATTTCAACAGTTCACAGCCTGAACCAAGTGTCATAGTAATGTCACTGTAAAGTTGAAAATTCAGGGAACTTGGCATTTAGACTAGCATCTAAGTGTTCTAAAAGTGTTGACAAAATTTCTTATAGTTGATTATTGATGAAATTTCGAAGCAGATTTATGGCTAATTTTCATGTGATTAAGTTCTCTTTATCTTAGACTCTGTTTCTTTCTGTGTTTTCGGCATGACATCGACAAAGCCAGACAAGTTTCATAAAAAAATGTCAGCTTTATTAAAAAGCCACTGTAAGCATTAATCTGCAGAATACGGTTTATTCGATTCGTTCCACTTGTTTCCAAGTAACCCTATAGGTATCTTCTATTGATGATTAGGTTGGGTTGCTGCACCAACACAGGTGGGCATTTTGTCTTAGCATTATCTGTGGTAGGCCGCTGTGTCCTGTCCACATACAAATAGGTTGTTAACTACTGAGGGATGGTAATTCTGAGTCGGGCAGGGTCCCTCCCAACGCCCCAGGTATTTCATTTGTCTCGAGACTGAGTGTGCTGTGACATCATCCCTATTTGTAACATGGAAGAGAATTGTGGAGCAGAACCTGTGGTCTCAGGGAGATTTAGGTAATTATGTTAAAACTATAAAGTAAGCAGTAATGTTAATCCCTGTGGAAAACACTCTATTGTATTGTGTACATTTATCACACCCAGTCCTGAGACCTGTTGTGTAATCGTCGTTTGATTAATCAATACTTGTACTTAATAGTACTGGTATTGTATTACTATGTTACACATGGAATATACCAGTAGGTTCTATTGATTGCTGATTGATTGGGATGCCTGTAAGTTATGTGGGACCAACCACCTTGTTGTTAAGTAAATAATAATTAGCTTGAAATATGTTATTTCTTCAAACCAAATTTGATTTCACCTGGTGACTCAGTGGATTAACACCTTCGGTCTAATAACTTGTTCATTTGTGGTAAAATATTACGAACAAAAATAATCGCCAGAAATCACCTTTTTTCAGTTTTTCAAGGGCTTCTAACGTTGTTGTAAAAAGCCACAATCTTTCAAAACTTGAACATTGATTATCCTCTATTTGTATGCATCGTAGCTTTCATTGAACAAGTGATAATTTCACTTGTCAGCCACACGGTGTCTTAAAATTGGTGGAATTTAATCTTATTTTTTATTAATTTTGAAAAGACAAAGTAAAAAGAGTGATTGTCAGTGGATACCACCACCGATTGTTTTTCTAACTGCTGTAGACAGGTCACCAAGAATTACACACGTGTCTTTAGTATGGAGGGACAGCCGTTCTCTTCATTGCTATTTAAAACACAATGCCATGGTAACCGTGGTTATCAGTACTGAATTTTGAATTTTTATGGATTATAACATTTTTGGTCATTTTCTGCCTTCCCTTTCGCTATACTTTAGCATAGGTCGAAAGATTACTATGGATACCGAATCAGCTTGCCCACTTTTTAAATCCCTACACAAAGAACTTTTTTCAAAGCTGAAAGATACTCAGTATCTGAAAAACAAACTCAAGATGCTGTTGTACACACAGAGAAAGAAAAGTTAGGTTTTCATAGTGGGAAATTTTCATTTTTTAGCTTTTTACTCTCTATTTTCAGCAGAATTGATTTTTTGAAAGTTGACCAAAAGTTAACGTGAAGACTGCGAATTTCAAACGTGTTCGTCAACAGAACTTTATAATTTCGCACTTCAGTTTATTCCTCCATGTATTGAAGAATTTTTACCCACTCCATCGCACATCCATGCCGTAGTTAAGTCAAATAAGCACTGTTGGCTCTCATCTCTACTCTGACTCATTTTGATACCTGCATTTAGTGAATAATTAACAAACGCCTGCCCGCATCAGTTTCATCCATCGTCTCGTGTAAAAAGCTGTAGAAGGAAGAGTGTGGTAAAATGTCACCATTTTGGACGAAAATAATTTTAAAAAATAATTCCTGGTGAGGTCATTGCACCGATCATCTGGAACTATTTTGTTCTGTATTATAAATTAAAACCAAGCTGAGGAGCTAGAGACCTGACTTAAGGGTCTAGCAGTGTGCCCCAGTGGACTAGAACCCACGATCTTGTGCAATAATTGCCAAAATTGCGCTTTTTCAGTTTTCAAGGGCTTATAACATTTCACAGCTGTGAATGCCTACAATTTTTCAAAAATATTTTCTGTTGGTAGCTATAGTACGGAACTTAGATGTGCCAAACCATCGTTCTGATTCTGTGCACCATTTATGAAAATAGGAGGAAATAGAATTTGATTTAATAATGTCCTTAATTTGTGACATTATACTGTACACAAAGGTTTGCAAATGCCATGATTTGCCAAGCGATGAGTAAAAAACACTTTTCTCAATTAAATTTTTTTATGAAAAAGTCAGGAATTTAAAAATACCATACCTGAGCGGTCCTTATTCGCCTGATGACCACTTTATTCTTAGTTGTAAAGATGAATTTTCAACTATATATTTCATATTTACCAAGTCTAAAAATCTATGCAACAAACTATAAGCTATATGCTTGTAATTGTTAAGTGAAGACTCAAGTAAGACCATAAGAAGTTTTTGAGAACAGTGACAGCAGGTTTTTTTCTGAAAAGGCATAGAAATGTGCTTTTTGAAATAAAAAATACATTTTTTTATTGCCACACGTTTTTAATCATATCTATCATGCTGTGTAATAAAATTTGACTCATGGAAACATGACCAACCTTTCTACTAGTCCCTTTTATTACCTTTGTCATTTTAACTGTCATTATAAAACAATTTACTTGACTTTATATGAGCAAAAGTATCCCTGAATCATGATTTGAGTCCACCCTGGAGACTCAAATACTTAAGAATTTACACGCTTGTGGTTTTTGGGTGTTATTGTTGTAGGGTTTTATTTTTCAATTTGCCAATATGGCATTTAAGACATCTCATCAAAACTCAGAGCAGTTCAAGCCTCAATCTCACCAACACCTGTCTAATTGGCTGTCATTTCTCATTACATTCACAACTCTCCATCCTTGAGTGTAATCTCTTGTGGATGCCACGCTCACTCAACTGACATCATTCCCTCAGCTCTTGAGCGATGGTGGTAATCTCTTTATGTTCCCGAAGCTTATAGCCAGTCTCCAGGGGTCTCATGGCCTTGCGCTAAAAATCCACATTAGTTCAAGTGCAGCTATAATGCTAGGTGTCTTCCCGCATCACTGTGTTGATTTTAATGTTGCCCTCCATGAAGCTTTTGATGTGCTATCGATGGCTCGATCTTTTTTTCATTAAACTACTATCAGTTTGTTTCACCTGCCGTTTAGTGTTTAGAAAAATGAAATTCATGTGTGCTGGCCATCTTGTAAAATAAAATATTTTAGTTGTTGTTTTCCCACAGTCTATCATGTATAGCAAGTTTGTTGTGAAAAAATGTACGGTAGAATTCCTGTAGTGTTCACATCATGAAAACTGCCTTAACCCCCATCATTTATTGGTGCCCCCAGATAGCCCATTATCTCACCCATTGTGTTCTCAACCCCTGTGGAAATAGTTCCATGTGGGCCATTTGAATGAAGTTAAAGCAGTGAACATGCCAATGACAATCCAGCTCACAACACTTGACATCAACTTGGTGCATGCCTATCACTAAGCGATTTGATGTTTGGACACCTCTAGGTTTTAAATTAAAGCTAATGGGTAAAAACTTCACTTATTTGTCGCACCAGTGACCTAACTTGCTCACTGTCATGACCTGGAATGACCGTATGCTATAAAGGTATGATGGTTGTATTGATGTACTTGTTCATATTAAGATCTTTTTACCAAACGTCAAATGTACAAGTGGATGGTTTTAAGATGGGCATGCACAGCATATGGCATGCGTAGTGCATGCATAGTACATGCGTCCTGGAAATTCTATTGTGTCATTTTTTACAAAAATAAAGATTGCGAACGTTTTAGTCCATCTCAAACGTAGTTTGCTCTGTGCAGATGTCGAAAAAGAACTTTCGATAACTTTTTTGATATTTATAGTAAAGTTAATAATTAGCTATTGAAAAATAACAATTGTGGCAAATATTGTTGTATGAAATCAATGAATATTTGAGCGTTGGTAGAGCGAACAAGGTGATTTTTACATTGCGTTATAGTGGGACATGGGAATGCAGATTTTTATTAAAATAGCGAGTAAATGATGAAAATTGCTTAATACAAAAGTGATGGCATTAGAATGTGAGTACTACAGGATGGTTTGGACAAAGAAACTTTCAGATTGTTTATGTTCCACGATGAGTTCAGTGATAGTAACAGTTTGTGAATTTTAATGGTATTAATGGTTGGATCACAATAATTTAAGATTTGCTTGGTCTTTGTATCGAGTGCTGGCTATCAGTATATGGATTATTACTCTGGGTATGGTAGACTTTGTGAAAATATGGCTGACATTCTAAATACCAGATTTTTATGGAAAATCTAGTCTTTGGCTATATTTTTCGTAAAATATTGGTTTTCACAGGCCTTCTATGGTTCATTTATGGAAAATGCAGTGAATTGATTTCATTACTCTATTCAGTTGAATAGTAAATGCGTATATGACTATTCAGTTTCGCCAGTTATCACCAGGGGTCACTTTTGAACAACAGTTTGCATTGCATTAATGTTTGTTAATCATTGTGTTAGATAGTGTGATGAGCATGGTGAGCATACAGTTGATACGTCACATGTTATTTATAATTAGTTATTTGGCATGAAACAAAAATCGTTTCAAAACTATCATTTTTAATTTATGTTATGAAGTCTACCTCATAGCACAAACATTAACTGACTAGGATTTTTCTTATCTTTATTTTTGTCAAGAAATTTGATGAAATGAAGTTTCAGTTGTCTACCATATTGTGTGCTAAATACCCGAAGAATTGTTATAGCATTTAAAAAAATAATTGATCATATCTGCTACTTATTATTTACTATAACTTCACTACATGCTTTCCCAATCACTAAAATATGAAGGAAAATCAAAATTTACGTTGTTTTTCATCTTATGCTATGTCCCTTTGATGCAATTTTTTTCTTGTCAGAAATTCGATCTACTCACGAAAATGGCAAGGTACATTAAACTTTTGATGCTGGTTATATAGCTTGTGGAAACTTAACAAAAACAAAAAAACAATTGCAGGTGGTCTGATACACATTGTACCAGATGTGCGCAGGCCTTGCATGTGGGCCCATTGCACTGATCACGTGGAACCATTTTTTATGCTTTATTAATATATGGTGAAAATCGAGCTGAGGAAATAGAAACCTGGTAAAAATGTGTGAGATATAATTGCTATGCTGTCAGGGGCATTTAATCCACTATTAGGCGAGGTTAATGCATGTAAATGTCAAACTTTGTCGAGTGACTCAAATTCTCTTGATATTGCATAAAATAGCATGTTATATCATTTTACAAAATATATTTGTTCATTTTTTATTTTTATTATAAATTTTTTAATGGAACCTGTAGGTTTTGTAACCTTTTATATACAAGGCACTGTTAACCATACCAGTTCAAGGAATTTCATCTCAAATTTAAATCCTCAATTACCACTGCTGCTGCCAATTTTCAAATGCATTATGGGATGCCGTGTGGATGCATTATGGGATGCCATGTGGATGCCATGTGGATGCCNTGTGGTCAAAACTCATCAGCCTGGAAAAGTTGTATGGATCCTCAATGTTACATCAGTTCTTTGTACAATGGGTGCTTAGGTATTATTTGACTCCCTTGGTATGTGATGAAAAGTTATCCTTTCAGAGCCTAGTCATCTTGGTTGACATAGCTTTTACGCCCTTCTCTGGTCCTTCTTCAGTATCCACTTATTGAAAATTTTTCCACCCTCTCCTGCCATATGGTCGCTAGGTGAGACACCTATTGGACTTCACAAGAACCTAAGGTGTTGTAAATAGTAGGTAGGTCATATCCTTGATGCTTGATGAGAAAGAGGTTCCCCAGTTCATTACAACTGCCTCGCGGATTTTTTCATTCAGTCGACGCTAACGAAGAACCCGAGAAGAGGCTGAACACTACGTCATCCAAATCAACTAGACTCTGCCTGCATATAATGGTATCGATTTGCGGGCAGTAATTGTATTCTTTTTTGTTCATATTCTTACGATGAAATAAACAATTATCTATCTTTAATTAAAACCACGATGAGTTTATATTGACTTAACATGTTTTGCCGTTTATTAAAGCACCATCCTAACAAGAAAAAACAGTGGCCACCTTGTTATTAGGCCCATGAACATGTAATGATACACAGACGCTGTCAGTTACAGGAGAGTAACAGTGGACTAGACTAACAATGACAACCTGTGGGGTACCAGTTGCTGGGTTAAAGTCCAAGTTATTGTTTTTATTAACTTACACTGCTACTTGCTATCATAGAGAGGTTATCTATGATTAAAAATAGACTCTGAAAAAATCTTCACTTTAATTGTGCAAAAAATGTAATTACAAAAATTGTCTTTTCTAAGGGGTGCAAATATTTCAAGCTAACATGGCAGGTTTTGTTTTCTGACATCTGCATTATACAAATTATGAGAGTTCTGGACTGAAAATATATTTTTGCTGAGAAATTTGACCTATATCTGTTTGATTCATCGCCATAATTGTTTGCAAAGTTAGTGAGGGCTTATTATACTTTATAATTTTGCAATTAACTGACACAATTATGTCTTGTCTTCAGAATGTCTTGTATTTACTGTTACTGTAAAATTCCTTCTGAATAGAACAGAGTTGTCATATTTCAGCAACGTGTGTTGCATTGCCGCACTCCAAATTCAGTCTCTTCTTGCGGAGGTAGAAAAACACATTGTATTGTCACGGTTTTCTTTTTATGTCTATCTTGCAACTCACTGCTCAAACCAGAATGGCAAGTTACAAACTACGCTCAATGCAAAATAATAATTAGCATCAGTAACAACTGCAACAAAACAAAAAAGCTCTTTTTTTTCTCGGAGTGACTATTTTTACTTGAAAGATGAAAACCTTTGTTTCCATTTACCTTTGATGAGAAATTTATCTACTAACAAAGATTCACTGACCTTGACCTATATTCTGTTTAACTGAAGAAACATTTGTAGTACAATAAAGTCACCAAATTCGGACAAATGTAGTTGCTGAAAAAGCTTCTACTTATTTTTAAGGGCTTCCAATGTAGTTGTGAAGGTCCACGACTCCTCAAAATATTGACATGTTGGTAGATATGACAAAGAGCTTGAATATGGGAAACCTGTAGGTTGGTGCTACACATCTTTGGTAAAGTATCGCTTGTCGGACTTGTTGTGTCCTAAATGAGACAATAGGTGAAATGATGCTAAATATCTGCCATGTGCAAGTTGTTGTTACATGTATTGTTACAAGTTGCATGTTTTGCTCTTGCAGAGAGCAGCCCATTTACACCACGAAGGCTCATGTCTTCCAAATTGACCCCAACACCAAGAAGAACTGGATACCCGCCAGTACGTCTGCCGTCAGTGTCTCGTACTACTTCGACAGTTCGCGCAATGCATACAGGATAATTAGCGTAGAGGGGTCAAAGGTTAGTAAAAATGTATTGGCTTCAGAAGGGGTCGTTTTTGTTAATCTCTTTGTTATTCTTGATTTGGTGCTATAAAAATAACAAACATGGGATGACAGGTGCCACTTCTGTTTCACCTTACATTTGCATGTTATAAGCAAGGTCATTTCAAGATTGTCATTTCCGCATTGTGAATTACAAATTTTGATGAACATATTGTCCTCTCTAAAATATTTTGTTAGACACCACACCCCAGGGCTTGGAGCAGACGGTCATATCTGCATGTTGCTTTTGAAATCACGTGACCAATATGGACATGTTGCTTGAGACATCATTCTCACTAATATAGCACCTTGCAAGCCAATCCTGGGAGTACGGGTCATTATTAGTTCTGCATTGCAAGGTCTGGCTGACTGAAGCACTGTGACTGAATTTGAGTTGTTAATAGGATAATGAGCCCCTTGAAGTTCCTCTGAGGCTGCCCCTAATGTAAGTTTACTGGCATGCAGGTTACATGCCTTGGCTCTCAACTAGTAAACAGTGTTTAAATAGGTGAGGTACAAGTGAATTGGAGTTTGATTTTCAAAGCATTAAATATTGAATGCTGTTTAGTTGTTATGACTATTACCTTGGAACATCCCATCACCCACAGTAGTTAAGTGTTGAATGGGTAGCAGTCCTCACAAAAATGAAGTAAGGCAAGTCTTACACTTCTGGTTTCCATGGCAAGTTTACGTGAATGGTTTTATTAGTGTCGCTTAATTAACAATTTTGTTCTTATTTTTAAGTTTGGTGTATTGCAGCACTTAATGCGACCTGTTTGGTGCTGAAATAATGCATTTCCCATCAGTTCTCATGTTCCTGAAACACATTTACAACATTCAGTATTAATTCCCCAGGCTGTCATCAACAGCACCATTACACCAAGCATGACATTCACAAAAACATCACAGAAGTTCGGACAGTGGTCAGACCCTCGAGCCAATACAGTCTACGGATTGGGCTTTGGTGCTGAAGTAGATCTGAATAAGGTATGCCGCACTTGTTGCAATGGTAAGACCCAAAAAGCATACTTGGTTCTAATCTGTACCTTTACTCATCGTGAAACCTGCACTTTCACAACTTGGAGAAAATATCGCCCGGCTGCATCAATTTCACCCAAAGTCTAGCAAAGTCACCCACAGGAATGCAAGCAAGTTTTTAAATGCCAGGCTTGTGAAGCTGACCACGATCACGTCAGGATTTGCCACCATTGATTGACTGCCTTTCATTGTCTCTACCACGAGTGCTGCCTGCCCCCTTTTGGTCATCTCGTGCACTTTTGGAGACATGGACAGCTACACAATTTTCAAAAAAAGCCAAAAGCCGATCAGAGCCAATTGTTTTTTGTGGTTAATCTTGTTTCCACTGGGCTTTTTTACTTCAAAAATATTTACTGCGATCTGGTTGGATTAAATTTTATGCTCAACATAAATTTCCTGTGACAATGTTTTGACTAAACAGGCTTATTGGATGAAAACTTCCAAATTTCTCTACAAAGTTCTTTTAATATTTTTGCGTGGTTGACTTTTACGGTTTAGTTGCTAAGGATTGAATTTTTTAAATAACTTTAGAAAATGAAGTGATAGTAGACCCACAAAACTACACACTTTGTTGTTTTAGGGCCTTTGGGCTCAAGAACTCCTCTGTCAAAAAGGAAGATATCAGCATTTCTTTAAAAAACGGAAGTTTTGAATTTTGATAGCTGGGCTCTTGGGCTAAAAGGCGTTAAAAATTCTGTATAGACACTCGTTTGTAACTTGTAAAATAAAGAAATAGAATTTGCAAGTTCTATGCCAAAATTGTGTTTGTTGAAAATTTTCAGATTTTTAAGAAAAAAACACGAGCATGTGAGCTATTACAAACATCTGGGCATTGTTTTCATGTACGTAATGAAATATTGTGGTCGTCAAGGATTTTAAAAACTTGATATAGTTTTATCGCCAAACTTTTAGTATTTTTTTTAAAAATTCAATCCTGGGTTACAAAGATATATAATTAAAAGTTCGTTTTTTGGTCTATCACTCCTTCTGTTGTGAACTGTTTGACTTGTTATATTGCAGTTTGTTGAAAAGTTTCAAGAGGTCAAAGAGTTGACGCGGCAGGCAGCGCAGAAGGCTGTCCCTCAATCCAATGGGGTGGATAGCAGCGGCAGTAGTTCACCTGTGACGAGCCGTGATGGTACACCTGTAAAAGTAAGGCAGGGGTGTGGGGATGCAGACAGTGCAATGNGAAATAGAATTTGCAAGTTCTATGCCAAAACTGTTTGTTGAAAATTTTCAGATTTTTAAGAAAAAACACGAGCATGTGAGCTATTACAAACATCTGGGCATTGTTTTCATGTATGTAATGAAATATTGTGGTCGTCAAGGATTTTAAAAACTTGCTATAGTTTTATCGCCAAACTTTTAGTATTTTTTTAAAAATTCAATCCTGGGTTACAAAGATATATAATTAAAAGTTCGTTTTTTGGTCTATCACTCCTTCTGTTGTGAACTGTTTAACTTGTTATATTGCAGTTTGTTGAAAAGTTTCAAGAGGTCAAAGAGTTGACGCGGCAGGCAGCGCAGAAGGCTGTCCCTCAATCCAATGGGGTGGATAGCAGCGGCAGTAGTTCACCTGTGACGAGCCGTGATGGTACACCTGTAAAAGTAAGGCAGGGGTGTGGGGATGCAGACAGTGCAATGTTTTAGTGTCGCTTTTTCAACATTTTGGTATCAATTAGGGTTGCCAGTTTAAATTTAAGTAAGTACAAGGGATGGGAAATGATTATTATTTTTGCTTGATTAGTTTTGGTCTGATAATTGATAACTGATACTGGGCGTTTGATGATGTTCAGGGAAATGTCATTTTCCAATCGTTGGCAACGTGCAAGTGAAGAACTCCTGTTGACGCTCGTAAAGTTTTGGTTGGTTCAAGGTCCTGCCTGATTGCTATCATCCACTTTTAAGTTAGTGGACACTAATCGACATTATGGAGTATTGATCGCTTATTGACTACCTATTGACATTTTGTTGGATGAGTAGATTTGAGTAATGGGTCGTTAGGTACACTTTCATGACACGTCTGAAACACGTGTATTTTCTTGTCCTTAAAAAATCCTTCATGTGTGAGCATGTGCGAATTTAAAAAACTGGTGGCAAGTAGATTTAATCAGGAGGCACAACAAGGGTTGAGGTCGAACGTCTCGTCTAACTTCTTAAGTGTTGCTAAGTTGAAGTCATGATTTTAGCCATCTCTGGACGAAATTGCTTTGCTGTCATGACTGAAAAATGAAAAATTAGTCAAGACTCTCCGATGTAGTTTTAACTCTTAAAGTGACGCAATTGAAATTTTTTAGATCTAGTTAAATTCAAACTCGTGACTTAGTGGTGGCAGTCCGACACGTTGCTTGCAGAGCTAAACCTCTCCTGCGTTTCAAGAGCACTTGTCTAATTAATCTCAATCTCAGCAAATGACCGAAGTGCCAAAGTACTTTTCTTTGTCAAAAACAGATCACATCTCTGTGGCCATAGATTTACTTAGACTGATCCAGAAATAACCTCGTTTAGTCCAACTTTCATAATTGCTCTTTTTTGCAGAGTTTAGACCAGAGTTCCCAGAATCTTCCAGCCAGCCAAGACGCCAGCGCTCAGCTCAAGTATGAGAATGATCGGTTAAAAATTGCCCTTGCTCAGAGGTAAAGTCTCATGTTCAGTACAGTGCGTATTAACAGTTAAGGTAGATGTCCAGCCAAGTATTAACTCATGTGCTTGTATTTAGGGAGGTGGGCTGGGCTCATATTCATGTGTGATGTTTAGGGTATTCTAATAAAGCATAATAGTGCAGGCAGTCTGATGTCTTTGGTGGCGCATTAAAAGTGCACAGGACACATGGTGGTGCTTATTACAGGAACACCTGTGGTAAACTCATGAGAGCTCTGTTATATCGATCATGATGTTTTTTGTATAGAAAGTTTTAAAAAGTCTCCTGTATCTTGGTTATGATCCCAGTAAAAACTAGCAATTTTCTGCAGCGAGGTGCAATATCGTCGCATTAAACACTCACTAAAATTTGACAGTACGCTATCTTGTAGCAACTGAACTGTCAATTATGGTGGCAAGAAGTTCGATTAAGTTTGTTGGAACATGAAAAACTTCTGTCAAATTCTGTTTTAAATGACTTCATATTAAAAACCACTGTACACATGGCGGATGCATTTCAACACTCTGCGTTGCTCTGTCTTTCTAACTGGCTTTAAATTATTAAGTACATACAACCCTTTGAAGAATCCCATGGCTAATTTTAAATTTTGAAGAGAAACATTCTCGAGAAACACTCTGCAAGTATGTTGAAACCAAAGGTCATCTCTCTTAATGAATGACTTAAAATGTACTAGGCGGCGCTCAAGCGTCGTTGGTGGAATCTCCCGACCCCCTCAGTCGCCACCACTTCCACTGCCTGGTCACCAGCCCTCCTCAACAATGCCTCAAGTAGCCAAAAGAAGTGAGTCTAACGTTGAGGATAATTTTTTAAGTCATTGGAGGGAAGTTTTGAGCGTGATAAGGGGAATTTCATGTAAATGTTTTTCATAGGGAAATGCGACTGATGTTCAGTTACCTAGGGCCCTGTAATCACATTGGGCCATTAGAATACAGATGGCCCCATCCTGAGAACTGTTTTTGCTCTCAGTGTATTCAATAAGGAGCCCTAAAGTTAATCATTAGCGCCACCTGGTGGATATAAAGTCTCCTGTCTGTTGTGCATAACTCAAAGCCCCATCTCACCCTGTTTTGCTGACAAAAATGAAATGCGAAAAGGTCTTTTAGCATTAAAATCAATCTCAAATTTTCTAATTACTATGATGAGACTTGTTTTTTTTTTTGACATAATTTTATTAGGGGTTATCATACCTTGAAATTAGAAAATTGTTCGTTAGGGGAATTCCATTCAAGATAAGCCAGTCACGAGACACAACACTGACCATGAGTTCATTCATGTAAGGCTGATGACCCTAGTTGACCTAGTTACTGAGTCATGACATTTCGTTCACATGACACTATTGTGTGTGCATTTTAGACCAGGCAAAATCCTTTAAATACGTACAGTACGCAGTTTGAAACATTAATTATCGACTCATTCGAGGCACAGTTCTGGGTTTCTTAATACGTTGTGATATTAAACACTGAAACTTTTCGATCAAAAACTCCAATGTTTAAAGTGATAGGTAAACGGGGCAAAATGTGTTGCTTTAAATTTACACATTCTAAGCTCCGTTAAGCATGTTTATCAGATTCTGTTGGCACGCTTTATCCTCCTGTCACTCACATGCAGTTCGTCCAATGCAAAGAAGTGGGAGGTGGAGCTACAGACTTTAAAAAACAACAATGCCAGACTGACCACTGCCCTGCAGGAGTCGACTACCAATGTTGAGGAGTGGAAGAAACAGTTGGCTGCTTATAAGGAGGAGAACGCAAGGCTCAAGAAAAAGGTGAGGCCCTTTATCGCCAGGAGCACCTCAATTTTTTTTGGGGTTTAAAAGTTCCTGTGGAGTTTTTTTTTGTACGATACTTTAGGCTGTTGTAACACTTCGGGGCCCAGTGTAGCGAGTCTCAATTTGTCAGTGTCAAACAAAGTTGCTATGGCTGGCTCATGGCAATTGTGCCAAGGTCATACCAAGGTTACTCAAATAGTCGAGAATGATGTACAAAATCTAGTGTACTTGATACATTATGATGCTTGGTTCCATTTTATTCCCATGTTGAATTCCTTTCTGATGCAATAGCCATGCCTACCTTTTGCGCAATATATTCATATTCTAGAATTGGTTCGCCCATTACTATGATGTTGGTTGCTGCACTTTAAAATGGAAGCAAAAACGTATATCTAAGTTGGATCTGCCAGTGTTCCACTCTAAACTGAATGGCTGTTTTTAGAATATACAGTGTTGGCTTGAGGCTGCATATTTCCTGCTTATAAAGTGACACAGTTTGTGATATTTTCGTGTATTTGTGCATCATTCTTTTTATAGTTCTTTTCATTAAATGCAATATTGATATAAAGAGGAATGAAAAATCAATCTTGCTAGGTGTTTTAGTTCAGTACAGTTGCTAAGCCTGGTATGTGGTTGCAGGCGATTGAACTGGAGAAAGGTCAGGGGTCAAATGAGCAAGTTGTCGCACTTCAACAACAGGTGGCAGAGTTAAACAAGAACCTTCAACAGTCAGAAATGGAGCACTCACGGAAACAAAAGGTACTCCTGCCTTGGCTACATTGTAGCTTGGGCTCTGGTCTCATGGGGGATTGATATTAACGGGACACATTGCTCAACAGAGGGCGGTTGAAATAACTCACTGGCGGCCATTTTTCATGACAGAAAAGAACGTTACTCGAGGTCAACAAGTTTCATTAAACCTTTGTGAAAGTTCACTTAGATATCTGTTTCATTTGTTTATGACAGTTCAGTTAGTCACGCCTTTGCTTTGCTTTGTGTTCTTTTATTCTTGTTCGTTGCGTTGGTTCAACTGATTAAGTTTGATTGTTTCAAACCAATTCTGTCGAGTCTGTCTTCGTTACTCTTACTAAAATTCATATTTAACAAAATTTTATTCCTTTACCAAAGTTGGGATGTTCAAAAGTATTTTCCAAACATAGAAAAACTTTTAATAGTTGTAATGAATCACACTCATGGCAATGCTTTTAAAATTGCCTGCATTTAAAATTACAAGTTTTCCAAAAATCAAATCTGAAAAATATAGTATTGGCAAGTTTAATTTGATCATTGGACAGCATGTGATAATTAAAATGAAAAGTGTCAGCATTTGCAATTGTGTGGCAAACATTCATTAATGCTACTTTTAGTTACTTGTTCGTGGTTTTCACCGTGTGTTGATACTTGACCCTCATGTGTGTCCGCTAGGTGTCGCTTCTGTCTGCCGTGTTATGTGTTCTTCTGTTATTGCTTTAGTCTTGTGTTGCGCTTTACGTACATTCCCCTCTCACCAGGAAAACGACCATTTGCAAGAGAAAGTCGAATATTTGTCACAAGTGGAATCTCAAAACGCTGAGCTGGGAGACAGAATACAGGTTGGATTGCTGGGTCTTCATCAGTGTCCTGCTTTAGGCAGCCTGGTTAATGAAACTTCCATGTACCTCAAGGGCAGGGCTAAAAAACCAAACCCTTCTTTATCTGATAGACGCATTTCATTGTTTAACTTTATTTCCAAGTTGCCAGTTCCATGAAATAGTTCCAAAAAGGGCTCCCAGTATGATGTTCACTTAATCTTCTGTACATTTGGGGACCTTGTTTAGCAACTCACTAAAGTTATTTTTTTCTCCACTATTGTATTTATAATGAACTCCTCTTTGATAATGGCATTTTCTAAATCTAAAAATTTATCCCCTATCCCCTCTTTCAATGAAAATCAATAGATTTAGTCTAACAATTAGGGGCATTGCATGAAAAGTTCCCTGGGTAATAGGTTCAATACTGAGTATTGAGAATTCAATGCAGAGTTTACTCTCAGTATGTATGACAAGTAAAAATTCTCACAGTGTTAAAGATACAATAGCAGAAAAGGGGACAATCATTGTTAGCGCAAATCCACTAATGCGCTGAAAATTTAAGGACCATGTGAGTCCTTTTTTGGTCTATTTCAGCGACTGGCTACATGACCTTACTGTTGCAGCATGCGACAGAGTTTAAATGACATGAATAGATGAGCATCAAATTATTTCCATTTTTTGCATTCACTTTTATTGGCCAAACACAAAGATTTCCTCACTTAATTGCTCTTGGTGACTGGAGGAACTTTGAAGACTGTCAATTTTATGTAGAGCTCATGGTCACATTGAATGTTTATAAGTGCTAGGATTTTCTTCAATGTTCGTGTGGTTTTCCCGATGTGCAATATATTTAGTCTTTCGAAGTGCAAGGAGCCATGAAATAGTCAAAAAAATTAAACATTTATAATAAGCACTATTAAACATTAGGTGCTGTGAATGTCCACCTTCAATATCTAAGCACTACTCGATGGCCTTTCCGAATTTAAAAACCCACTGTTCGTGAAATGCATTGGTCGAATGCAAAATTGACGCGCTGCTGAAAAAATGCTGATTAGCAGCGTTGAACAATATTTTTGCTGTGCATACTGCATCATCCGTTAGTAATGGAATTGTGCAGTTTTGTTTAGTTTTTGGTCCACAGCTCAAGCAGGAAAAATATTAACAGGAGAATCAGCCTGTGTATTGCTTGACCCGCCAAGTGTATCTAATTCAATGACTATTTTCTTGTTTCTCAGGATCTGGAGGGTGAGAACGAATCTTTACAACAGAGGATCGGAGAATTGGAAATGGAGGCATCGAAACTCAAAAACTCTCATCACAAAGAGAAAGAAGATCTATGGAAGTATCACCAGCAAATTGCCAATAAGCTTAGCTCACTATACGAGGTGCATGACCAGATGGGGTCGATGCTGCAGCAGGGGAAGTGAGAGGTCATCGTCATGGTGTTGGCAGATGATTGACAGCTCACAGCCAAAGACCAAGGCTTGGGGGCTGCAGTTTTCTGTGCGGTCATGTTGTGTGTGGGAAAAGGGATTATTTTTTCCAATTCGTCCAAGCTCTGGGTCGGGGGCTTCTATAGTGGGATGTATTCGACTAAACGAAATAAAAGGTTTATATTTCTTTTTGACAAATAGTAGATGGAGGCTGAATACTCTTTTAGAAGAGCAGAAGTTGTGCTATAGATGCTGCTGGCCTCTGTTGTTGAAGTTTTGTGGCTTTTTAGACTACCGTTATTTGTTTATCTGCTTCCGTGCACAAAGACCATTCAGCAGAGCATGAGGTGAAATATGTGCAAAACCCAGCTTTTGAGAGGGGGACAGGGTTAATGCATGAATACGACATAGGTACCATAATTGGACAAGCACAGAGGCTGTCCTGTTTGTTCCATGAAGTGGTGATTTTATTAGAATGTTTACTTAATAAGTAGTGATTGGACTTTGAAAAGAATGGTTTATTTTTTACTGTTGTTATGATGTACATAGGCAGTAAATGTCTACTGTCTGGTGTCAAATCAGGTACTTTACACAGTCTGCAGTTAGGTGTTCATTGTGTTGAGCACGTTTGAAATTTTTTTGGTTATTTGGATCAGTCATGGTCGAGTTAGAATTGGAATGGTCAGCCTCTTGTTAATTATGATGGTGTTTGCAGTTTGCAAGTTTTTAAGGTTTTGTTATGTTATGCTATGCACAATTTTAATTTCGTGTTAAACACATTTAGAGAACACAAAGAAGTTTACTGGTGTTACTTTTGCTGAAAATGTGATTATCATGTTTGGAGGCTACTTATGTTTTCCTGCAGCAACATTCCTAAAGTAGTAATGGCAAATGCTGATTGGTTGTGCCTCTTGTTTTCACTTATTTCTGACCGCTCATTTTCAAATTAGTCCCTGAAATGAAATGAGATGAAAGAGGCATGGCTTGGAATTTTTATTTGTAGAACGATACATCACCCTGAAATTTTTCGTCTTTTTTGTAATGGGCCATTCCAACCCCTGTAGAGACTAACGTCCACTTGCTGTCTCACCACACTGAAGTTGTATTCACAATTTGAACTGATGCTGTCTAAACTAAGTGGCAAATCGTAGTTTAGTAAAAGTGACACCGAAAGTGCTACATCTCCATTGGTAACTTCCATAATATTTAGTTGTTGGTTATTCAATGCAGGGTTAATATTCACTGTTAAACAAATGATGGAAATTATAAACTAACCATTGTTATGTCTTGGCAATATTAGAATTTAACTATGACTTTGTGGACTCACAGTGACTGGTTGTGCTGGATCAGTGATCCCAGCTGCCACCTAGTGGCGTTAATGTGTACTTCAGTTCACAGTGAGAAACAGAGTTGTGCAGCGTACACATTACATTGTATGTTTGGATAGGAGCGTACTTGTTTTATGCCAGACTATTCAACATGTAACGGAATACAGTGAAACTCGCATAAGTCAGGTCCAACCAGAACAACATGTTTTATGTTGGTGAACCCAATTCCAACTTGTCTGAAGGGCCAAGTGCTTAAAGCAGAACAACTGGACTGTTTAGCGGAAATCCGACTCATGCGTACCCAACTTGTGTGAATTTCTCTGGGTCATGTACTCAGTGCTGTATTGATAAAGCTAGAGGTAAGTAGGCGCCCAAAGCTCACCATATAACCTTGAGCACTGAGCGTTACTTACAGTGTGTAGGCGCTATGTTCAAATACCAGTAGGTGGTTGGCTGCGCCTACGCCCCACTATAGCACTGCATGTATTTTGTACCGATTTAAGGTTTATGTGCACTATTTTTTGGATTTGTAAGTTTCAGTTCGAGTTAAGTAAAAATCATGTCTGGGTTTAGTTCAATACTTGTTAGCTGAAGATGCACAGCTATCAATAATAATATTCCTCTCATTCAGAGCTCACATCTAGGCCACTTCATATGTAACAGTGAACTGTTCCTTAGATGGCGCTAGTGGTCATCAATCCATTATGATCAGACACTAGTCTTGATATCCCACTATGCCCAGTTTAGTATTACACATAGTGTTCTGTTTACCTTTACTCTACATGCCTTTACCTAGTAGTATTAAAGTTGTGAGTTGCAATAACTAGAAACCCGTTGCATGGGTTAACGTTTGGTAGACATTTGCTCACTGTGGCAACTAATGTTTTGTTATGCATGGAAATTGAGTTAGTTCTTGTGGGCTAGTTGACTAATTCTCGTAGATGCAATAAGGTGTTGACTTATGTGTGATAAACATAAAGTAATCGCGTATCCATGGTTACTGGACAGGGTTGTGTGTGAGTGTGTGGTAGTTGCAACTTCCTTGGAAATTTTTTTTCTTCAAAAACTTATTCCTCTCCACTCTTCAGGTTGTCACCTTCGCTGTTTCGCCCAAATGCAGGCATTTGCGACTAAAAGTATATGGTGCGTTTTTTTGCAAAGTTGAGCTTAATGTAGGTTTTTGCTCAGAAAAGGACTTCGGTAATCTTGTATTGTGCGGCACATCGTGATTACGATTTTTGCCAGTTTTCTGTCCTGTGATTTTTAAGAGTCATGAGAAGTGCTACTTTTGTGAAATGTTTTAGTGATCATCTTTAAAAACTTGAAATCATGTTCGTTTACAAAGTGTTTACTTATCTATAGATGACTGGTCACGAGAAATGTGTGTCTGTGTGATTCTGTAAGCTGTTTGTAGTTACACCACTTAGGTTTTGAATTGTCAGTAGTGCCGTTACCTAATGTAGGCGCATTTAGGCCCATGCCCCTGCTTGTGAAGCCATCCCTATTTCCAAATTTCTGTGTAGGCATCAGAAGGCAAAAGAGCAGAACTTTGAGAAGTAATGCATTGTTTAAATCATCATAAGAGTAAAGAATAACTTTTATATCTCAAAACCATAGACTCATTTCATTTTTTTTTCAAAAACCAAGAAACAAGCCTTTAAAACTAGGTACAAGTAAAGCTCAGTTACAAACTGTAGATGTTATCCGGGTTTGCACTTTAAAATACGCTGCTAACGTGAAAATTGCTACATATGGTGCAGAGACACAAAATCACCCAGGATAATACATGACCACAGGATGGTTGGTGAGGCTCGTGTTCCATGCGAAACTTGAGACTTGGTTTCGAGAAAACTATTTCAGTCACACATGTGGGCGCGCGTGATCCTATCTCATACATGCACGTATGGTAATACTGGGTAATACTGGCTGCGACAGGAGACATTGTTTCGTTTATCCCTGAAACGTACGGTCTTGCTTATGTCGGCTTACTGACGTAGTAAATGGACATGACATCTTGGTAATTATTTATTTTGTATTAATATCAGGTAAAGTCACCGCGTGTGAATGTGTCAGATTATCTGCTAATGTATTGTATAACTGTACTGCTGACTAATGAAATATAACTTGCACCTACAATATCGTTTTTGTGCCATCTTACTCCATTTAACGCGTCAACCTCCCTGTCATGCCCTGCATTCTCGAGACAGTTGCCTTCTCTGTTGGGTTAGACATCTTGTGTTTGTAATCTAGTCCATTGGTCAAGTGGAACACGTCATTTCTGAAAAGTTCAAACGAAAGCTTGAGGATGTTCAACAACTAAAAGTTGTCAAATGTTTTGCTAAGTCTAGGGGTCTGCTTGGGTTATAGTAAACATCTCGATCTTACAGTCTGTTTTAGTATTTGTTGTCATATTGTACCTGTATATACACAGGAACCATGTCCTTGATAGAATCGGTTCATGCATTAATTCAAGCAAATCAGTACAATGCCGGGAATTGTCAATAAACATCTCTACATTAGAATATAATACCTGCTTCAGTCCAAGAAGCGATCTTGGAGTTATAACCAAACAAATTGGTGGTACCAAGAATATTAATTCACCCAATTTTCATCACAAGAACAACCAAAAAAGAAGAAACATTAAGAAACGTGTAACCCAAGTCGATCGTTCATTGACAAAACTGGCCATAACTGAAAATGTCACAGGTAAAGTAACAGACGGTGAATACTTCCTAGTCCGAAAAATGAGATTAACAAAAATCTATTTTGTAAGATAGTTGCATTTTGCGAAACTAACTGTTATGACGTAAATCTTTACAGACTGGAAAATTCTAAAATGTTTCTGAGAAAATTACGTTTTCCATCATTAGCCAATACTTCTATCCGTCTCTTTCCCACCTTTCCGTGGGATTTTTTTTTCATTTATTCTTGACCAAGGAGTGCTCTAAAGCAATCGGAATCCATAGGAACTTAGTGTGAGTCGTCTTAAGTTCAAGACATTTTCTTTTCACGGTTTCCCAATCCACTGATACCTTGCTCAGTTTGAAACAGAAAGGTTCAGTGTAAAGAAACTGGCTGAGGTAATACATTCTTTTTTAAGATGAGTTCGTGTCGGTATTTCACTGAAACTCAGAAAAGCATAAGGATGGAAGATACATTGCAAACACAAAGCAAACAACTTATTTGCAACATAGGAGGCGCTTCTGCATGTGCATTCCAACCTAGTCAGTGGTGAGGGAAGTATCCCGCCTTTCTTGATTTCGCCATCAATAGGTCAGCTGCGAACTCTTCTACGAACTACGACAAAAATGCAACGCAAATGAAAAAACTATTTAAAGTGCAGAAAACTGGCGATGGAATGGACAGTATTATTTAGATTAGTGATAGCAGAAAAACATGTGATAGCAGATGGCGTGAAGTGTATTTCATGTTTTTTCTGCGCGATTAAAACTTTCTGTTTTCATTAGGCACTTCATTCAATGCCCCTAATATTGGAACTAAGCTCCTATTTATTTTCAGTGAAGTAAGGGGTCACTTTCCACAGATATTAATAGAAAATGTAATTATACAAAGGAGGAGCTCGTACTNAAAGATCAAATTGAAAAATCAAAATAACATTTGAGAGTACACAAAGACCAAAATGCCCAAGAGATTTAGGGACTGAAGTTCGCCAGTGCGAGAGGTACGAACATTTTCGAGGTGCTCTGAATGGGGTTTGGTGTATTAAGACCCTTACTCGCAAAGCCTTAAAACAGTTAACAATATTTTATTTGCCAAGCGAGGGTTTAAGGTGCTCTGTGTAGAGCCTCATCTACAATCAAACGTCAAGAAAACAAAAAAGTGATTCCATCTTTTTAAAACAGAGCATGTGCTTACTACTATGCATGGTTTGTCAGATTTGTTCCAATAGCAAATGGTAAAAAGGTGAATTGTATGGCTGATGGGGAAAATAAAAGTAATTTCATGACATGATTCCCATTAGTGCCCATCTTGACGAATAGTTAGCAACCTCCGCTCACAATAAGCGACATACATTTTTAGAAGCCAGCTGGTGTACTTATCATGTTGCCATGCAAGTGACCATAGATTCCGTGCAGTAGTGGAGCGTAGGCGCACGTAGGCGCAGCCAACCACCTACGCAACTTCAGTTACGTTCAGTGCTCAAGGTGATGCAGTGGGCTTTGGGCGCTATTTACCTCCAAATTTACCACTACAGCACTGCAAAGTTTCAGAAATATTAAGGCATATTTCAACTTTAGACATTACTCGTTTAACTCTTCTTATAAAATCTGAATCAGCCCAATTCCTAAAGATGAGTACCCTGAGTCAGACGAGCGATAATACATTTTCTTTAATACGTGTACAGGATGAGTCACCCATAACAGATAATACGTGCACATACGCGTCGACCTGTGCAATTAATCTCCCATCCTTTAGTTACATGCTGGTGCAGTGTCAATCGTATGCCCTTGACCTTGCATGTCACATTTCACGATCCAATAATTTTGCTTTCATTATTATCGCATTCCTCAAGTTAGTGAATACATATTACATATGCAAAAAACAGTTGACGTCGCCTCTCTGTTACACCTCCATCCAAGTCGGCAAATTACAAAGAAAATTAGAAATATTGTACTGGAAACTCCTAGAATTGAGACAAAAACAGCACAATCGCTCAGATTGAAAACATCAAATTCGCCTCAGTGAATGAACTGCTATCAAGTAGCTATTCACTATATTCAGAGCCTGTAGCGACGTTGTATACTATATATTAAATTGTAGAACATATAGAATTTCAAACTTGATTGACATCTTTATTTTTATCACCCAGGTGTGAAAAGCACTGTGGTGCACTATGAGCGGTCAACTTCGATCCCATCGAAGTTATCGCCAGGGGCCACTGTTATCGTCAACAATTACAGGGAAGTGTCGTCGCTAATAGTTGCTTACATTTTGGTCGAATAACCACCAATCGAATTAGAAATACGTTTTATGTCAATTGGCACAAGTTGTAATATTAAAAAATAGCGTGAACGAGATGCATCAGTGTTACCTTGCGATTACTACTTCGATGACAACAGCCGTCACCTACCGTTTACTTCGAGGTCCGTTTACTCACCGATGCCGGTATTCTTCTTCTTCCGAACGGTTCAGTTAACTTCGCAGTTAACGTCGACGCTCCGCTCAGACCGGAATTACGTCAGTATGAAAAGTATTTATTAATCAAGTTTAAATAGCGACTTTGCAAAATTCGTGTCAGTGGTTTCATTGAAAATGCTCCACTTCCTCATACCACGGGAATCTTTTTAAGGAATCACTGGCGACTGCAAGTTGACAGAAGCCAGTCTCAATCTTGTTCAGTTTTATGGTATCAATACCCCAGTTCATGCCGGGGCCCAAGTGATGGAATCAATCACCCTTCTTTTCTTTTTAATCGCCAACACCTCTTTCGGGTGGGGCTCTTTTTGAAGGGAAACCAAAAACACTGATCTTGGAGCATAATTTCCTTCCGTTGTCCTTGACTGAATCCAGCATTTAGATCCCTCTGTATTGATAGGGTAATTGACCTATCACAAGCTCCGCCCCCTTGCGTAATGTCGACCAACAAACAATAACTTTTACCCGGCAACGTGTTGTTTTGTTGTTTGTGGGGTAAAATGGCGGCTTGGAAACGAAGGTGTGTCAATAATGCTGCGTTCTAAATGGTCAGTTAAGCCGTCAATCAAAATCCTGGCGATAGGTCAATTTCGGACAACTAGTAATAAAAAAGCTAGCGACTTGTGACTGGCGACAATTTTCACTTGAAGCCAACTGCATTGAACCTTCAAATCCTATCATTTAGTTTACTGGAGCAATGACGTCACTGTTCGTGCCCAAATTTTTGATGGGATCTCCAACATCTCTCGAAATGAATACACTACGGGATTGCAATTTCCTCGCCTGAGTTGCACGGCCTCGCACTCATGTTCCAAAAGTTTGCAATTGATGGACAAGTAAAAAAATTTTGGGAAATATTTTCTCCTCAAAGTAAGCCCAAAGCCGCCGCAGGTGTCTGAAACTGACACGAAGGTTTCTCAAGTTTTTGAGACCCATGCTTGCGAATAATGCGTGAGAATTTTGTTTAGGGTTTATGAAATGTGAAGCTAAATGACAACATAATTAAATTGAAGATAAAGATTCGCAAGTTTTTGCACAAAATGACCTGCAAATGTCGTTTGATAGTAGTATGACATTTACCCGACGCGAATCAGTCCCGGCTATGGCACACCAGCATTTGTTAACGGTTCGCAAGTCTCAGTGTCGTTTAAAAGTCCCACAATAGAAACGTTGTGAAAAATTTAATAGAGTTCTTAATTTTTCGTTGGAAGTACACATACAGGGCTACATCGAAAATCTAACGAACAGCTTTGTCGTCAAGAAGGCCTCGGTGAACTGTTTTGCCCGTGGTCCCATGCCACTTTTAGACGTCTCTGTGCGTGCCATACATGTAAGAGGTCCTTCAATCTGTACAGTCAAGGCCGACGTGATCAGGTGCAACTCATATTTGGCTATGCTAATGATGATATTGCCAGCTGGCTTCTCAAAATGTATGTCCCGGGCGGCCAACTGAGGTTGTTGACTATTTGTCAACAGAATATGGGCACTATTGGCAATCATACAAAGTTAATTATATTTTCCTACACCAGCTACATCCAATACCTAATTTTACCGACGTTCGTACAACATATCTACCAAAACCTGCATACCATAAAATAAATAATCAATCTGTTTTAAAATCGTGAATTCGATTTATTTCGTTTTCTCATTTAATTGTGGGTAAATCTCTGCACATCACTTGGTGAATGGACAGTTTGGAACACTTTTAAGATTATGGAAGACCTTATCGACAAGGCTGTGCATTCAAGCAAATATCTGCAGCACTGTTCAATTTAAAATTATGTATAAATGTCTTCCTGAAGGGAGAATCTGATTTTTGACTTCATACAAATCTGGCTTTGATAGAATCACGTGACGACGTATAGTAAAATCAACGGCATCAATAAAATGACGAATGATTTAAATTTTCAAGATGAAATCTAAAAAAGCAAAGCGGAAATATTCCAGGGCACAAATTTTCTATTCAAGAATTAAATTCTCTGCGTGACCAAAAATATATTCAAATCCAAAATTGATCGCACCAGGCTAATTTGTGGAGTCAGGATCAAAGTTTAACACGCCAGGACAGAAAATTTATCACACCAGGACACAGAAATTTCTTGCCACGAGAAAATTTCTTGCCAGGAAAAAATTTCACGCGTGACCTGTTGGTAGATTGTCATCCATAAGGAACTTGGCCGGCATTGGTATCACTGCCTTCGTCTAGTCTTCTTCAGGATCGATTTCGCCAAGTCGCATGCCTAGGAGCGTTACCATTGATCATTTTATCACAAATAAAACCAAATACACTGAAGAAAATTTCAAATTCACGAAACATGACTGGAATTAAGACCGCGTTGAGTCTAACTTTCATCAAACAGCGCCTTGGGTCTGGTCATAATAGAGAATCTCAATGGTCTTATAATCATTACAAAATTCGATAAGATTATAAGCAAAGACAAATTAATTGCAACTCATTTCAACTGCTGTACATAGCATTATGTTGACGTAGCGTAACGTCAAAAATACTATCATAGACTGTAGTACATCATGGACCGCCAACTCCGTATACTTTCAATGGACGAAATCTGTGCTCATCGTACAAGCCGTTACGTCATTATTCACTAGCGTCACCTGGCCAAATTATCTGGTGTTATTTCCGGCAAGTACGTCGTCGGCTAATCATGGTCCGTTGCCATGTGGCCGGATGTTCGGCCACACAGGAGAAATGCAAAGGCGTTAGCTTCCATAGCGTACGTAGACCTCATAATCGGCTGTGGGAGAAGAGCCTTATGTCTTGTATAAACGTTAATGAAAATAAGACTTTATATATATGTTCAAGACATTTTGACGATGGATGTTTTTTAACAACTTCTGGTAGGCCTGCTACTTAATTCTATTCTTCACATAGCCATTGTTCTTTACTCTTTTTGATTAACATTACCAGGAAAATTTTTCGATTCAAATTGTCCTCTAAATTCTTTAACAAGATAGTGATTATCGAACTCCTGTCCTTACGAGAAACTTCACCCATAGTCTAGTGTGCGAATTAACCAAATTAATCATCTCCCCTGGACCTAATCAGACGGTTACTATTTCAGCAGAATGCGCACATTTCGTTAGGATTTGGATCACCGATTTCGCTGATTTATAAATCCGTGTACATATAAGTTGAATGCTGGTAGAACCTTTAACATCAATAATAATCACATTAATACTCCAGAAACAACCAGCTGGCCTACTCAAAATCTATCTCGCAGTTCATCAGCAGGTTACACACTCATTTCATACCGAAACTATGCCGCACAAAATCTCTAGACCATCTTAGCCAAGTACAATACATTGCAGTCTATGAAAATACAACCATATGCAAACATGGAATAGGAACACCAGAGGGGTGTGAAGGTTCAGTTGTCAATATTCTTCAATGATAATTTTTTGAAATCGGACAAATGATTTTTAAACTTCTGTCTTAAGTCCAAATATTTCCAAACCTAAGCCTTTCAAACGAACGTTTCTGACAAAAACTAAATTCTTATACCACCTCTAGGTTACATAATGAACTAATCCTACTCCTAATGTAACAAAAGGGTCCCGTGCGTAAAGGATTCTAAGTATTGCCCTTCTGAAATATTACGTGAAAGGTCAAATCCGATCAAGCGGGTTGGAAGTCCAGTGTCAGATTCTCGAATTGTCTGAGCGGCTGCACGCTTGTTATCCACAGCGAGCGTTTAATTTTTTTTTCGTTTTTTCAAAAGAAACCAGCAAGATCGCGCAAATTTATCATTTTATTCGTATCGCTCGATGCAAATACATTATATCCAGGAGACGTGCTGCTCACTTGGGACGTACTTTTATTGTGCCCCAATAAGCCTTAGTTTTCAGTATTGAAAATGACCCCGGGTAACTACGTAAAATTAAAATACGACACATGTCGCATTTAATGGGGGGTCTAAATTTAATGTGAACTAACACTTCCCCCATGTCTTTTTTCCCTGCGGTTCAGGATTACTTATGAATCCAGGAACAAGGACTGGACAATGGTGAACGGTAACATCTATTTAATGTGTTACAACTGTCATCGATATTGTCATCTTCTCTGTTTTCATCCAACCTTCCCAGATGAAAACATGAATGAAGAGGACCTTCAGTACTTGAGTGAGCACGGTATACTGTGTGATTTATTTTGAATTATTCAACGGTTCTTTTAAGAACCATTTCACGCTATACCTAAGGCTCATGCAGAGTACAACCAACGGCCCTCTAAGTGCCACTTTTAAGTATTAAAATACTTCCCAGAAGAACTGCTCAATTGGGAATGTTGAATTATAAACATACGGAGGTTAGAACAGTGAAATCGTTGCAGAGGCGCATTTCATTAATCCGAACAAATTTAATAATTTTCTGAAACAAAAACGCTATATAAATATCTTTTGCATTCACAGGTACTCCTTAGAATTTGTGCACCAATGCGCTTTCGTAGTTTTCTCAGTATGTGAACCATGAGACCCAAACTGTCCGGTAACTATGCCGCTATTGTGGTAGCTTTCTTTTAGCTAGCTGGCTGACTACTATTGTCCAAGCAGACGACAAAATCAATCGGAACCGAAGTTTAAATTTTGCAATTACATGACCAGTAGCATTGTCAAAAGTACTCGCAATACCAGCAGTTCTGCGGAAGGCTTTGAACAGCGTTTCAATGCCGATTTTTTTTTTCGTTGCACTGGACAGCAAACTAGATGCGAGAATTTCCCGTCACAATACACTAACCGGAAACTGCACCACATAATTTAGGAAAGTGGCGCCTTCTCTAGGATAGCACGGAAGAAAACATCGGAGTTGCGAATATGTGCCCAGTTGCAAAAAAGTTATACGCCGTATAGCAACAATGACGTCGCATTATCACGCACCTCGTTGCTATTGTTGAACAATGCACCTGACGTCATGCAACAATCAAACTTATCCCAAGTTGTCTATAATCTATGATAATATCTTTGGTAACGTGTTTATACGTAGTAAGCAGCGCAACAGATTGTAAATATTCACGTCATGAAAGGTGCGGTCAGAGCCCTTAGCAACTTCTCTAAACGCCTCTTACATCACTTTTATTTGAGCTTCATACAAATAGTTCGACTATAATTGAACGTTTGAAAGTTTTGTATGCCGGGCTTTTGAATGCAACAAAACACTAGACTGTCTCGCCAATGACCTAGAGGCGAAAGGCGAACGGACGACAATTTTTGCTGGCGGTCACTGCTCAACTAAAAGACCGAGAGGCAAGTGGTACACAATCTAGACACGAACCGTGCCGATGCGAATCTTGCAGGCTTTGTCTCTGGGACACCAAGTTAGGAACGTACATGACCAGCAACAGCAGGGTGTCATAGTTTGGGTTTTGAAGCCTGGGTGCATTTTCTTTTTAACAGGTCAAAATAAAAGGCAACTCGTGATTATACCAAGAGCTAGAATTAAACTATTCGTCTATGCCCATTGGAAGATGGTTTACTCGAATTTATATTTTTTGTGACAACAAAAAAGTCTACCCTATCCTTCGACATGTCGAGCGTCTGAACTCTATACTTAAAAATGCACCAGATCTCCCCCACCCCCCACTACACTTGACTGATCCCCCCGGAGAAATGAGTCTGTTATTTACCTAGACACTGTCGGGTTACATAACAAAACGGTGTACCGACAGTTCCCAGTGTTCAAACTTAGCCAAATTTCAACCAAAACCCAGTTGCNCTTGACTGATCCCCCCGGAGAAATGAGTCTGTTTTATTTACCTAGACACTGTCGGGTTACATAACAAAACGTTGTACCGACAGTTCCCAGTGTTCAAACTTAGCCAAATTTCAACCAAAACCCAGTTGCATGCCTTCAGCAAACGGGCCCATGATTGAAAGGAACGATCCGTCATGCAAAGGAACGGAGGCCCAACAGGAAATTATTTCACCTAATCTGCCTCCCGTTCAGTAACGCTATAACCTCGCTAAAAAGCAAGACTTCGCGAGATTACGTAAGATACTGCCGTGTGTTTCAAATGAGAACACACGACTTTGACTAGGTTTTAGCTAGGCCCTAGCGTAGGTCCTTAAGCGTCTGCTGAACGCAGGCCTGGTGTGTCACGGTCCTTGTGCAATCTTGCATGCGGGCCAGTAAGCTATGGAGGTCATATCGACTGGCCTTGAAAAGACATCTGAGAGAATTACGACATCAGCTTGTTGAAGGAATAAATAAGCGTCAATTCAGCAGGCAGCAACACTGCCATTAGTCGAGATGCAGTCTATCCTGAAATTTTAATTGAGTAAACAAAGGTCACCTAAAGGTCACCTAATGAATAAATCCTCCCGAGATTAAATCAGCGAAATTTGCTAAAATTGGCTGAAAAAATACCGGGTAAGTTTTACATGGGAACAGCACAATTGGGTCTCTCCGATTTGGGATACTTCAATGATAGGGGCGTGGCCTAATCACTTGCCGAGCACCGGTTAGCCAAGACGGGCGGTATTGCCCGTCACACCTGGAAGCGAGGCAAAGGAATACCTTTGATAGGGCGGTGAAAGCGTCAGTCGATTAAGCTGAATCGCGTAGTTGACACCCGTAGTTTACACCCTTAGTTGGAACTGCTGAGAGTAACGGGGGTACGTTCACCATCGCTACAATTAATGGACAGAATGGTCGTCACCGCTTTTGTGTTGCTGTTAGCGACGTGTTACACAGCCCGAGTGGCCGGCGAGACTTGTTACTCTACCGACAAATATCCTTACCGACTCTTTGGCTGGAAAACCAACTATGACGCCGAGCCACGAGTAAACACAGACACACTAGAGGTCGCCAGTAAGTAAAAGTTCTGTGTAAGTTTGGAACTACGTGTCTGCCAGGCGAATATCGCCCTACTTCAGTAATATACTCTACAATGGAGTCGGTTTCGTCCAGTAAAATATACCCGGGGGTATAATCGACTGTACTCATCAGGGGAGTGCAGCCGCTGGAAGATTAGGATCGATCACCCCTCCCATTTAAAGATCCAGGGTGAAATCCAAAAAGGGGAGCCATTCATTTGCCACTCTTTCTTAGGATTTTCCTGTGAAACAATCACTCTTTTGTTATGGGAGATAATTTTGTGAATCTAACTATTTCGTGCAATTTAGCCAGCTGGGGTTTTAACCCATAAGCTCGCCGTGTCGTGAAAATGAGTTCATCCTTTCAATCGGAGCTTTTAAAATAGACGATATTAATGTCTATAGCTAGATAGTTTATTTAGCCATTCATTACACAAATAGTCATGCTTTTACATGAGTCGTTCCTACTTACTGAAAAACCGTTTTAGTGGATTGGAGAATGGGTATTTTATGGCGAATTCCCATATAGTGAACCCTTTTGTCGGAGATTTGCAATTCTGTTGGAACTGGCGTTCTTTCGTTGGGAACGACTGGTCGTGAAAAAGTCTCTCTGAGCAGCAGCACTCCACTATATTCACCATAACACCTGTATCCTGCGTCCCTGGAGAACATACCAAGCTGATTACGGTTGGGGTTTTCAACGCGACGTCTCCCCATATAGAGAGGTACTGTAAACTAGTGAAAATGTGGTTGGAGCAGGTCAGGCGGCGGGCCGTTGAAACGGATGTTTTGCGCGAACTAAAGTTTGATTTAGAGTACTTCCCTCTGTAAAATTTGTCTTGTTCCTTTCTCACATGCGGAGTGATCTTTGGTCCAGCAAAGAATTGACACTTTCCAGATTATGCTTGTCGAATAAAATGACTGATGCACAACGCGACAGGTCAACTTGGAGAACCTGGTATAATGCAATAGCAACCATTTCAATTTGAGACCATTAGACACTGATCTGAGCACCCACAACCCGGCAAATTAACATGGAGGCGAACAAGTCGGCACTTATATTGTCTTCCAATACAGGCATCAATACTGTATTTGCTACATTGCACGATACGGGACACGTGCTTGAGCTTTTGGTCAGCGAGACAGGTGACCTTATTTCGTCGACCTCCTTTGAAGTGACAGAGACAGGTCAGGAGTGAAGAAATAGAACGCTTCAAAACCCTATGACCTCTGTTGCTGTTACACGTTTCATGGTAACAGCTTGAATCTTACTCTGCACGCATAAGGGGTTTTCCGTTTATTTTTAACTTAATTAAAGGCCGGTATTTTGATGTTGCACCAACATAAATTCAAATGTCCAATTAAAAACTCTTTTATTAACCTTTTGTATGTTTTTGAAAAAACTTTTTGATTTCGTGTCGAAATTGAAGTGAACGCACGACTGGTCTTAAAGTCGACCCTTTCAACGATTTAATAAGGCGTTGCGTTTAGCATGTTATTGTTAGTGAACTTGGAATCTCAAGATCGAGTATGCGTGAACTTGGAATACATGAGGAAACTTGACGAGTTCACTCAAATAATCACGTTCACGTTGATAAAAATTTGCACTGCACTAATCCAAATATGTTATAGGATAACGTAAAATTCAACTAAATTTTTTTCAACAATTGGCGATCTTATTCAGCAAACAACAATTGTTTTAACCAATCACAAATTCCTCCGATTCTTTGACTCAAGTTACGGTAGTCCAATAATTACAAAAATTCTTTACACTGAACAAAAAATATCACCTGATTGTCCAAAGAACTTTGTTCAATTCCAAGTTCACGCATACGCGATCTTGAGATTAAGCAGGTTCACGCACAGCAGCCCAACACTGGCGTAGCCACATTTATTCAGCAGCTGGGATGGCAAAGTGATACATTGGCGACCGGTGGTTGAATGAGTGCCACTGCGTGATACCTGCGTGCTGGCTAGGCACGTAGGGAACCAGCGAGCGTGGCTAGCCAGCACGCAGGTATCACGCAGTAGCACGCGCTTTAACAGGGTTGTTTTCATAGAAGAAACGGGAATGATTTTTAAAGTATTAATTTATAAATAGAATTTAATTATATTTTAAAGATGATAATAAAATACACGGGACAAAATCAATACAGAAAACGATGGGAAGTATGTAAGCCCCACACAGCTAACCGACAACCAACCCTGGGCTACGCGTGAATGCCTAGTGAAATATCAGAATCCCAATCTGATCAAATAGTTTTTTTAAAACCGCTTTAGAACCGGAGCTTTGCAAACTGCCATGAAAGACAACTGGCAGGTAACTCACATCCAGTACGTGACAATTTACTAAACGTGAATTAACGCGTAATTTAATAAATGTAGGCCTAACGTGCTATCGTGTAAAACCCGTGGGTGTTTTAACGCGGTAATGTAATTCTAAGTCTGTTTTAACAACTGACAGGCTTAGAATAAAATTACCGGTATACGTGTTTTGACGGGAAAAATAAGAAAGGGGATTGTCCAAATTTATATTTCCTCTTTCGACCCCCATCCGGGTATCAGACTTCACAACACAGTCTAGCTGCAACGTGGAAATTTTTCATTACATTGTTGCTTGGTCTGAAGGTTACGAGTACAAGTACACTGTAACTGTCGCATCTAACCAGCTCATATAGACATTCAGACAAACTGGCGCCCTCAGCGTGAAGCTATCGGCCATTACACCTTTCTCGCGTTCAGTGACGTCATTAGACCAACAGGTTCCGGCTCCTTCGGTTAACTGTTGCATGCAGTCTTTTGTCTGGCATGACAACATGGCTTCGAATATTTACTGCATGAAACCAAGCGAAACTGCTTTAGATCGACGGGGTGTCATATGCAACAATGAGTGAATTATCGTTGTTCTCTCGGTTTTAATAAACATTTTATCGCACTGGGAACTGCACAGAGTTAACCAATCGTGTAAGATACTCAGTGGCCACGCCGATCAATCGGACTACTTGTTTGTTTCCTGTCCTATCGAACAACTAGGCGAACGCCTTAATGCGTGGACGCAAGAATCTCGCGAGATATCCCATTGCGGCTCCATACGAAGCACTACCCCGCTCTGACACAGCGCCACCTAGCTATACGGAAAAGTGGCCCTTTGCCTACATGCTGCCGGAGTGACACATGGAATTCTTGTGTGGGCAACAATGCACATGCCTCAAGTCCCCTCCCCTCACTATGTTGGTGCCGTCCCTCGCTAGTTTGCCCTCACCCATCGGGGTGTCGCCCTGCTACCCACCTCACTTTGGAGATGCGGCCTGGAGATGACCCCCTCCCCGGTACGCCGCGACAGTATAACTAGCCGCATCACTGCAAATCATGGACTGGTTGAGGATCAATGATGAAACTTCACAATGAAACGTGCATCTCGGGAACTTCATAACTCCAACCTTCATTCCAAGCAAATTTGACAATAAAAATATAAAAATTATAATTGTACGTTTACGAAAAGTTCATATCTATCGGCAGCGACTTTAAGTACTAATTCGAATTTGTAATATTTTATTTGAAAGGGGTTTCAAAGATTTCAACCAATCGGAACAACTGAATGTTATGACGTCGGTTTCATTACTTAAACCAATGAGAAGCCATATTAAACACCATAACAGTGCTACCTTTCGTAGCATTGTGAAAGACTCGGTAACGAAGCACGTGGTCATTAGTTTTCCTTACGGAACTCAGTCCAGTATCTGGCGAAATCGCACAAGTCTCAGTGAGATATCACCACGCGTTCAAAAGCGAAGCGATCCCATTATGTTTCACTCGAAACTAAGTAACATTTATGAACAAGTCCCTGGTCTCATCCTTACAAAATGCCCCATACACTGTAGCATAATTTAATAATAACTGACGTCAAAGCAAATCGAAAAGAAACGTTTTATGTCTCACAATCTTATGTTTTTTTTTAAAGACTGTCAACCCCTTATGGTGTACTATATTGGTCGCCATGGCAGCCGTTACCCAGCCAAGACAAGTATTGAGAAGATGGAACTGCAACTCCCTGGGTTACAGAAGCAGATTGTCGATTCCAAGAGTGAGTGCTGTTTGCAGAATTATTTTTAGTTGTTTTTTATTCTGACCGGCTTTTGGCTAACATCCATAATGTTAATCAAGTGCACAGATGTCATTGTTGTTTTGGCTATAGAGTGGTGTGCTCTGATTGATTACACGGGAAAGGTGAACGTGAGGAGTAAGCGGTTGAATTTAGTGTAATCATGGACATTGAAACATTCGCGTATAGGTGAGCATGAACATACAGTCTGTCTTCTGTGTTTATTGTTTTGGAACCTAGGTTGTGTCTCGTCAATCGAAAGATACCACTAATGAGCAACACTATGTAAATTAATGTCCTCTGTTTTTACATGTTTTCTCAATTAGTTCAGTTCCACTCGACTTGTACAAAATTTCACTGGCCTTTTGAAGCAGATTCATAATTTCCCGACATTCTTAACTATACTGGGTGACTTATAATCTACATCAATATTTTGGAACACGTTTGAAAGGAAATCATCTTGAAATGGGCGTCAGGTGGATTGTGGGTTTGTTTTAAGATTCATCGGGCACTTTAATGACTACATTGCAAAACGAAGATGAAATATTGTCTTTGGTTTGCCAATCTGTCCGACTTCTTTTTTCTTAAACCGTTTATTTGATGCAGTGCTAATGGTGCTTTTACTTTTCCACCATGTACTCTAGATGGAACCATTTGCGCAGCGGACATCTCGGGAATCAAGCATTGGACACTCCGAATGAACCAATCTCTGGCCCAGATTCTTGTCGAGACGGGAGAACGTGAACATTACGACATTGGTGAGAACAACGTAACTGAGCTCACGAGGTGGCGCATACGTGGAGCCACGCAATGAGCCACGCTAATCGACGCGGCCATTTAATACGCTAGGTTTCTCAGTGGGTTGTTTTCTAATGTTTTGGGATAATTGAAAAATCATTATCAAGAAAGAAACTTTCAGGGACATTTTACACAGGGTTTTAGATTTTATTTATGCACTTATTTTCCGGAAATCCTTAAAAGGGAAATACAGGGCTGCGTGTCGTACATCTAAGACAATGGCGTGAAAAGCTGTTGCGATTAGTCTTGCTTAGCCTGTAATGGATGGCGACATCTTGCTATGACTGGTGTTTTTCTTAGACCTATGGAACGCAGGCTAGGAATCAATTCAAGTGTTTACGTGTTGACAAGTCATCTGCCACCTAGTTTCCTCCATTTCCTTGTTTGCTTTGTTTATTATCTTACTTTTTGGCTCAACAGAACATTACTTTGTAGTAATTTTACGCATGCTTGGCCGAATGCGGGTCCGTTTTATCAAAGTTCGTAGGTCTGATCGAATCTGAGATGGTCGAAAGCACGTTAATTGCGCGAGTGCAAGAGCCAAACAACTTTCATATACGTCTTCGTTGTTCACTCAAGTTAAAAGTCCGCCTTCTTAAGCCATGTTACACAGACATTGTCGACGAAAAAACTGATCTACTGAGATCAGCTATGGTGCGGAATCGAATGATTGTCTCTGCTCTGGCGTCCTCGAACGCTCTGCTGGCGGAGTTAAATCCCACTTGTTAAATGGCAGAGTATTTCAAACGTATTGAACGCGTAAATCACCGGCCTTGATTTCAACGAATTTACGGCTAGTGACAACAGTTGAGACTTGGCGATTTGCACCTGAAGAAAAAAAACAAGATTTTATTGTTTTATACCTCTGACCTAAGCCAATGTCTTCTAGAAGTCCGTCTCGCCCAACAACTTTTCGACCGTAAAAACGGTAATGTCATTCATCGAATTGTCTGCCTATGAACGGGCTATTGACCTTTGGTGAAACGGGTGTCAGACGTCTACTAATGTAGGGTTTTAAAACATCCTCTGTGGTTCATTGTTTGTCACCTGCATAGACATGATTTACTAGTTACACATAATACAGTATATTCATTGAAGTAGCCACGGTCGAAATGACGCCGAGTTCAAACCTTTTGGTATTCTATACATATATATATATATATGTACATACTCCTCGTTAGTAGACTCACAATGTTGCAAGCCTAAAATGAAACCTTTTGAATGGTTTAATTGTGATTTGCTAATCTGCACAAAGACACTTTATGTGTTTTCTGTTGATGTTGCAGTCAAACAATGCCGGCATACTTTTGAAAATTTTAAGATATTTCTGGTATTCGGGGGACGCGTGTTTGGCCAGATAAATCTCATAATGGCTAAAAACTGCGTGCAACATGAACTTTTGTTCTCTCACGGCCTGAATCTATATCTACCTTTGTTACAGCTGGGCGTTTTAAGAAGAGGCTCGCGTCCTTGTTCAATACAACGTACGATAAGAATAAGTTTAAAATAAGTCACACGGAAACGCAACGAACGAAGTTTAGTGCCAAGTATTTTGCAAGAGGACTTTTTGGAAAAGGTTGGTTCTACGCTGAATGTCTATTCTTTTTTAGTCTTGACAGACAACTGTGTTGATTGCTATGTGGACATATAATTTAATATATATTGAATTTCTAAGCCGGGTTTTAAAAGCCTTCATTGGTTGTGCGCGTTGTCGCTTTAATATCTTTTTAATTGAAACTAAAAACTAGTTTATCAATTTTGTTTTGCTACAATTAATTGTAGCCAACATGTAGGCTTTCTAATTCCGTTTTTAACAAAGGAAACTCAACCCATCCATGTTTCCTTCACTCAACCGCATTGTGAACACAATTACAACCTAGGTACCTGGGGCCCATTCCAAGAAACTGACTTAAGCTCATTTTTAACTTGAGATTTATTTCAACTTCCAAACTTTAAAACTTCCATATCCTGTAGGGTTATTCTAACTTTAAGACAAAACTTTAGCCAAAAACTCAAGTCAAACTAGCGATTACTCTTTTGGAATGGACTTAAGACAATTGAAGCTTTATCATTTAAGATTTGTCTTAGCTAAGTCAGTTTTCTTGGGACGGGCCCTACCGTTGCAATTTATTACATTGCCCTTGAAAATGGGTTCTCTGTTTCAGTCTTCCAATCTTCAATAACAAAGGATACGTTCCGTAGCCCAAAGACATTAGCCATACACTTGCAGAGGAATAATTCCCTTATGGAATGGAAAGAGTGGCTCCTGTCACATAATTCGAGAATTCATTCACAAAATCCAACATCCCTACCTTACCGACCAATCACTTCATTGGCCGCCATTTTGCTAGGTTATGCTAGTAAAGTCTTGAAAAGCCTTGCTAAACATTTGCCATCACTGGCGTGATTTTGCAACGCCTTGTGTGATCTGATGGGAACGCTGCCCAAATTAGGGTCACGGAAAAACATTTAATGAACTTCCCTCATAGATAAGTGAAAGATGACTTTTCAAAGTCTTAATACTATCTACAGGTTTGCTATGTTTTATGTTTAGTGCCGTAAGTCGAATTAACGTAGATTTATCTAAAAATGTTTTTTAAAACTTCTACGTGAGTGCGCCTATCATATGCTG
>NMRA01000295.1:252239-263537 GCA_002633005.1 Phoronis australis | reverse complement strand
GGGGGGGGGGTGCTCGGAGAGGCTCGAACGAGCCCTCCCCCATTTGGCAAAGTGGACAAAAAGTCCACTAAAAAGGCATTAATTCGGCGAATGCACAATACATAGCTCTAAACGTACCCCGTTTATTTTCAGTAAAAGGTCCACATTCTCAAAAATTCGAGCCCCCTATATTTTAGGCCGAGTACGCGCATGGATTAACGTCGTCTAATTGCATTAGTCTTGGAAGTTGTTGTCGCCGAAGTGTAATAGCCCCACTGTGAACTCTGCATGTTGTTTTCTTTTAAGATTTTTGTTGATATTTGTTAAATATGATCAGAATAAAATTGCCGTGGTTGCACTGTATGCAAGATGTTATTCCATGCAAGCTGCAGTATAGCGATAACGACGGTCCATTCATACATAAATAATTAGCAGGTAGGCGCAATCACGTGAACTTAAACTCCTACAAAAGTTCGGCAAAAACACTATGTTACTCAGGCAACAAAAGTTTGATTAAAGTGGCAAATAGCTCGTTAAGAATATTATCCCTAATTTGCTTGATATTTTTGTTTTTGAGCAAATGTAAAATACAAAACGTCGACACTGTCACCCTTTCTGTTGCAAAAATAAATTCTGTCAGAACTGGAAAACCTCTATAAGTCTAAAGGCAATACGTTATAAGCTGAGTGCACTCACGTCCTTCCGTTGTAATGCATAGCAACATCACATGAATTCTTGCGTTTTCGCTTCCCATGACTGCATTTAGCAAGTCAAGTTTCTTGCGAGCAAGGAAAGGTCACGCAAGTGTTCGAGAGACATCACCCTGTGTCACAAGTGCCGAAGCACGTGATCACACTAGTTTTCACCAACGATCTTGCTTTACCAATCGTGACCAACGAGTGGATGCTGGCGATATCCCGCAGAGCTTATCACAGTCCTGCGTCATCACCCCACCGCTTACGTAATCTGTCGTGTTGTAATTCCAGACTTTTACGATGACTCTTTTGATGCCGAGTTGGTTTTGGAACAAAAGCCAAAAAATGAGGACTACTTGCTGCGATACTACTCTCTCTGTGACAACTGGCAGAACGTAAGTGAGTCGAGACGTTATGCGGCCGAATGACAGTTCAGTATGCAGTAGATAACTGTGGATATGTGGCCTGCGTCCATTTTGCATTATACTCCACTATCGACTGGCAATCGGATACACTTTCCACAATGGGTGAGCCACTCTGGTCACAAAAGGGCGCTGCAGGGGAACGTGAATTTGACCTTTATGTGTGCACACTTCATTAAAGCTGGTTTGAACCAGTCCCAGTGGTGGATTTAGAGGAGGGCCAAGGGGGCCATGGCCCTCCTAAAATTCTGCATTCTCCATTTGGCAGTTCAGGGGTGCGATTGTCTGACGGGCAAAATCCTGGCTAATACTCTGCCCTGCCCCCCCTTAACTCAAAATCCTGGATCCGCCCCTGTCCTGCGTGGAAAATTGACTTCTGACTTAGACCTCCTGCAGCTGCAGACTGATCTCAACCTGTTCATCAAGCAGATTGGATGGAATTTCTTAGGTGGAACTGACCGTTAATGTTCGCCGTTCAGCTTGGGAGCATAAAATGCTAAGTTAATTAAAAGGGCACTTAGCCCGATTTTGGGCTATTAATAAATGTGGACACCTAGTTTCCCGTCTAGCTCTCTAAAATTAAAATGCTTTGCAACCCTCATTAACTTCAGGGTTTGGAACAATTTTGGAAACTTCTTAACAGGCCTATGGTAAGTCAAAAGTGTGACTAACGCTTTACACGAGTTACACGACGTGAGGAAAGATACCTCACCTATAACAGCAGGATTCAATACATGGTCCAATGAGTCAGTGTTGTAGCTGAGTCCGGTTATGATCACTCAAATGAGACACCAATGATGCATTTACGGGAGACTCAATGAGGATTGGCTGAAACCGATAAAACGGGGATAAGCGACCTTTTAAGCTACATTTGTCGCACGTTACATCGTACAACACAGACGCGTGACGAAACCCCTTGGACATCGTGTTTAATCACTTTGACTGCAGATAATGAAAAGACATGCCTTTCACTGTTGACAAAGCGGAATACTTCTTTCTTGAAACGTTTTGTCACATCATACAAGATTTTTGAAATAACGTAAACGACAATATACCTATTCCAACGCGTGTGGTTGTATACATGTATGTACGTCAAAGACATTCTGTACAACATTTGTAAATTTCTGCGTCATGGTTGTGTATATATTACTAATCAAGTGAATTTAACTTCATAGTACATTCATGAATGTCATCGTAGCTATCACCTAGACACCCCGAAACTGACGAACACAAAAACATTGCATCAAGCGAGGTGTTACATCCTCTGAGTCTTCCACGAAATACATAGACTGGTTCAGAATATCGCGTACGCGTGTATCGTGCCCTTATCGACACAGTGTTGCACAAATTGTGAATGCGCTAACTTTTCTTCACTTTGCCCGTTTCAGAAAGTGTATAAAGTTCCTGTTACAGAACAGGGCGTGTTTGATCAGTCTGATGCTATGAAAGACGTCTTGTCTTCAGTTTCGAAGAGGCTTGGCTTGAACAAAACTTTGGATTTTTGTAAGTACTTCACGCTTCCAAATTCAATTTAGCAAAATTTATTTTACATGTATCTTGTATTTGAAGTGAAGTTGCATTGAGTTGAATAATAATTGTTATAGTTTTCATCAGCCAATTGGGTGAATGTTGAGTACGCAAATTACTCAAGTGAATTATTATTACGTACACGTAAATTACGTAATTGCGTTGTTACTTGTGTAAATTATATGAGTAAATGTTTTGTTCCACGTGTGTAATTCACGAATATAATTTATTAGTTGCCCATATACATGTTGAGAAGTGGTAGTTTAATTTCATCGTGTTTGGCTGGTGACGTCACCGGCCTCGATTTCAGCGAATGCCTGACAGACAATGTCGAGTTGAATAAAATCACAAAAATGCAACAGATTTGCTTTTTGTTTCATAACTTTTGTCAGAGCTAAAAATTCTATCCCTTCCAACGATAATCCCGTTTTTTGAGCCGTAAAAACGACAATGTCCATTTAAGAGTCCCGTTCCCATTAATACATTATATGAAATTGTTTATGTGTAAAATAAAAATCTTTCTGTCGGCTCGTAATTTGTAAATCGTAAATGAATAATCGAGTGATGAGAACTGTGTAGCGATTGAATGTACATAACGGTTGCGTGACATCGGACACTGACCAAATGCCAATTAAAGAAACCCGCAAAATTGGCAATTTTACTTGTAAGGTGTCGAAAGGATTATATCCTACCCTGTGGCTTTGACAAAGGACAAGATTTTGCTTTCCCAAAAAATTAAGTCATCTGTATGTAGTAATTTGCGTTCTCACAGCGCCATCCACGTGCAACACCTGCAAATGAATGAGTGCCATTGCGCATAACGATGTTTATTAAATTATAACAAAGATTGGAGTTGGAAACATGGATTTCTACGTAGCAGATTGTAGTTTAAAAAGCGAGCCAAAGGATTTTTGTTCGAAAGCGCATCACTTTTCCGGAATATGAAAACTGAACCGCGTTGATTATCCCAACGGGTGCAACATGCATAATTGTCCATGGGCTAAAGGGAACACTTCGTGATACTTCCACATGGCAATTCAATTTTTTCCTTGTATGACAAAATAAAGTATTTCTAATTCACTATTTAGAAGTTCCCACGTTTGAAGTTGCACATTTTCTGCAAAAACGTTCCAAAGTAAATCAAATTTGGACATTTCCTTGGTTCCTACATAACTTCAACTGAAACTGAGGCTGTGATCTCATCAACAGTTTGTTGTGCTTTGAAAGTGACCGCTCTGTTCAATCAAGACGGTTACGTTCGTAAGATAGGCGCGAAAAAGTTTCAGTTTACGTTCGCATATCATGCACGTAATAATACATTTGCTCGTCTCAAATTTACGCACTTAGTATTTTCCCATTTGGCTCACGAATGGATTCTCATTACGCGACATTAGTATTGCAGGAGCACTGACCTATAGTAACCTATGACGTGTACAAGTTTGTTTGGATGATTATTAAATATTATCAGACAATGCAGTTCACATAACAAACTTTTATGTAGCCACTTTAACTTCAAATAATTTGTTTTTACCACACACCGGACTCAAAGAGAAGTTCCTCGTTTATGGTAGCACCTCTCCGTTTTTGTAGTATTTGTTATTTGATTGTTTATGGAATTTGTTTAACCATTCACACGTGCAGCCTCCCTGGAATCTATCTACAAAATGTGCGCCTACGACCATATCATATTCGGTGTGCCCGACTCGAAAGATCCGATCCCACGAAACCAGTCTGGTTCACCCTGGTGCGCGGCTTTTACACGGGACGAGTTGGAGGCATTGGAATACAGGAGTGACATCATCGACTACTATTACGCTAGTTACGGCAACTCCATTAACCCCAAGACCACGTGTCCGTTGACTAAGGACATTGCAAAATTCCTGAAGTATGTACATGTTTAGATTGTTAAGACCTCTTGTCAATGAGTATGTGTAGTACTTTGTATTACACTCCTTGATTACACTGTGAAAACTGAACCATCGAAATATTACGTAATGTCAGTGCCAGATTAAGAACATAAAATCATCTATTCAGCGGTATTCGTTTTATGGTTCCATGGCAAATTTAGGAAGAGTCCTGCAAAAAATATTTAGTACTCACCATATGACGAATATTGAATTTAAGTGCCTATTGTGTATGGTTGGTGTGGAAAATAAAAGCATCCTCACAACATGAATCCAAATGACTGCTGATTTTGTCGAGTAGTCAGCCAGCAATCAGTTTTATCTGGGCAGCCATGTATCACAGTGGCGGATTTATGGGGGGAGAAGGGGGCCATGGCCCGCCCTAAAATTTTCCCAGCTTCCATTTGGCAGTTCGGGGCTGCGAATGTCTGACCGGCAAAATCCTGGCTAATACTCTGCCCTGGCCCCCCTAACTCAAAAACCTGGATCCGCCCCTGTATCAGTGATTATACGGATGTTAAGGCAAACTTTTAAGCATCTCTCGTCTGACTCTCTTTTCGAACGGTGAATCAGCCGAATTGCCAGTGCCAGGCAGGATGTCAATTCGAACGAGATAGGTTTCATTGTTGCATTTTGTTTAGTTAGGTCGTATAGAAGAGTATCTCCATAACAAATCCTTTATGCGTGACCAGCCATTTGTGCTTCCATTAGATTGCTCCATTAATCAAAGTTGGTAGATTGCAATGACAACGAAAATCAGATTACGTCGCTCTGTTGCACTTGTAGAGGTCTGGTATTTTGATAAAAAATGCAACTTGATATATTGAACCTATATACAGTACTAGGTCACAGCTACAGTATAGGAGGTTTCAAACAACAATATTGATTGATCGTTCCGGGGGAGGGGGACCAATGATTTCACAAACCAATGCATTCTATGAAATCAAAAGTTGCATGTTTAAATTTGCACAAGACTTCGCGACTAGATTACTAGAGACATTGCCGTGTATTTTAAATGAGAACACGTGACTTTCAAAGTCGATTTCAGCTAGGTCCTAGCGTAGGTCCTGGCATTATATGAACGCACGCCGGATCTGAACTTCTGATAACATCCGGCTCTTTTGTTACATGCAACTGCTGAGCGCAGTTTTTGTTTGGTAAGACAACAGCTTTTAAAGAGGTGCGGAAACCTGGAATTTTATTTGACAAGTCTCTACATCGCCAATTTACAGCGAACGGTCTAGCTTTAGCGATGCGATCAACTCACTAGGCCCCTGAGTCATTACACTTTCACTGCTTTACATGGAACCCCATGTTGCCTAGAAATCTGGAATAACTTGCGAAGAATATGTCGTTTAGAAAGCAGATCGTGCAAATAGCTCTTGATGAGATCTGTCCACAAAACAAATTTCGAAGGACGGCGGATCTGTTAGTCTGGTATCCGCGGTAGTTCTTGATTTTTAAGTGTCTACCTTGGATACCAGCTTCATTGTACACAATCGAGGGCGTTCACAGTGTCAAGTTACTCAAGAATGTAACGTCTATGGCGAAAGCCGAAATTATGTTCTGAAATCTCATTCGCCTAAAACGCACAACAGTTTTGTAAGTAAAACACATCCAAACTACAAGTTATTTCTTGCAAATGCAATTTTTGTTGAAGAGAATGTGTTTAGGCAATAATTGGTATGCCTTAACAAAAAGGCGGCCATATCTGCCTTTCTTTTTATTGTACGTTTCAGCTAATCATGATTTACGGCAGTGATAAGACGTACTTCTGCTGTCTGTGAGTGGAAGGTGGCCTAGCATTCGGTTATTTTATTTTTCTTTAAAATTTTGAAAGTTATGTCGACCAAACTGGTATGTTTTTGTTCAAAATCGACTCTCATTTGCCAAAGATTTGCCTAAATATCTGTCAATAAGTCCATTCAAGAAGAACAGCACTGTGGCCTGGCATACAAACAAATATATCAGTGTAGAGTATCTTTGATACAAATGGTGTCATCATCCCGAGTCGAGTTACCAGTTGTGTAAACAAACTGCAGGCTCTGCACTAGGACAGGCCACCAGTTCGAACTGAGTCTCATAACCTCCACCGGGAGGCGCTAGCATGCGTGTGACGTCAAGTGGACAAAAGGGTTTTGGCCAACATTCACCATTCTGCAGTTTACTTGGGGACTTTATTTCGCCAAGTTGTGACGTCATACTTTTTCGCATGAAAATAAAGCAGCTGCTTTCACTGTGGAAATTATGAGACAGAATGCGCTGATAAGTGTTAGGTTTACGAAGTAAATAGGAAAAACTTTTACTAGTCACACTAACGCCACCTATTGAATTTTGGGTTGTCAATGTGAAGAGATTATTTTCTGATTCCTTTGATTATCATCTGAATTACCTTGTTGCCCATAGAAATCCGATTGTCGTTGGCAACAAAAATAAAAGTAGAATAACCATACGTTGCATATAGTAGGGGATAATTGCAATAATTTTGTGTGCTGACGAAATGGTAGTGGTATCCCTCGCCCAATTCAAAAGACTGCGTGCTAGCAACAACTTAATTGTGATTATTTCAGACTGGCCAAAGACGGATCGGCGAACGCACAGAAAGGGGTCCTACGCTTTGGGCACTCGTACACGCTGATGACGACACAGACGCGCCTGGGACTCTTCAAAGATGAGTCACCAATTGCTCCACTAAAGGGGAGCGACTACAAGGGGAAGAAACAGACTCTGTCTAATCGTCGTTTCCGGAGTTCCAGAAATATCCCCATGGCAACGGGTATCGGTATTTTTGCGTTCAAATGTGGATCTGACTTTAAATTCAAGTTGACCATCAACGAGGAAGAGCAGAAAATATTTGGTTGTTCAGAGACGCTGTGCGATCTTGATGTGTTAATGAAAGAGCTGGAGAAACCTTGCGACTATGAAGAAATCTGTGAGGGCAAAATTTCCGGAGCCATCGCTCGAAGTTACGAGCTCTCCACTCTGGTGTTTGCTTGTTTGTTTATCATCCTTGTGAAACTAAGGGTGCAGTAATTATCAATTTTCTTGCCGGAAGTAAGTGTATTTGTAAGGTAGAAAGTATACGACTTTGTAAGCACGAATTTTGTTGTTGTAATGTATACCATGCAATCGCACCGTAGATTTCAAAAGCAATCCAGAGTTGCTTATTAGTTATACAGATAACACAAAGAGGGCGTCCTTCCCACATACTGATGAAGGATGGTTACTACGTTGACATTGCAGCGCAGTTTTAATTATTACATGCACGTCAAATTATTAACGTGGGGCCCGTTCCAACAAAACAGACTTAGCTAAGACAAATCTTAAATTTTAGTAAATTTTAATATACAAGTTAAATTTGTCTCAAAACCAATTCAAGGAAGAGATCGAAAGTTGGACTTAAGTGTGTGACATAAGTTTTGTCTTAATTTTAACTAACTTACCGAATAGTTTCAAAGCTTGGAATTTAAGACAAATCTTAAACTTAAGTCAAAAATGAACTTAAGTTTCTTCGAACAGGCCCCTGGTCACTAAGTGTGAGTGTACTCATGCTTAAGCTAGTTATTGCAAGCTCTTTCATGTCACTCTAATATCAGAATGTCGAAGTTAACTAGTTTAATAATAAGTTGGAGTGCATTATAGCTATTATTTTGTTGTTTAACTCTGAAGTTTATAGTTATCAAATTTCCAGAACATGAGGGTATTCATCGGATTCTTGTAACATTGCATACCGATCAGTCGAGATGCGCTCTTCTGAATGCAGACAAATTTTATCTGTGTTCGTCATTGTCGACTTACTTTAAACAACAGATTGTGTTTTGCTTCCGCCATGAAGTCATCAACGAGATTCCCGTCGTCCTCAGTCATAGAACCCTGAGTATCGTCTAACGGGAGGCTGTCGGTCTGACGGATGAAACAACTCGATTAACACGTCTGGCTTAACAGAAATGGCTAGAACTTGAAATATCTCCAGTCCCAAACACTTAACGATGAACCTCTGTGTAAGGAAATAGTGAGTTTATTAATTAACCCAAGTAATTAACATTATACGGCCGAAATAAGGTTTGACAAAGTGTGGAGTTTTAGTTCGTGTGTGCGTGTGTGTCCGATTCAGACATTCCCCGCAATCGTAACGGTAACTGTGGCAAAGTAATGCGGCTCTCGGCCGATTGTGCGTGATATCCCAGGCGACCGGCAGATGCGCTGCGTACTACCATTCTGTGCAGTGAAAACGTAAGCTGAGTGACGATGACGAAACAGAAGCTGGTGGCGCAATGGAAGAGCGCGCTTTAACCAATAGGTCGTGAGTTCGAGTCCTCGTAATTTTACGAATATTCCAGTTTTATATCTCAAGTGGCAATACCGCGGTTAAACTGGTTAAATGCTTTAAAACAAGTCTGCTTGTGTATTTGTTCACCATCGGGACAAAAAATTACGTAAAGCTGGTGAATATCTACAATCAAGGGCATTTTTAGTGGCGACTTGATGAGCTGAAAATTTTTCATGCTGTGACGTCGGATTCCAGAATGCGGTCTGGGTCGTGGGATTTTGCCGCGCTCGCTAGTCGCAAATAGTGACCTAGCCAAAGTAGAGTCATCGAGGGCTGATTATACTTCAGAAATCAAGGAAAATGCTTGTTTTCAGAGGCAAAAACAAAATTTTCCCCTGGGCGGACGGGGAAATCCCCCTCCCGACCTTCCCCCATTCGGCATTAGGCGCCTCTACGATTGCGCGATTGTCTACAAGACAAAATGTGGCCGCCCCCCCTCCCCCCCTTAGGAGATCGGCTGGACGGCCACTGTTATGAAATCGGCTGGACGGCCACTGTAAAACACTGAAGCATTGGATCGATCCACTTCATCAACTCACCTTCAATACCATCAACTGCCATTTGGCAGAGGATGGGACACTGGCGGATGACGTGCTCGCGTCTTTAAAACTTAGTGAACGTAACGATGCAAAGTTTCCTGTAGTGAAAGAGGAATTTTGATAGTTATCTCAACTTAAAGTAGGACGATACGCATTTTTAGCAATTGGATTCTTGTTAGGTGAAATTCAGTTGTGTTTTGTTGATTCTTTTTTGCAAGATAATTTATTTTTTTCAAGTAGCTACACGTCTTACCACTCGTGTCAATGTTGTTACTTGTGACAGAATTCCAACAAATGAACAATCCTGGGATGTTTATTTGTTCAACGACTCGACAATATTTTTCAAAAGATACACAATAACTTGAGTTGTAAATTTGCAAGACAACTAACGGGAAAATGGAGGTGGGTCTTGACGTATCGGTATCCTAGCTTTCGATTATAGTTTGATTAACGCCACCTATGTATGTGCGAGTTTCTACACAGTAGCTTCCAACACTAGAGGGATTTGTTCATTACGGAAACTTCACGCCAAATTCAGCGTCCTCTATTGTCGCGAAACTCAGATCTCTTTTTCTGGTCTGAAATCTAATACGGAAAAGACGAAGAATACTTGGACTGGAGCCTTGAGACATAGCGATATTTTATTATAACCAGATGGATTTGGAGAAAAAGCACATTTTGTACGCTTGGGATTTAATTCCGCGTTGAATTGCCTGAAATTACCATTTTTAATTATGATGAGAAAACCAACGAATTAAAATGCAAGGAAGTCTAAGTATAAAGAACTTTAAATTCACAGAGCAAAATAGCCTTAATTAAGAACTAATAATGTCAAAATTTGTTAACCTATTTGGTGCGTTACAGTTCCCACAACGCTACGTGAAATAAAATTGAGGTAGAAAGCTGTTTTGAAATTTTGTGTGGGGGTAAAATGATTGCCATTTATCGAGTTTTTCTGCGTTAGTTTACAAAATGAGCCATGTTCATTTACTCATTTATTAAATCACGAAAACCGTGTGTCTTTCAATCCTATCTGGTGATGACTTACAGTCAAGTGTTTTGCCTCAAAATGCATTTTACTGCTCACAACAAATATTATGCTTTGTCAATGCCTTTATGATAATTGGTAAAAGAAAGTGTCCATCGTTTTGAGAAAGAAGCATTTTATAATCTCTGTGCATTTCTACGAGTCCTGTCTCTCCGTTAGAGGCAGGATACCAGGTTTGACCTTGGGGCACATTAATTGCTAATCAGCACAAGACAATCTAAGTGAATGCGTCGCTGGAGAGCCTCCGAGCTCATTACCATGCAAAATAATGACCTTTGCTCCCGGCACAGTTGGTTAAGCAAGGGAACTACTTTCTGTAGAGTAAAAATGTTGCGGTTTTGTAGGACACTAGAAAATCGTTGTTTTCGTCAACTTTGGGAACAGTTGACTGAGCGGATTCACTTGAAACTTCCGAGTGTCATGCTTAATGCACAGCTATAAAACTTTTGCATAAGGGGCTATCTAAAAATATGACTTATGTGATTTTTTGTGAAAAATTGCATAAAACGAAAACAAAAACGAAGCGAAACGGTGGTAAAATGCAGCTGTGGACAAACACCAAACATATTTTATAAAAGCTGCAAAGATTCACTATGGTCAGTGGTCTTAACTATTGCTGCGCAGACGCAGGTAGACGCAGTACACCACATTTTTCATTTTTTTAACATGTAACGTATACGTATAACTGCAGGTACATGTACGCTAGTGTACCCTATTCATGCGCTAGGAAAAGCTGGCGACAGTGCTACAGTCAGCAAGTGCAAAAGTCCTGACACTGCAGACTTGCCTTTTGCGCGGGCGACCACTAGGTCTGTCTTCAACGCAGAGGAAGTAAGTATTACGTCTACCCCTCC
>NMRA01000295.1:236449-248279 GCA_002633005.1 Phoronis australis | reverse complement strand
CCCCCCCCCCACCCCCAGTTAAGTACGAGTCCTACCGGCAATTTGTTTCGAGTCCACTTCGCCAATGTCAATGTTGCTTTGAATGGAAAGTATCAATACTAGGCGTTCTTTCTTAATTTCTTTTCCAACAAAAATCGTCTACAGTGTAAAAGGAAACGATGTCAATTTGATGAACCGGAAGGCCGCTTCGTCCTATTTGTCACCTTTCGTAAAACTTTTTCAGGCAAACTTCTTGCTCAAATTGTTTTGCCGTTTAGTCAAAGTTTTATCTGAACAAAATAGCCCTTTGTCTAGAGTGTAGTCAGAACTTATTGAGCGCATAATCGATAAATGTTTATTTGTGAATGTACGTGCAACGTAATTCATCGGGATTTCCATACTGTTTGTGGAGCAACACTTGTCGAGACGGTTTCCAAATTTTTCCTGAAACGAGTTCGAGTCGAAAAGATATGTAAATATAGTCGCGATTTTTGCGTCGAAACCTCTCTGAGTAGCGACGTCGTCCAGTTAAATTCGAAAACCCAAAATACATTATTGACTTTCTTGCGCTAGTACATGCACAGTACGCGTCTTCGCGCTTTACACTATCAACATCAGTGGATTCGTTTGTTGAAAATCTTTCTAATCTGTCGTTTTTAATCAACACATTTCCCGAATAATAGATAACAAACCAATCTTAACTCTTGCCGCAAAAGGTCGCGTAACACTTTTATGTTACGTATCCTTGAAATTTGTAGTTTTCAATTTGAACATAGATTTTTTCAAAAATCTTAACAGTGAGATACTTCTTGATTGAGCTATGTATCCTTTGTGTCAATGCGCAGGAAATTTTGTGTCTAAAATTATTCACCCTCAAACAACAGAGGTACATGTATCAGCTACTTAAAAACCCCTTTTAAATAGCCATCGAATAACTTCATTTTTGACAGCTAATATACCTGCAATTCGTATGTAATCAGAAATGTGCACGGCCATAGACGATGATAAAAGTGCGCATGCATAATTTTACGAAGCGAATAATCATTTGCACTAAATAGAAATCGATGTTTCAATCTTTTAAAAGCTTCAAAATCAGAAGGGCATGAAAACGGCTGATAAAAATTCATGTTTGTCATACAGCTGAAATTAATTTAATTCAACTCAATTATTCGCACATTTTGGATATCAACAAAGTTTTCAAGACTGTAATCAATAACATTGATACGAACACGTAAGTATTAGTACGTATGTGCTGGCTTTTTGAAAAAGCAAAGGTAGATAGTTCCATTGGCTCTGAATCTTTTGGAAACTCAATGGTGTCGATTTTGACCGCAGTGAGATTAAGAAAGGAAAAAGTTTCTGTCGGTTCTTAAAATTTACCAACAAAAATATAACACAAGCATTATAATCAAGCAGGGAATTTTATTTTAATATTGTCTTTACTAGTACATAAATTTCATCAATGATTTTCAATTCTTAATCGCTTATAGTTTAAGCCATGACGTAGGCGCCGTATTATTCTGACCTAAATTTCACAGATATAACGTGCTTTGTAGCTACAGCTCTTTTTTTCCATGTCCTTGGTACTGGGGTTGAAAACGAGGCATGAGTTGCCGTCTGAAAAAGAGGAAACAATCGCATGTTATGAGTAATAAAGTAACAGCAAAGGAATTAAAGGAGAATGTCACCCAAAAAACAACCTATTTTGTACCAGTTTAGATCGAGAAGCTCTGCTCGATAACGGCACATTCGCTTGCGTTACTTGACACCTGACGGCAGACGGAGGTGTTGAAATTATCCAATGACGTCATTGGTTTCACACGCAGTCTGTTCAGCAGTTCACAACACGGGTTACTGGTGTCAGCTTATCGCTTGAATTCATCGTTTAACACCAATAAATCATCAAACTTCGATGTAAAACCCTTAAAAATACACCGAGTTCTTATAAAAGCGTGATGTTTTATTTCGCGTTTAGACTTGTGATTTTTTGAGTTCTAAACAAACAAAATGCTTGTTATCCTGGCCAGTGGCTAGGAACCTGATCAGACCCGTCGCGGCCGCCGGAACTTGCACGAACATAAACCAGCTTGAGTTGGAAACTAAACCTCCAGTCACGAAAAGACTATAATAGTGAACCAAAGAAATAATGTGCACGTAATTAGTTATGTGAATTAGCCACGATACTGAAAGTCTATACCTGTCGGGGACCGCGAAGTTGGGTTCCCTTCCACAGACCGTCAGGGCAAAGGTTGTACAGTAACAATGATTTGAATAATGTATTTGTATTTCTAAATAAAGATTCTCCTATGTGACCATAGCATATAAAATCGTGTAATTGTTTCACACCAGCTTTCTGTCAGCAAACACTGAATTAGAATGCGCTCACACGGCCTCGGTGCCTGGTCAATTCCTTAATTGCCTGCATCAAAAGCCGGTAACGCAGTGGTTTATGCATTGCTGGCTTCTCAAAACATTTGCACTCACGAGTACTCCAAAAGCATTACAAATTGTATCTAATGAGACAGACTTTGTTTCAATTTTATGTAAGCATTGGTCAGGATGAGAATAATTCATTTTGAAATAGAACGCAGAATAATAAACGTCTACATGGCAACTCTCCCGGCGCCAATCCCGACTTAGTCAAGAGCTCATCCGACGAAGACTTCACGGGTCGGATAGTTAGGTTTCACAGGCCAGTTCGAACCGGAATACACTGAACAAGAAATATTAGAGTGGCGCCGTGAATATGCACAGGCAACGGAAAGTATGGACAGTTCTTTGGTGAGCCGGAATTCGTAAGAGAAATCACTGTAGACGAAATGCCGGCCACAGACACATGTTTCACGGCCTCATACTTGTTATTTACTGCGTAACTTTCATTCTTCACTACCGTGAGAAACTTCCTAAGCATTTCGGGCTCTCGAAGAAGTCAAAAAAAAAAACGATATACCCGCTTTCTTCGTAACTTCATAGTTCGGACAAGCGGGAACGATGCACCGCAATATAGCGGCATGTGCAGACGAACCACTGACGTCGCAACGTCGTTTCTCACCTTCCTTACAGGTTAACGCGACACCTCTCGGCAAGGTGAGGTCGACCGTATAAGAGGCGATGTGGATTTAGACCGATTAAGATTGTAAAAAAGACTAATTAAATCGGGTGGCATTCTCCTTTAACGGTCCCTCTACGGTCTCTGGCAATAAATAGGCAGAAGTTTGAGTTGCCGACTACTTACACGAAAACATCGAACTCTGTGTTGGTGAAAAAAGTTTATTGTCTGACCTTAAAAATATACATTAAATTTTAATTTTGTTTCATTTGTCGCCTTTTTCAGTTTTACGTCGATCAGCATTTCGGGTACAGAAGAATATTTGTGATTATTTCTCCTGAGCGATTTATGGAACTTTTCTTTCAACAGTTCCTTGACATACCAAGGACGGGTTTAGGGAGGAAGGGTGCTGCTTCTTCGGAAGGGAACAAAATCAAGCGCCCCGATTTGCTTTTTGTAGGGGTTACCCGAACATTTTTCTTCAGTAAATTGTCATTCGACTCCGCCCAATCTTTAATACAACGTTGATTCTCCATAAAAATACAGATCACCAATTTTTAAATCAAAGCCAGTAATTAATTTACCCTATTTTGAAACACTATGTCTGCTGAAAAGCATCCTCGTTTTGGAGATTCATACACAATGGACGTGACTAACAAACAAGGACTTTTTCCTTTTGTTCAATTTGGAACTTCAACTTCAGTTTTACAAAGGAGTGGCGTTGTACTGAGTCACATTTTAATCACGATTTTAAGTTAATTTTTCTCTTCTACAGTGATTTCTTGGTTGAATGCTAACACTTAAAATATACAACTAAAAGTACTTTATCAAAGTTAGTTTATTCAAAACGCATTTTTATTTTAAAAGAACGTTATACTACTACAGTTTGTCACAATTTTTGAGCAATTAGTTTAAGTGGGAAGATTTTCGATAAGCTACTTATTTAGCAATAAAGCCGACAATTACAATTCACAGGAGCCAAATTTTAAAACGAGGACAAAAGGTAAATTCTTACCAATAACGCTCCACACCTCAACGTCTGTCCATTTAACCTTCCATCCACAGCCTAGTTTGCCGTTGTAGGTGTGTCTATTTGTGTTGCAGTAGCCGTTAGATGGGAAGTACTTGTTGGTGCTGTCATACATGTGCGAGTTGCTACCACTAAAGAGCAACAGGTCGTGACCCCCGCCAAAAGTTGGACCATAGATGGAGTTCTCGTACAGAGCGTTGTTGTAATTTCTGTACTGACTGTACCTGGCTGATGTACATTCTTGTCCACACATCCGAAACAAGAATGCGTTGCTGTCGCGCTTGAAACCACCGGTGCCCCTCCAGGAGACAGAGGCATACCCACCGTACACGGTTCCAGTCTTTGAATCTTTTCCGATAGAGATGGTTGGGCCCTTGTTGTTGCATTTGCTGTGAAATGTTGAACCTTTCATGCCGTCACGTGATGCCCGGTACAAGAGCTTGAATGCTTTTCCGGGAAACCACTTTCTCAGCAGGGATACGTGGTCTGTAGTCAACAGTTTTGAGCCGATGTTTCCTGAAATATATCGGTGTGCTTGTGACCATCTTCATTGCTCAGAACCTTCAATATTTAATTCAAACTAGTTATAAAATCCATTTGCAAATTATTAATAAATACAATATACCATAGTATGCCATATATCAGAGCCGTTGACAGTCTTTGTGTAGTGTTTTCATTTTGTCAACACACTTATAGCAACAAAAGCACAGAAACAAATATAAAAATACGGGGATTTTTGGGTCTACAGTGAGTTCTCAAACAAATAACGCTATTTTCAGATTTTGCCACTCTTTGCCATTTCTATGCTGCAGAAGCGATCAGTTCTTCTTTTCGAAAGAAGTTCATCCGCCGTTGGGAAGTCTGTGGCTATTTCAATCGGTAAGTATGTACATTGTTTTCAAGGATTCCGGATCAGATAAAAACAGAACACAATTTTGATGAACTTAATTTTTTGCAGTGCTTTTCAGCATTTCCGAAAACAAGCTGCTTGGACTCTGTAACTTCACCATGCTGCCTTTAGGCGCTTTTTGGTAACATTCACCAAGAAAATGCGCATTTTTAAAACGCTTTTAGATACACAAAGGTATGTGCTCACTTCAATGTCTTGAGTTCAAATTCAGTTCCCGTGGGTAACTGAGATTCCACGCCGGCCTACTACATGGTGGGTGTGGCAGTCATGAAGTGCTCCGTGTATGCGCCCACCCATAGGGATCAAAAAGGTCCGCCTCAAAGAAACAAAATGTCCGAGGAAAACGAGGCAAAAGTCCACTAAGGCAAGAATTTGGCGTATGCACAATTCATAACCCTGAAAAAATGCCGTAGTCCGTTTTTTTCTTTAGTATATGGTCTACATCCTCAAAAATTCGAGCCCTCCTATATTTTAGGTTGGTGCGCTTGCCGTGTGTGTAGTATACACGAGAAATGTAAGCAAATGATTCAATTTTGAAGAACAAAAATTCATCAAAGAAGTGCAAAGAGATCCTTTCCAATTTGACGACCAATGACTTAGATTTTATTCGTTTAAGAATGATTCCATATCAAAACTATATGAAAATGAAAAATCACTAAAAGTTATACAGAGCTAATATTTTGTGTATGTGCTGGGATGCTGGCCCAAAGTACACTGCTGCAGTATTTGCGCTCAATGACCTATTTGGCTATAAAGGCATATTTTGCATTTTTTCATGTCAGTAAAACTGCTCTTTTGGAACGGCAAAAGATCAAACTTGGAAAACTGGTGACAAAGTTTGACACTGATGGTCATAAAGACTCTTGTAAGGTTAGTAAGAAAATGAAATTTGAAACTCATAGCTCCATTTAAATTTCCAGCAGGGGAGAAAACTCCGAGACCATTTTTCAGGCCAGTCACAAGTGGCAAGATGTTGCTTAATCTGCCTGCTATATCGGAATATATTTAAGTTGAAATTCTCTGTGTAGACACTTCTAAGACTGATCTTTGATAATTGCTCTTAAAAAAAACTTGTCTCTTATATATTTAGTGCTAAACGTGGCCCTCAAATTTGGGCATTTTTGTGATTTGGCCTTACTCTGACTGACAAGAGAATTGAGGCTACTCTTTTAGTTCAGAGATATCACCTGAAATATATGATCTAATATCAACAATGCAATATCACAAATTAAGTTTCACTTTTGAGGCCCCAATTTTCTGAAACACTCTGTTTAACTTGACAGGCCTATCCGGTTAGCGCCGGGGTCAGGATGGGCTGCTGGACTTTGAAAATTGCAACCATGTTATACCTTACAAGTCTGAAAATTGTGATCCATATTTACTCAAATGGTTCAAAGGTGTGACCCATGTTCATACCGAAAGACCAGAGGAGGTTGGACTGGCAAACCAATGGAAATGTGCCGTTATATGTTTTACGCATCGACATGAGTTTGGACTTGGCTTTAGACAAAATTTGACCTGCTGTTATCCAGAACACATATCTAGAACGAAGCGGAAGATTGAACGGGGCGTTGACTTTCGCATGTCGCAAAAGATTTTTCGCCAGTTTGATTTGTTATTCCCTGTTAGTGCAAGTAAGACATTAGTAGCAATTGCTAAAAAGTTACTTCATATTTATCACAACTGTTGGCCTGGGTCAACAGGTCATAACTTCAGTTCAGAATATTGTATTAGCTCTTGCTGACCACTTTCGACTTACTGACTGCTCAAGCGCACAAACCTGACAGGCCTATCCGGTTAGCGGGTTAGGATGGGCTGCTGGAAATTGCAACCATGTTATATCTTGCAAGTCTGAAAATTGTGATCCATATTTACTCAAATGGTTCAAAGGTGTGACCCATTTTTATGCCGAAAGACCACTTGTACAAAAGGTGACCATCTTTATACACATCTTTAGTACATATGAGAGCTGGTGAAATCGTCACCAAATTTGCCATTCCACTAGTCTGCTCGGGTCGCATTTGAAGATAGTAGATTATGCCAGAGCAATGATGGCGACCATCCCTGAGGTGATTACTTGCCGTAATTTGTAATTTAATATTTGTGTCAAAATATTTTCTAAGCATGGAAAGAAGCTCCACTCATGAATATACCCCACGACTCAATAATTGACAATACAGTTCACTTCCCTTTAAAATTGTAATGGCAGGTGATCATAATTTTTCATTTCATTACATTTTGCCATGCAGTCATCTCTGACTTGTCGGTCAGCCGTATTCAGATGTGCACCTCATCAGTTTTTGAATAGAACACGGGTTTTTACGAGCCCACATGACAGATGACGACAAATTTCGGATGGATACAACAACAGGTGTGCCCCCTAGTGGCAATCCTAGTTTTATACATTTACCTCTGTATTTTCAAAGCTCCTCAAAGGATTTTCATGAAATTTGGCACATAACCATCTATTAGGGAGATGGCGTTACCCTCCCATTTTCGGATGTATTTGAGGTATTTTGTTCCACCCAGTGGCCATTTTTACTGTTTTCAAGTCTGCCCTTCTATCAAACAAACCATCTATAGAATGATTGTGAAAATTGGCATATATGTTTTTAGTGTGAAGAAAACGGTTGACGATAGCCTTCCGACGACTTTGACTACTTTGGCTCCTCCTAGTGGCAGTTTTGTTTTTTGTAGCGCATATGAGTGTTTCTACTAAACCCATTGCAGGATCTATATTAAATTTAGCAAGTGTATTTATATGAAGTTGACAGCGGACGACGACGACTTTCAGACGGATCCAACAAACGCTGTGCCCTCTATTCGCAATTTTATTTTTACCGTTTTCCCCTTTTCTCTGAAGTTCCTTGATGGATTTTTATGAAATTTGGTAAATAGCTTTCTAATACAGAAACGGCGTTTTGGGATGATTTGACATATTTTACGCCATCTAAGGGCCAGTTTTATTGTTTCCTAGTCTGTTATTAGCGTCCGCCCCTCTGACAACCAAACCACTCTAAACATAATTTTGAAAATTAGTATTATGTTCTTAGTGTGAAGTGGACGGTTAATGATGATTTTCCAACGACATCGACTACTGTGGCAAACTCCTAGTGGCAGTTTTGTTTTTTTTTGCGCCCATAGCTGTATCTCCTAAGCCCACGAAAGGATCTTGATTAATTTTAGTAAGCGTATTTATGTGAAGTTAACGACGGACGACGATGACTTTCCAATGAATCTGTGCCCCCTAGTGGCAATTTCATTTTTTTGTTTTCCTCTTTTACTTCCAAGTTCCTTGACAGATTTTTATTGGATTTGGTAAATAGCTTTCTATTAAAGAAATAATGGCATGTTCCCGTTTTGGGATGGATTCGACGTATTTTGCGGTTTTTTGAAGTGTTGTGTGGAAATGCATCATACACTAAACCTAGCATACCTTCAAAAACTGTGGTCCGCCGCATTAACGGAATTTACATATTGGGAAACTTTTAGCTGGTAAGTCGCAACAACACCCAATTGTTTAAATACAGGTTTGGAAAGCCGGTAACTTGGATATCACTGAAAGTATTATGTTTTCAATCGTAAATATCCGTAACTGTTATTTTTCTGAAATTGCAAATTCCATTGGCGCACTGCCACCATGCTCGGCCGCTCTTGTGTAGTACAAGAAGCATTGCGTGACTCTTTGTATGTCCAATGGCACGACACTTCTGCTCGTATCCACCGTCCTCTTTTCACTAGTGATCTCGAAGATCTTGATTAGTTTTAGTATGAACTTTGCTAATAGTTTGAGAGGACTTTTTCAAGCGCATATACAGGGACTTGTCCAAGAGGTCTGAAAATGGACCAGCATGCACTGCTGGCAGTGCGTGGGATTCTTAGTCCGTTACGCGTTCAAATACTGACCAAGCAAGGGGGAATGCGTACCCTTAATAAGAATAAAACCTGCTTCTCTGAAGTATGAGATGGTGATGGGGGTTGTATTGTTAACTCATCAGTACATTAAAATTGACTTTTTGAGTTCTGAAATGCTATAACAGACTTTTATTTTTGCACCAGCAAAACTGAAAATCCGCGCAGAAAAATCTCTCATACAGCTTCCCATGATCTCCTTCGTCACTGATGTAGCAAAGCGAATGATATATGTTCTATTTGGCATCTTGGTCGATATATAATTGCACAGTAGAGTAGCGCCTCCTAGAGTTTTTTAATCTAACTGTCAGTCATAGATTGGCAGAAAAGTGTGTGAGTTATGTAAAAAACTGACTGCACAAAAACTATGAAAGAGACAAGATTTTTTATTCTTGCGTTGGGCTGAACAAAGACAGCAGTAACAGATCGATGTGAACTCATGTTCCTAAAAGAATCCGATATAGATTTGGGAGAGCGATGAAAATGCTTAAAAATGGCCTTAACAATAAGCAGTGAAAATGACATTTTTGTAGGCTAAAATGGGAGGACATAAAAATCGATAAATCCATCCGAACTAATTTTTCTTGAATGCTATTCTTTCTTCTTTCTGCTATATAGTTATTTTTTCTATAGCGTGAAGTAATGATGTGTTGTTGCTGACAAAAAGTCACCTATTTCCCAGTACTTTTATTTTGCTATTATTCAGAAAAAGTACGAAGTGGTCATAAAAAGGTTAAAAAATCAGAAACTCTTAAAAAATCAGGCTCAGGTTTCTTTTGACAAGGCCAGCTGATGTAAAAAGTTTCAAAAAATTGGTAATTTTGCATACATAGCCCACCATCTGGTTTTTATATGAAATTGCTCTGAAGTATTTAAACTTCTTTTTCGATCTGCAGTTTGTAAACTTAAGCCCAGTAATCTAGTTCCTAAGCCAAGAAACAATTTACTGTCATTTGAAGTGTGAGAACTTTTTGGGACACTTTGAAGAGCTGTCCGAAATTCATTAATTTCCTTGAGACTTATTTCAGAGAGACAAAAATCATTTAGTGTACTTTTATATTTGGTGATCTTATGATAGATCGAAATTTCCCAATGTCGGCCTGCATCTAAGTTCATCGAAGCATTGTCATTTCTTACAAGGTTAGCTTCTAACTGTAAAAAATCACCTCTCAATCAGTCCATTTTCATAGATACATAAACATGTTAATCAGAAACCAACAATCAAATCCATGAGCAATGCGCTTACCTTGATTTAAGGACTTAATTCCTTTTTGATCCCCTGTTAGTGAGTTTAAACAATAAATCTTGTACCGAAGTCAAAAAAGCAATTTATTTATTGTTATTTGAATTGTAAGTAAATTTTTGGGAAGTGTCCAAATTTCATCAATGTCTTTGAGAATTATTTTAGATAGGCAAAAAGCATCCAAGTGCAGTTTACTACTTGGGGATCGGATTATACTAAAGCTTTTTCCATATTCAGGCTTCATCTTAATTCCCTGAATCGTAATCATTTCTTAAAAGACCACTAATACAGTAGATTGTAATTGCCAAAAATCAGATATTAACCAGTCAGTTTTCGTAGATACATCAACATGTATATCAAAACCAACAAATTTGTTGATCAAAACGGAATGTTATTCCACAGGCATGCTCGCAGATTTTTGACGGGTAACCCGGGGAAAATGTGAGATTGGGCATTCATGGTAAGGTGTATTATTGCTCATTTCCGAGGTAACATTAACGGTTCACGAGTTTGCACTTGACCTCGAAAAGGCTGAAATATTTGTTTATTATTGCCAGTATTTGAGTGCACTCGTTCAACATGTACATGTTCACGGTCACCCAATGGTAGCCTCGACAGCAATGTTTTCCACATGTTATACTATTCTTGTGATAATATGGAAAACAGTAACATCACTCTATAACTAACCATTAGAAATAGCCCTTTTATGTAATTAACAAATAGCGGTCTTCACGTTCTTTAAAATTCCACCCTGTATTTTTTCACGTTTTTGGTTGTTTGGGTCGAAAGTGTTGATACTGCTGTGCTGTGTGAACGAATGTTTTTTTTTGGATGAATTTGGAATCTCAGCTTGCCTCGTGAAAACTAGGCAGTGTCGGATTTACATGTATAGAGGGACAAAGGGACATTTCTCCGAACTGCTCCACCGCGAGAGGGTCCCATCTGAAGTGGAACACCTTAATTATGAAAGGCTACATGTAAATATCATTAAGCTTGGAAAAGAGTGACACTTCATTCCACCGTCGTGTGGTCACAAGACTATGCAGGAAGTGACCTTCCTCAACATGAAAGTCGGTTGCACGATTTCACAACAAAGAGGTCCAACTTTGGGTCCTCTCTCCGTGAGTGGACCCTTAAGAATTTGTCAATTAAAGCACAAACAGGGTGGCCGCTTGAATGTCATCAATGGCCTTCTTCAAGAGTGGGGCCCCTCAATATGAAAATATCTATATTTTGAAAAATCAAGAAATTTGCAGTAATTGATGCTATCTGTCAGATCAACAAATTTTTGACAAGTGATATACAATTCGAGAAAAAAGTGACAATTGTCTCCCTTATCCCTTGCCAGAGAGGGGCTCATGGAAAAATGTTGTTTTGCAGTCGTAAAATTGACTTATTGAATTTAAAAAATCCTGTAAATTAGTATGCTCCGCAAAAGCTTCGCTTTACAATTTTTTTCGATTTTTCGAAATATATGCATGAATCGTTACATGCCCGTTTTCAGTTGCGTTTAGACAACCTGTACTGCGAAACTGGAGACCGCAATAACACTGTCCTGGACAAGGTCCTCAAAAGGTAAACCATGCACTGATACAGACTTGTTAAAATTTTTTCTTGAATTTTCTCTCCTATTCGCATTTAGCAGTCTTTCTTTTCTCCACTGTCCCCGCCGCACGCTTATGTCGGTTGCCACGGTTTAACCCTTAC
>NMRA01000295.1:217959-230966 GCA_002633005.1 Phoronis australis | reverse complement strand
CCAAGAAACGATATGCTGGCAGCGACTTTCAGTCTCCCGTGGGGTGTGTCCTCAGGGCCCTTCGCCACTCCCCCCCTTTATTCACCTATGGACGTGACACCATTACTATTTCTTTATCTTGAAATATTAATAAACATTCCATTACTCGGCGAGCATACATGTATGCCTGGTGGTTGCGCGCGCCGAAATGTTCATCAATGTCATCGGCGTAGCGCATTGATGGCATAAGTTATCGTATTGAGACTACGCCCCACTATACCGTCACTTACGGGTCGTAGACGCTACATGTACGTTAAATTAAAAAGGTGGTTGCTACGATAAAACGTACAGTAAAAAGGTGGTTGCTACGATAAAACGTAGAAAGGTGGTTGGCTGCAACTACGCTAAACGTATACCGTAACTCCCGATGTGTAGGGGCTATGTTAAACAGCAAAAAGGTAGTTGGCTGCGCCTACATGTACCTAAGCCCCACTACAGCACTGTCAGACTATTGACCAATCGACCCACAGACCCTTTGGACCACTCCATCCCTTGTTGAGTTATTTAAGCAGACATCAAAGTTACTAAGAGAATTCAAAGATATTTTTAAGTATTTTTTCACAACGTCTGGTCTGGTGTATGTGCCCTCCTTTTAATAACAACAGAAAATATGTTTAGTGAATACACATTCTAGGCACTTGGTTAGTAAAGATTTGAGAACCTGTATATTCTGGCAACTTAGACAAAATAACTTCAGAAAATTATTTTACCTTAGATTTTCCCATTTCAAGTTTGAGATTTGGTTTTCAGTCACTGATTTCCAAGGGCTCATTTAAGAGTTGAAAAAGAAGTTGATACCAGATCACTCACATTGAATTAATGTCAAAACATGTACGAATCACTGTTTCTTGCTACATTAAGTAAAAACTCACATTTAAAGAACAGGCAAACAACACAGCATATCAATACCTTTAGTCACTAATTTTCCAGGCTTGTTTGAAGTGTAAAATATTTTTTAAGCAAAAGTGTTTGGTTGACATTTAGGACTGAACCGGACCAAACTGCGAAAGTTTTATGAAAGATTTTACTCAATGCCTGACGATGTTTTAGTGTAAATGCTAGTATGTAATGTGCTTTTCCAGTATTTGCCTCTTGTTAGAATTTGTAGTATATTGCTTATTTATTTGATCAAGGGATTCCATCTTAGAGGGACTTTTGTAGCGTTCCAGTCCACAAAATGTACGTTTTTCTCGGGAAAATCGGTACTGAAAGGACATCCATTTGTAAGCAATTCTCTCAGAAAAGGCACCATTTCGCAGTTAATCTGGAAAATCTTACGAAGTTCAATTCTTCTCAGAGATATAAAGCATAGAAATCTACAACTCTCGGGAGTTTTTAAAGTAAAAGGAATTATTCAGCTCATAATACTATGGGGGCGGTTAGATTTTGAAATATTTTTAGGATGGACAGATGCCCGTATAAGGCCGCATCTTCTGCATTAGAAATAGTTCCTAGGACTCTATTAAAAGCATGTTAGCCATTCCCATGATCACCACTCTGGTACATGAATTTGCTATTACTTTAAAAATCAAAATATTAAGGAATTTGAAAGACTTACCATAGACTTAAATCTCGGATGTAACATACACTTAGATCTCCGATGTACCATCTTCCACACAAAGATTCTTGTTTCAGATAAAACGAAGTAAAACTTGCCTCAACTCAAACTGTAAAACGGATGTTCAACCCCAACTCTATTAACACTAAAATCAAAAACTCAGACACTTGTTTCAGTGGAAGGTCAAGTAACTTAATGGTCATTACATAACAGTATACCAATGTAGGTCACATATGGCACTCTGCAGCAGGGCACTCATAATAACAGTGACATCTTTTGGGAGAGACTGTACAGAGTTATATATAGGATGTTGTGATGAAACCAAGTTGTTGAGAGAATACACGTGTAGGCACTGTACATATCAAATAACAGTTTGTGATAGGTCTGAAATTGTGGGGCATTATATATACCCCACAATTTTTTGCAACCCCACAGCAAAGGTCTCATATATAAAAATGCCCCGGATCTGTATAGTATATATATATGGCATGCTGCTCAAATACACAAAAACAGGAAAAAATAAGAAACTGATTCCATTATCGGGTGGCCCCTCCATGAGTTGTTCTTTAGAAAAATGATAAATGGGTACCACGGATGCTAAGTCGGTGGGCCAAGAGGTGGGATTTTTATCAAATGAAACGACAATTTTGAAAAAAAACGGGAAAACACTGACAAATGATTCCATTCTTGCAAGAGTGGAATTCCTGGCGAAATTCAGCCTTGCTTTCCCTAAAAATTGTTTTCTCGGATTGAGAAACCTGAATCAATTTTCTCTGCCTGGAAAATCTCTACGTAACAAGTAGGCGTGAGTGTAGACGATTCCTGCTTTTTTAAATGTATGTCACTAACATGAATGTTCTGGAAACTTCCCCCCTCCCCCAAAGATAATCGAGTCCCACCCATTTGCCTGCCCTGCGCTTATGCCGGTCGCCGTCATGTTGTCGCCCTCGTAACCTACTTCCTATTCGGACTACGTCCCTGGTTAATGGTGTCCTGCCCCTCTCACTTCACGATAGTTAACGCTCACCCCGTTGCCGACTCACTTCCTACGCCTAGGTGGCACTGTAGCCACAGGGCATTTAGATGTTTTCTAGCACTTGCAGGGAAGTAGTAAATTTGGGGAGAGAACTGTCAAATTTTGATGTTTTTGGTCCTATTTTTGTGTGCCGGTATTTTTCCCCATGTGAATTTGCCGATTAAAAATCTGTAGCAGAATTAAGTTTCAGTTATCATGAGTAGTACTTTTGAGTTGGGAACGCCAAAAAACCTTTTGTTTTTTCAGACTCTCGATAAGGACGTGAGATAAGGACTCGTCTCCACTTGGGTTTGTGTCGGCAGCCAAAACCCTGTTGTAACTGTAGTGTGCCCCCCTATGCCATAGAAAAAATAAACTTTGGAGTTGCCATTAAATTTATTCAATCATAGTCCTTTCCAACCGTACCACTCATTTGTCTTCAGCTAGCTATACATACTAGCAAAATGCATGCAAATATGTCTACTTTGGTGCCCAATTTCGTTGCAAAATGGAAGTACTAGTCATAACAAGAGAAATAAAATACGTGGAACAGCAAAACTCTGCGCGAACTTTGGCAAACTAATAATGGCTGGAAATTCTTATAAAGCGAGATTTTTCTACATCTCACCAAACCAAACGAATGTGCTAAGTCTCAAAAAATCTCTGATTTTTGGTAAAGACTCTACCTGTTGGTTTTTATATGAAGTCACTCTTAAACTTTGGAGTGGCTCACAAGGAGCCAGTGCGGCAATATTTCGTATAAGTCTTACTAATGCCAGCATAGTAAATTATTCATTGTGAAATTTGTTTTGAGCCATTCTGTCATCTGACGTTTTATTTAAAAATTGTTCTAAGTGTGTAATAGACGCTTTGTTTGGCACAATCATGAATCTTGTTGCACTGAGCACTGCCTACCAATTCAACATACCCCGGTATGTCATTGATACGTCACTACGTGACGTAGTATTTCGACCTTTGTTGCATGTTGTGTCTTCAAGCAGCCATGGGTTTCTCTGCAAGTGCGCTGAGCGCTCTGCTGCCTCACCTGAGTTTGTCAGTATGTTTAGGATTTCTGTTGCTGTTGCTCATTCTAGTGATTCTTTACAAAGCCGTAAATGCAGCCAACAAGACACACAACATGCCGCCCGGCCCTGTACCTTTACCCGTCATTGGGAATATTCACTTGTTCTTTGGAAAGCGAGAGGACGATGTTTTTAGCGAGTTAACACAAAAATATGGCGATATTTTCACTTTGAAGATTGGACCGACGTATGCTGTTGTTCTTAATTCGAACGAGATTATGGCAGAGGCTCTACACAAGCAAGGTGATAACTTTTCCGACCGACCAATGACCCCTTTGAAAAGGAAAGACATTTGGCCACTCCAAGCAGGTAGGGGAACTGCTTACCTAGGTAACGTTGTTCTTCATGAACTAATCAATTTACTTCAGTAATGAGTAAAAAGACTTATTTTAAATACTAGTAAAACTAAATCTCTGTGTTATTTTTATTATCATGCCATGCACAGACAGCCCAGACGGTTGACCTAGGTAAAGGCCAAGAAAGAATTCACCGAGGGTGCCTTTGGGTCAATTTTAGGTCACATTTGGGTCACACTTGGTTCGTTCTTTTACGCTGGCGCTAACTTATTACACGGTGTGGGGACCTGTACTACGTGTTTGGACTGGTCATGAGGAGTATGGCGTGGTTATGAGCAAAATCGGCAAAAATTCCCCGACAAAGCGTACTTATTGAGATCGTTTACCTACCTCGTTATACATGACTTTTCGCAACTTGTCATGCACTCATTGGAAGAGTAATAGTTGAATGTGACCTTAATTACATAAATAGGATCCCTATACTGACTGTGCTCAAGAGATTTCACTGATTGTTTACACAACGATAAGCTTCGAGTAACAATTTTTTACACTTGTTCTTGTTTGTCTAATTTTTGTGTCTGACTACCACCATGTAACCATAGGCAACGCGCATGAGAAGTATAGTTGATATTTGTAATTTGTGGTTTAAGTTATGTAGCATTTTGTGACACTTATTCTCAAAATATCTGTATCTTGTCTTGTTCGTTTAACAAATGACTTGTCTGTTCGACAAGTTGAGCCTACCAGGTTACTTGTCTGTTTGGTAACCTACTTAATCATTTGCCAACTTACTTGTTCGTTCAACAGTAGGCACTTGTTTATCCGACAGAATCTGCAAAGTTGTCTTGTCTGTTTGGAAAACCATAGCATTCTTGACCTGTTTATTTGACGAATCACTTGTCTGTTTAGCAAACCACTTGTCTGTTTGTCAAACCACTTGTTTATTTGGCAGTGTTGTCTATTTTGAACCTTTTCGCTGCCCATACAGATGGGGTGGGGATTTGTTAAAACATTTGCCCCTAATGGACAGCAGTTGTAACAGATTTCTCAGTTCCTCTATTTTCTCGTTTTCCTGTTTAAGCCTTTGTTGTCCGTCTTTCAAATTTGGTTAATCTTCGTAGCCGAACAGGTCAGTGTCTCCACCAGTTTTAGTTTCCCCGACAATTATCTTCCTGCCGTCAAAGCTCAACCATCCCGGCCAACACGCGATCGAGAACGCCCGGAAGGCGATCGAGAACGAAATTTGGCGTGAGAAGCGACGCTAGGCAAGGTGAGTAAATTTGATAAATTTTCGTTGTTTTTACTTCCAATGTGAAAACAGAGACATGAGTTCAAGGCGTAACACATTGAGGAAGGGCAGGTAGAGGTTTAGGCTAGTGTCTTTTCCAATTACAGGAGAAAAGTTACGTTAACCGAGGCATCGCATGAGCCGACTTCAGGTGATATGTATGTCATTTTGGCAAATTGCCGTTATTTTTGGCAATAAATCAATAAATTGACCATAGAGTTACGAAGAAATGACGTGAGAAAATATAACGCAACGCTTGTTTTTTGTAGTTTTGTTAGGATCTCTTATTTTCGATGCTTTTCTGTTGAAAGATGCGATCGAGAACGCAACGATAAGCGATCGGGAACGCAAATTTGTTTGTTTATGCGATCGGGAACGCATCGTGGTGTGTCGAACAGTAATGATCTTTTTACATACAAAACGTGAACAAGGTTATAAAATAAGTGTGGTACAAAGACTTAATAACATTTTGGGTAATTACTGTGTTACTTTGGTATCAAAACTGAACAACAGTATACATTAGCATATTTCCATTAAATTGCCATGATCACTCATACAATACATCAAACATAATTTTAGTTTCACAAACGAATTTATTTTCATTTCAGGAAACAAGTTCACTGTTATTGTGAGTCGAGCTTCAACGAACATGTTACCCACGACATAAAGGTACACCCGACCAGGGTTTTGAAATACAGACATCTACTCTTAGACGAAATCACTTAGAACAAGGGGTTCTTAACTTAAGACTCACCCAGGAGTTGTTCCATATGGCCTGTCAGCCAGGAGTAAACAAATTGTTGCAGAAGATGAAAGCGAATATAGAATCTCCTTGTAAAATTGTGACAGCAAAAGGAAAAAAACGAATAGCCAGTGAAGTCAAAGAATGATGATGTGCTTGCCCATGGGGAGAGAGGGGAGTGCGGCAACACTTCACGAGCTGATTCAAAGATTCCCACTCATAAACGTCAAGGATCTAAAAATTGGCCTGAAGTTGTGTAAACTTGTGTTCTACTAAAACGTGTTGGATTTTAATTGATGTTTTACTAATAACATCGATACAGAGATAAAAAGATTGACTTGCGGCACCCGCCGTGTGGCTTGAATGTACGTTGTGTTTGACTCTTCTGTTTTGTAGTCTTGGTCCTACGTTCACCTGCATCATCAGTTCATGATCTCCAGTTTAATGCGACATGGAAAAAGATTGAGAGTTATACTACACATACTATATTGTGATTTTCTCGAAACGTAGTCAACATGTTGCCATTAACGTCACTTCAACTACACACTGTAGTGATTTACACAGGAAATCAACAACAATATTATAGGATTTCTATTATAATATTAATCTTTTATCACGCATACGTCAAAATTGGTCTTACAAAAATATATAAAACATTGCTTTAGGGAAATCAACATTACAAATCCATTGAGCTTTTCCAGCGAATTATTTGAGGAATGTATTAGACTAAATCATCACTAAATCATAGACAATATATTTAGGACTGATTGATAGTATAATAGTCTCTCACAGGAAATAAACAACAATATGAAAGCAATAATCATAGACATATATTTTTTTTTAAAATACTAATTGGTCAGAACAATTGTATGTAAGTATTGCCCAATGACACTTAGTATGGCCATTTAAATCTACCTAAACACTACAAAAATGTACTGGTTCTGTTAAAGATTAAAGATACTTTTGAAGTAACACAAATATAGAAAGAAACTTGAAGAAAAAGGTAAACAAAACGTCAAAATACTATCACATCAGACAACTACCAACCACAGATTTTGTAAATCTGAATAAACTACAGTGACTTAATAACCTTCATCGCTGGACTTAATGATTTTATTCATGACGTTTCTGCTTGCTATGCCTGTAGAAGGAGGTATTCTGTTTGCATGACATGCCACATTCACCACAAAAAGGAGTGTACTCGTGCTGTGACGCAGTGTCGCATCAGGCTTACTCTTTCCGTGAAACGTTGATCACATGTGGGACACTGAATCGACTTGGTTCCTGAGCTCGATGCTTCATGCTGTATTTTCCTATATGGGTAAAACAAAACTCTTGAGGCATGCAACGCGTCAATCGCAGGGCTGGTAAAGGTTTTGCTTGTTGTAGTGTCACTGTGTTTTATTGCCATGTGGTCATACTAAGTCGATTTCTCAGTTCCTGAGGTTCCAGAACATTCACACGCACTCCTTTGTGACATGCAGCAGTCGTACTTTTAACACCCTGAAGGACTCGTCGTGTGGGTATAGTTCAACTGAAAAAAAAATCAAACGCATTCAGTTATGTTTGTTAGGTTCACTTAGAAATCATGAAAAAACGATGAAATGTAATTAATAATCAACCCATCAACTAATTCAGGCTCCGTATTATTCTAAAATAAATGACATAATACCGTAACTTAAACGACTATTCAGGCCAATGCAGAGAAAAAAATGTGCGTTCACGATCGCTTTTTTGCGTTCACGATCGCCATAGAGAATTAACGACTTCGCTCCCGATCGCCGTCTCACACAAGGACCTGCTTGTATTGGTAAATATCTCAAATTGATTCACAAATCATAACTAACAACGGTGTCACCAAGACGAAGGTAACGCTCTGACGCTTTTCTGTGTGTAGCATTCGTACCAAAGTGGCCTCTATTTAAGCAGAAAATGATACTTAAACTCACCGGGTACATCACCGTCGTCTGCCATTTTAGGTGCAAGGTCTCGTTCTCGATCGCCTTACGGGCGTTTTCGATCGCGTGTTGGCCGAGGTGCCTACTGACACGCACTGGCTTTGGGAGTGACATCAACAAGTTCAGGAATAATTCCAGGAGTTATAGACTTATCCACTTTTGACGCAAGCAGCTGCTTAACGTTTGGCATGGCAAAGTTTATTTTCGATTCTAATTAGTTTTCTCCAGATTTCATACTTGAACACTCTGTGAACTTAAAATTTTCCCGTAGAAAAGTTTGTATACGATCCGCCAAAACTTTACAATGTTGTTCGAGTACCTCATTGTCACGGTGTTGTCAAGGGTAGCAATTCTGCCACATCTAAAAACAGTAAGAAGGCTATGTTGTCTAAGGGCAACGTGCCATCTGCTATCATCCTATTAAACTTGACCCAGGTCTCTTGACTTTCTTATTGTTTTCAAAGCATCGATCACGCGTGGTGTGAGACCACATGTTTCTGTTATTGCAATGTAATGCTCGTGCTAAACCCGTCGCTATATCTGTTTCGCACTCTTTTCGCTCGGTGTATTCTTCATCTTTGTCTTCTCGTTCTACTTTTGACTTCTCCATAAATGGACTCTTGTGGTCAAACTCTTTTTCTCGTATAGATATCTTTTGCTTTACCTGGTTTCGCAGCCCTCCTCCAAAACAGTGTTGGGAATACACTCATTTGTTTTACTCTGAAACATTCCAAACCGCTGTGTTCGTGCAATGTTAGATACAGTCATGTTCCTAATCCTTAGTAGCCTACTTGAGCGCCGTTATCTGCGATCCCGTGGCCAGTTACTTCAGCAACGTGATCTGTGCCAACACAAAAGTAACAACATTTGAAGTTGGTTGATTGGAAAAAGTGTAAAAATGTTTTCACATCGATTTCACTCTGTCCACAATGGTTAATGACAATGGCCCAACACTTCATACCTGTGTTCTAACTTCATGCACCAAATTGCAAATCCAATCTTTCTCAAATCACCTATCCGACTATACTCCTCTAGAACTTCTGTTATTATAAAGTTAAACGATCTATTCTGGTTAAAATTTGACTAATTCTTAATCATCTCACTGACAAGTTCGTACAGTTTTCACAAATCTACTCATGACGAGTCCGTACAGTTGGCTCAGGCGAGTCCGTACAGTTGGCTCAGACGAGTCCGTACAGTTGGCTCAGGTGAGTCCGTACAGTTGGCTCAGGCGAGTCCGTACAGTTGGCTCAGGCGAGTCCGTACAGTTGGCTCAGGCGAGTCCGTACAGTCGTTTGTCTGACTGCCTAATTTACTCCGTCCATATCTTTGTTAATGAATAAAACTTTTAGCTGAACTTTTGCAGCACATGCACATCTTCATAAAAAATTACTTACAGTATGAAGTGTATTAAATCAACGACATAATGCATCATGTTATAACAAACTTTCACCGATATTTTTGATTTTTTAACAACACCACGGCTACCGAGTCGCGGTGGGCCTTCATTGCTGGTCACATTAACGAGAGAAGCTTTCAGCCCTCGCCACTACTCTAACGCTATTGGGCAGAACATTTTAAAGGCAGTTCTTTCGACTAGTAACGTATTCCATCATAAAACTGCTCAGTCCAAACACGTGGTACAGGTCCCCACACCGTGGTATTAAGTGTCACTGCACGAGACTATAAAACGGTCAACTCTAGATTCACCGACCTGTGAGTTGATACATCTGGGTGAGACTAGCATATTCTTCACTTAAACTATCATGAATATTTTGGACCCAAACTGATCAAATTTTTGCGTCGGTCAAGCTCAGTATCAAAAATAGATTTTAAATTGGTTATCAAAATAAGAAATACATACACAAAACATAGCGAAAGTGGCGTAGGTGAAGTAATACATACAGAAAACGTAGCGAGAGTGGCGTAAATGAAGTGATACATACAGAAAACGTAGCGAGAGTGGCGAAGATGAAGTGATACATAAAGAAAACGTAGCGAGAGGGGCGTAGACGAAGTAATACCCCACGAGACATTATTCCGGCGAGTATAGACCAAGATCGCGGAATAATGTCGAGTGATATACATCTACGCCAATTGAAGTACATTTTGTATTTATCCCATTCGCTTCGAATTCTTAAGTTTTTTCATTTTTTTCACCAGAGTTTTAAAATACTTTACCAAGACTGTTCACATGGCGGATCAACATCATATATGTATGTACTTGCACGTTATGTTACAAGTTTTCTCTACTAAAAGAAACAGTTTTAGAGAAAACGATTTATTACTTAAAAAGAAATAACAAAGATTAAATTGCAAAAAAACATTCATTGAAGTAGTATAAAATGTTTGATATTGGGATAATTTTTCATCAAAGTATGAAAAAGTCCGATTCAAGAGATTTAATAAATTGGTTCAGGCATCCCAGATTTATCCATTTACATACCTTTCATTGACCAATACCCTGCACACTGACTTTAGACTCACTAGAGTGACACCCACTTTCAATCGTTCTATGACATGTCTTCAGATTTGTCACCCCTGTCACGTGGTGCATGAAAAATTGTTAATTGCAATTATTTGGAACTCCTTCTATGACGCTTGTTAATCCCTGTATATCTTCCCCTCATTTCATCCAATGTTATGGAGACTGGTTAACACTTCTCCGCCTTACTTATTTGTGTCCTTTTCCTGAAGGGTCCACTCCCGCAGGGAGCCACAACGATGGCATTGATTGCCTCCCTGTTTTCCTCTTTTGTGATTTCGCACAATCGTTTATCTGAAGATGACACAATGATGGAAGTAGGGTGATCCGATGATGAAATCAAGCTGTCACTCTCTTATGTTTTTATGCGCCCACATATTTATATGTGGCGCATGTTACCGTCATTATAAATGATGTACCCTTCTAGAGTATTTCGGCATCGTGTAGTGAAGGACTCCATCTCAGACGGGCCACAGTAATTCTAGCATTGTCAGCTATTGACGAGGTGGAGAAAAAAAATCAAATTGGAAATGAAATTCATTGAATATGTTCAAACAAAGTACTGCGTCCCAACCAGCAAATCTGTAGTAAAAAAACACAAAATATCATTGAGTGGAATCCAATACAGAAGAACTGGAAGACCAGTATTTGTGAATAACAGTATTCTAGATGATCTTGTAAATACGATGGCCCAAATATGACATAACGCGTTTCTTTTTTAATTATCTCAGGATCTGGAGATCTCGAGTTAATTATCTTGGAATGACGATTCTATGAACACAATTTGTTTTCAAATGTCCACTTGTCTCAACTAATAAATCGTTGTTTTCACAAACGAATTCTCGATGTAGTTTCATTGAACACGTTGCATAGTAAATTGAATGCATGGTCAGGGGCGTCCAGAGCTAGGGCTGGCCAGGAGGGATTACAACCCCAGGGCCCGTGACAGTTAAGGGGGAACGGTCGGTGAAGTAACAACAAAAAACAAATGTTCCAGAGGTTTGGACCGGTCAGCCTCAGTTGGACAAAGATAATAACTCAGAAACCCACGAGGGGCCCTCAAAATTTGACGGGAACTATTTAAAAATTGCTACGTACATGTGTGTGACTGTTGACAGCTGGTAAAGGAAGAGACGATGTAGATCACGTAATTTTGCATAACATGGGCTACAGGCATGGTGTACACGAAAATAAATGTTTTAAGGGTAAATTAATATTTCAGCGGCATCCTTGCCGAAAAATAGCTGAGTACCACCCGAGCAAAACTGTAATATTAAAGTTGGCGGTTCCTACTGATATTGTACTACAAGAATAATTTTACGCAAGTGCACCTTTCAATTGTTCTCCTTAAAACTTCATATTTTTAAGCCATGACATTGCGATGGGCATACCACTTTATCAAATGAATGCACTGGAAATTTTTCAAAATTTTACGTAATAAGACGATGACTCAACTTTCAACGTTTGTAAAATCACATATGATCCTATCTGGCGTGATACCAGGTATAACGCTTATGGTCTCAACAAAGAAAAATAAATAAAGATATTAATGAAAACAACGAGATTTTTCAACTTCAACATGTTTCGACGTCTCATACATCATCATGAGGACAAGTAATCAAAGCCATACAATCTTTACCCACACAGTCAGTAGAAGTATTAGAACGCACCATAGCAACAAAACATCAATGACAACGCTTATGTTAAGAACTTATTAGACTTATCACGTCACAACAGATTTACGTGTCTAATGTTAATGGGAAGATGTTACCCGCTTAAATTTGCAGTACTGTAAGTGCTTGAAAAAATAGAAGTAGACCTCTTACTGTTATAAAATTGGTCTCATATGATAGGCCTTGTTTTCTGTTCGAAAGAACATTCCAATTTGGATAGAGATGAAGCTGTTAGAGATCTTTTCAACTTAGGGATGTCGCAAAAAAGAAAATGTTCAAGTATCGCTTTGGTGTAATTATTAGCTTTAGGCACCTGCGTTGTTCGTTTTCAAGCCTAGGGCTGGCGCGTCGTAACAATTATTCAGACATTGATGATGTGATTGGTTTTATAAACCGTCAAATATCTATACCAGGGTGGCAATATGGTTATAGATTGATGCACCACAAATATGTCACTAATGGCTTAGTGGTGTAACAAAAAACTGTGCGAACCATTCTTTCTGCTGTCGATCCAGTTGGTGTGGCAATGCGACGCACCAGAAGACTGTTTACGTTCAGCGACACTCTGATGAAAATTATCTCGGGATCTCGAGATAATTAAGTCGGGATATTGAGATTCTGAGAAAACTAAAAAAGAAACGCGCAGTGTCAATTCAAGAGGAGTGTGTTTAGGACAGATTATTAATGAAGGGGTAGTTTGTCGTGAAAAACTTGCTGTATCGATCAAACTGTATGATTTTTATGCACCCACAAAAACATTTATGTCCAGGCGTTCGATGTCCGCGGCTTCATCGCCAAAACGTTGGCAGATGTTTTCATGTGGAGATGACGACAACTTTCGCGCGGATCTGATTTCCGCTTTGCCCCCCCG
>NMRA01000295.1:193436-217945 GCA_002633005.1 Phoronis australis | reverse complement strand
GCCAGTGACAATTTTAGTATTTTCGGTTTCCCTCTATATCTTCGGAGTCCCTTCACAAATTTTCATGAAATTTGAAAAATACGTTAATTTGCTATTACGAAGGCGACCCTGCCTTCCGATTTAGGATGCATTTGACGTATTTTGCGTCACGTGGTGACCATTTTTATTATTTTCGAGTATTGCCGTCCGCAGCTTTATCTCCTAAACCGTGAACAAACATTTCTACAATTTTTAGAGCGCAAACTCATAATCCGTGACAAGTTACCACTTGCGTGAACAAGAATTTACGTGTACGCGAATATATTTTAAAAATTTATCCCAAATCTTCCGTGGTCTTCTTTCAAGTGTGCCTGCGCGGATCCATTCATACTGTGAGTTTGAAAAATTTTTGCAAGTTAACGATCGACAGTTAACTCAAAATGTTCGTTGTGAGAACCTTTATTGTGTTGCCATGTCATGGCCTAACAGGTTTCATAATGTTCATACGGACTTTTGCCAATCCAAAATAAACCTCTAAGGAATTGGTTTTTCGGTGAACTTTGACATAGAATGGTGAAGTTCTGACAGTTCAATATCATTTGTCCGCTCCCGGACGCAACCACCAGAAACTCGTGTACCGTATTACCAACGAGGGATTTTGGCTGCGTACCTGGAACCCCGTAGCAAACCCTTTACAGCGTAAAATAAACTGTGACCAAACTGTAACTCAGTGAAGTGAATCTTAGCCTTAGGCCTCATTTTCACTCTCGGAAGTTGACGTAACTATAACCCAAGTCGCCCATCTACTCATTCAGACGTGATGCAGTTCCTTCTCTTATTCCTCCGGATTTATCAGCTCACGGTAGTTATTCTTGTCGTTACTTTTATGCCTTCTAGAGAATTATTTGACATTATATTTTTAGCACCATAATAAAACGAGATCCATAAAAGATACCTTTTAGGTCAAATTCAAAGCCTAACCATGTAACTTCGCAACGTGTCCAAATCTAAAATGTGACCCTTTCTCACGAAATGTTGAAGCATTTGTCTTCAAGTTTGCGGTGGCTGCCTCCAAGGGATTTGCCTCTCGAGCAGCAAAGTCAGCATGCTTTTGTCGCGGGGGGGGCGCAATTTGCGAAAACCAGGGGAGGTGAAGTGGTGACAATAGGGAGGAATCTGACTTTGGGACCACGCGGGCAAAATTTTGCGGTAATCGAATTATTTGCAACCTCCCCCAACCCCCCTTTCAATAATGTTTACCATCCTACGGGCCTAGTCAATCCAGCAAAGAGGGAGCGAAGGTTAAACTATTGTCGAAGAGTATAAGTGGTGTCAACTGGTGAATGCAGTATGATGTAAACCATAGGGATTGGGTCGAACTCAGCGCAAAACTGGATGGTGGAGGACACAGTGTCGACCTTAGGGGAACGTTCTGTTCCCACTTGTTTCTCCCCTAAAACCAAACCTTCGCACGCCTATACTGTTGTTTTCCGTTTACGCACCAACAAAACAGGAATATAAGTAACTTTGAAGACATGTGTGCACCTCTTGGCGTGTTGGCAAGACTTAGAGTGACACTCAAAAGTGGCTCTGATTCAAACAGAATAGAATTTGAACAGGTTGTATCTGTTCACAACACAACGTCTCGTTTCAGGAGTCATTTTCTCTGATGGTGACATTTGGAAAAGCAATCGCAGGTTTTGTCTTCGCCACTTACGTGACCTTGGACTGGGACGGCAGAGTCATGAGCCCCACATCACGCGAGAAGTAACGATGTATATGGACGAGCTACGCAGGAGGAATGGCAAGCCTATTGACATGCGCTTGTCTCTTGCAAGCGCAGTGTCTAACGTCATTTGTTGTATGGTGTTCGGAAAAAGATTCGAATACAGTGATCCTGTGCTTCATGAAATTGTCCAACGTGTGAATGGCTTTGCGAAGATTCCTTACTTTCTAACCGTGATAAATTTCACTGACGAAATACCCTATTTTGGAAAGCGGATGATTCGAAAGGCTGTGGACAACCGCAGGGTGGTAAAAGGCGTAGTAGACAAGATACTTAAGGAGCACAAGGACGTCTTTGATCATGACGACACGCTTGGCGATGACTTGATTAATTTTTATCTGCGAGGAAAGCTTGGACAGTTAGAGGTGGGAAAGGGGATCAACGAAAGGATATTTGAAGGTACTTTAAAACGGCATTCATCATCGTCATTCTCTTGTCATTGCTTTTGTTAGGGGAGTGCTAAAGTCCCACAGCTTAGCTGGGGGAATGTCCTGTTGAAACAAAACAACGAGCGGTAGACTGTGTTTTGTATAATTATGAACAACAACTTTCCGTTTTAAAGAATTAAATCAAAATATTTCCCCCCAAAATTGACCCAAAATATATGGCGTTGCAGGGGCACCTCTAAGCACTTTCCTGGAGACGCCGTGTGCTGGTACTCCATTGGCACCTCAAAGCACTCGCCCGGGGACCCCGTGTGCTGAGTCTCCATGTCCTAACGTTTGCTTCGAGTTGCTGTCATTAAGAAGTACTAGTGTGAACGCTGCACTCTTATGGTCAAACCACGGACGCAAAAGAAACTAAAACCATTTTTCGACTATTAACAGATACTAACAACGCCTTTCCCATTGAGCTTCCTAAAACAAAATAATTTTCTGTAACCCTCGCTAATCCTCAAATGCTTGGCGCAAATTTTGAAAACTTTTCTACAAAATCTGTTAAGCAGACTAGTGTGACCTGGGCCTTAAGCGAGTTAACCGGCAACTATAGGGAAAGACTGCTATGGTGTCCCATCGCTGCCAAGATAAAATTAACATTATAATGAAATTACTTTGAAGTTAAAAGATGTTTTAATGAAAATATGACGTAAAACAATTTTAAAAATACTTTTGTTTTTAAAAGAAAAAATCAAAATATTTTGGAAAGTAAAACATATTGAAAAAGAAAATTTGATGCAAAGCAAAAATATTTTTAAAGTAAAACACATTTAAAAAATAACGTTCGAACAATTTTAAAGTATAATTACTTTAACTGTTAAAGTTAAAACGAACTTGAAATCTGCTAACAACATTAGTCAGCATCAACTATCTACGTGTGATTGTAAACATAGGCACAAATAGACCAACAGTCCTGTGATAATTGACGGTGAATGGACTATAACTCATCAGTAATGACCTGTGGCTGCTGAAAATGGAAACGAAAAGCGAATGGGTTTTGTTTTTAATAGTGATTTTATTTTGGTTTTAAAATTAAAACATTTATATTTTCAAAACTGTTTTACTTTCAAAATACTTTTAAAATTGTGATATTTTTTATTAAACGATTTCGCTTTCAAATTAGTTTCGTTTCGTTTTAAAACTTGCTTTACTTTCTAACTGTTTTTAAATTCTTTTTATTACCGATTTTCTTTTTAAACACGTTTTACTTTCAAATTGTTTTTTTTTCTTTTTAAAGACAAAGTATTTTCAAAATTGCTTTCTATCAGGTTTTCTTTTTGAGTATGTTTTACTTTCAAAACAACTTTCTTTTCTCTTAAAAATATTTATTTTATTTTATTTTCTTACCAATTAGAGAGGCATGGAACGCAAAAGCTCGTCAAAAATATCTTTTAAACAATTTCTGACGAAAATACCATTTCACGACGTCTAGTACAGAGTAATTCACTTTCCCTGTGAAGACATTTCCAGAAAAAAATCACAAAATTCACGATTTTTGAAATACGCACGAAGGAAAAACTCTTTGGTTACCACTTATTTCCCTCCCACATATAATAATGCGCGTATGCGCTCACAGTCATTTGCTTGAAGTCGCTTGACGACAAAGGATCACATTTTCCATATCAGGGAAATGAGCTACGTCCATGCCTTGCCATACTAAACAAGGAGACTTGCTATGCCTTGTGGGAGAAAAATCGATGAAGAGGCGAACAGTTGACGTTATTTCGAAATTTGAAACTAAAAGAAAATGGTTTGGCATCAAATCTTTAGGAACAAACCTTATAAATACCTTATTCAGTGGCAGAGAACCACTTTGAATATTGCAATTTAGTCTGTTTATCGAGATCAAGGCCTCTTTAAATTAAATTTAGCAGCGGTGAGCCACCAAAACCATCCAGCAAGGATATAACAATAATTTTGTGACAAAGTGGTATGTGTTTTCTGGTAATTGAATCCTGCTTTTTTCGTTCAAGTAAGGTGCCAATGGTGCATTACCAGAAGACAGAACGAGGATTGGTTGAAATCACCAAAGCAGGGTTTATATAAAACAAACTGATCTGTCTTGCCATTAAACAAAGTACGTTTTTGGGTGTTAGCTTTACAACAAAAAATACAAAACCCTTATTTTTCTTACAGTTTGTTTTAGCGTTGAAAGTGTCTTTTTCTCATTGGCCATGTATGTACCAGTAATAAATGGTGCAAATGGTCCAGCAAAAGGAACGCATCTTGTTTTTGAATGCAAATGAGAAACGGGAGTCTTGTGAAGAAGCTCAAGGGCCTACTCACTTGGAACATGTACTTTGTTGCGTTCAATGTTTTGGGTTATTTTCCCAAAACTGATTCTCCGGAAATTTTCAAGCTAAAACTCTGTCCTTGCAGCAGAATCACAAAATAGATTAGGTGGTTCGAGACTTTTAGTATTTAGTCACGCTTAGCGATGGAGCAAATTTTGTAAGGAGTTGTTGAACTTGAACCACGTGTTTGTAAGGAGTTGTCGATCTTGAACCACGTGTTTGTAAAGAGTTGTCGATCTTGAACCACGTGTTTGTAAAGAGTTGTCGAACTTGAACCACGTGTTTGTAAAGAGTTGTCGAACTTGAACCACGTGTTTGTAAGGAGTTGTCGAACTTGAACCACGTGTTTGTAAGGAGTTGTCGAACTTGAACCACGTGTTTGTAAAGAGTTGTCGATCTTGAACCACGTGTTTGGGGATAGGCGATATTGTTCAGTGCAAGTTGGCGTTATAAGGATATGTATGACTTTACAAAAAATGTAACTATCTGGGCTTACTTCGGGACATCATATCTCAGAAATGGTTGATCGGAATCACATGAAAGTCTCTAATACACTGATTTATGCGCTGTTTTCTAAAACTGATGAAAAATACCAAAAAGATGCATAAAACAAAACAAAACAAAACAAAGCGATAATTTAGGAAACTGTATCTGCGATTTTGAGATATCATCTTGAGAATTTTTATCAAACATTAATTGGACCTGTTATTGATACCATTGTTTCAATATGAATGTAACGTTCTTTTATCTTAGTTTTTACTAAAAAAGACATAGTCAAATAACGCGAGGTATATCAGTAAAAATGAAATTATACTGGCTTTCTACTTATAAAGTAAAATATGCGTCATACATTTCTAGACAGCGCTAAGAGAGCTTCAGGCGCGCTCTCTTGCGGCTACTTATAAGGTTATGTTGGGCTCTATTGGCAAGCCTGTACATTTAGCCAAATGTCTAGAACACTATAGAATTTAATCAGAAAAAAAAGTAAGAAAGCAGAAAGATTTTGATTTTTGACTTTATATAACAATCTGCTACCAATTAGGTGAACTTACTTTTTAGGAAAATTTAGCAAAAAAGAAAGCAGCTACATTCATAGCCAAACAATCAATGACAAATTTTGTGTGACATAAATGTTTAAGATGAAATATCAAAAACGCTGTTACAGTTTTCAAAATTATTGTTTCGCTTTCGTTCTTTGCAACTTTTTTCATAAAAATCATCAAAATTCTATTTTTAAGCCTTCATTCAAAAATGGAGCACAGAGCAGTGCATAGAGCAGTGTACAGAGCAGTTCTTGTTTTACACCATAAAGGAAAAAGTTGTATTTTCTGCTTCGAACTTCATCGTTTCTTGAGCGCTCACTGATAGTATCAAACATTTCCTGACGCTTTCTCACGTTCGTTTGAATATGAGTAATCTTGGGTACCAATTTGTCCACTGGTAAACCGAACGCCTTTACTCATGTCATCCACTTCCTCTAAGCCCGTTGAAGCTGATACACGTGTGGCCGTCCCATACGTAGTGCGCCATTATTTGTGTACTTTATTCGTTCGTATTTTTGGTTACTTCTCTTCCGGTTGCTGTTCTACGAAATACAGACGTTCATGTAAGCCTAGTCGTCTTTTATTATTACAGGTGTGGTGGCAGTAGCAATTGAACCATGGCTAAAGCACCGAAGCAGTGGTACTTAACTAAATACGAAACCATCACCAGTTTTGATAATTGGAAGAACAATATAACTTACGTCTTATCACTCGACCCGAAATTTGCGGACTTTCTTCAAGCCGATTATGCGTGGCAAAAGCCAGAGTTCCCTTGAGGGGTTCAGTTGACGATGCAGACGGTGTACCTGAATCCCGGCGACGCACAGCCGGTCAAAAATTAAGCTACCTAAACCTCATGCTAGGCTAATTGGCCAATAATTGTCTTGTGATTGCCCGTAGTGCTATTGTCCAACAATCCACCTCTATTGTCGGCATATGGCAAATTATCAGAAGTAATTACGGCTTTCAGACATCTGGAGGACATTTCATTTGTTTTTCTGATATTCGCCTCCAACCTGCCGAACGCCTGGAAGACCTATATCATTCGTCTAAGTCAATTAAATATGCTCGGCCCGGACAACACTATTTTACATCATGGCGTGCTTAACAAAGACGAGGAAGAGATGTCTCCGACCTTAGAAAATTTAGTAGTCCTCTCTTGATTACGCTTGATTCACCCACGTTTACCTCATCTCGTCCAACAACGATATGGTTCCGAACTCCGAAATAGCCTAAGTCACTTTCATCGATCAAACCGGAAATTTCGCAGGCACTCCAGCCATTGCTTGACGAGTTAAAAACACTCGAAAATGCCAAGGCGTTGCGGGCTCTCCCTCGCAAGGCAACCTTTGTCCCTCGCCGAAACCCATCAAAGTCATGTCCACGGTGTAAACAGGCTCATCTCTCCCAGTTTGATCACTACTTGTCTCAGTATCCCTACCTACCCGCAGGGAGAAGACAAACGCTATCTTATGAAGGCCCGCTTCTCCGTGGTTGGTGATCCCAGTCTTTCAGAGTGTCCCGACGAGATTTGTGAACCCGAGGAGTCCATAGCGAACCGAGTGCAAATTATCCAGTCACCTTTCATCGACGTTGTGTGCCACGATCAACTGGCCCGGCTTACTCTCGATTGTGGTGCTACAGGAAATATGGTACGCGAATCTTGCGCTCGATCACTCGGTACACCTATCGTCCCCAACACACAGTATGCTTTCCAAGCTGATGGTGCCTCCCCACTCAATGTTGTCGGCGAAACCAAGATCACTTTCATGCTTGACAGCCACAAATTGGTTTTCGAGGGCCTGGTCATTAAGACATTTGATTTAGAAGTCCTTGGTGCTACCCATTAACATCTCCGTGTACACAGCTAAGAAAGAGGTTGGTGTAGGAGAAGTCGATGTCTACAGCTATAATCACTTCGTCAAGATAGTCACTTGTCCGTAGAACACGTTCTGTGTTCCCCTCCTTCAGCCACTGTGGTATGGCCAGGAGAATGGCCAGACATTGAAGTCGCTGCTGATGTACTTGGACATTAACAGGAGATAGTGATTGAACCCCGAATAGATTCCGCAAGTGCCCGATGTTGCGACCCTAGTGACTTGTGGCCCAAACCGCAAATCATTACTGCTGATCAGGGCAAGGTACACCCACTAAATGACAAACGAACCCCGGTTCGTATGCAAGGACGAACACTTTTGTCAGCTTCACCACGTCTTCACACCTGTACCTACAATGGTAGCACCCTCCCAAACATCCTCACCAACCACGCAGCATGTCCAGCATTTTCTCTTCGCTTCAGTCGATCCCGATGGAGTTTTACCGGATGTTGCCCGGAAGGCTTTCGAACGCCTCCACGAGTCCTTTCCTACTATATACAACCCCAGTTTTACCGGTTACAATGGATCCGCGAGTCCATTTGAAGCCTCTGTTAACATGGGTCCCACTCAGCTGCCACAACGCAGGGGTCGTCTACCTATGTACTCACCGACAAATCTCCACGACCTCCAACAGAAATTCCACTACCTTGAGACACTCGGTGTCTTTGTTCGTCCCGAAGATGTGAAGGTCCAAGCTGAGTATCTCAACCCATCCTTCCTGATCAAAAAGCCCAGCGGCGGATTTCGACTCGTGACAGCCTTTGCGGATGTTGGAAGATACGCCAAACCCCAACCATCACTCATGCCCGCTGTAGATTCGGTCCTACGCAAAATTACCCTGTGGCGATTTATCGCCAAGACGGATCTCACGTGTGCTTTTTATCAAATCCCGTCTCTGTTACTTTCTGCCCTTGCTAAGTCTGGTCTACATTTGTGCGTCAGATACGTTTCTTCATTGCTGCCTTCAAGGCTCTGTCTAGGGTTATCCCTAATTGCTCTGCCGATATGTCTCCACTGGATGATGCTATTTCAGGCCACGATTCCAAGGATCCATTGACAAGGTCTGATGAGTTAGTCAGTGCATTTTCTGCTGCCCAGAAGGCACTCTCGTCCAACAAGGTCATCACACTTCCCCGACCTGAGGACAACCTGTGGATTGTGACAGACGCCGCTGCCAAACAGTCATTGATAGCAGCCACCCTATATGTTACGAGGGAAGGAAAACCCAAGATTGCTTCCTTCTTCAGTGCCAAGCTTAAGTCCTGCCAAGTACTTTGGTTCCCCTGTGAGGTTGAAACTTTGGCAATTGCCGTGGCTTGAAGCTCTTCAGCCCATACTTCATCCAGTCCAAGCCTCGTGTTACGGTCCTCACTGACAGTAGGCCATATGTACAGGCCTGTGATCGCTTATGTGGAGTCCTCAAGTGTCTATATTTTTGTCAGCTGTATCTCGGTTCCAAGCTACTGTCCTCCATATTTCAGGTGCCACGAACATCGTATCAGAATTCACAAGCCGACATGGTATTGAATGTTCAGACATGGCGTGTCAGGTATGCTCCTTCGTGGCCTCTACCGAAGATTGTGTGTCTTTCGTTCATCCACGGACGACATCTTATCCGGTGTGTCGAGGCTTTCCTTCACTACCAGTTCTGCTTGGCATCCAAACTGAGTGCTCGGACCTTCGCCGTAGTCATGCTCATCTCACTCAGGGTACGCGTTCCAGTAGGAAGCTGATAGATGTTCGGGAAGTGCAGCGTTACCTAAACATTTTCAAGTTCGCTAGCGATGGTTTACTAGTTGTCCGTAGAAATGCACCCCTCGCTCCAATTCGTGAATGCATAGTTGTTCCACATTCTGTCTTAGACGGTCTACTCATGGCTCTTCACCTCCGCTTGGATCATCCCTCATCCAATCAGGTAAGCTAGTTATCCAACGTTACTTCTACGCCCTCGACTTGGACACCGCCATTGACAGATGTTCCAAATCTTGCCACCAGTGTTGCTCCCTTCAGACATTACCTAAGACGTTGATCACTCAAGATTCGTCTGTCCCTCCCCCGACCGTCGGTCTATCTTTCGCTGCAGATGTCATGACGTGTGGTCGCCAGTTGATTCTCGTGCTGCGAGAATGCGTGTTCTCCTACACCGTCGCACGCATTGTCGAGAGTGAACACCGTGACAACTTGCGAGATTGTCTTCTTCAACTGTCCATAGAACTTTGTCCTCTGGATGGTCCTCCAACAGTTATCCGTAGGGATCAGGCTCATGGCTTCAGTGCTTTGAAGGACGATGATCTCTTAAACGACACAGGATTACAGTTGAAGTTGGGCTTGTAAAGAACCCCAATTACAACCCAGTCGTTGAAAAGGCTATTGAAGAGCTTTCCGATGAGTTACTACTAGAACACTGGTCTATGGCAAGGTAACTTCTTTGCTACTTTCACTCGCAGTTGCCCGACTTAACAGTCGGCTTCGTTCAAGAGGATTATCTGCCCGAGACATGCTACTCCAACGTGACCAATTTACCTGCAACCAAGTACCCATCACCAACCTCACCCTGATCGAGGCACAGCGACTCAAACATGTAAGAAAACATGAACGAGATCTATGACTTCTATGGCTAGACTCCCTCCCACGAGCAATGCTACAGCCGGGGATTTAGTTTATCTGTGCGGTGATCGCTATAAGACCCGCTCCCGCCCTCGCTATTTCGTGGTTTGTCGCGACAGCTCTTGGCTCAACATTCAGAAATATATTGGCAACCAACTTCGCTCAACATCCTATCGTGTTAAAGGTACGGAGTGCTACAAAGTCCCTCACGAGATGGTCCCTCTCACTAGACCCGGGACTTCCTCTTCCAGCTTTGAACCAGCTGATGATGACGATCCTGTTACGCCACTATCCTCAAGGCCGACGCCCATCTCACAACCTCCACTCGAGCCTCCCGCTCCCGAAGTTCCCTCTGAGTTGGCCCCTGACGGTCATACACCGTCCGAAGATCCGGCTGTGCCTATCAACTCCGGTTTACTTGATGTCACGTCTGAAGCAGTTGATGTCCCTGCAGTTAGTGATGCCTCTCCTCGACGCTCTACTAGGCCCCGTCACCTTCCAGCACGTCTTCAGGACTTTGTCTTGAATTAATGTTTGTTCTTCTAGTTCGTCACTATACCCCTTTCGTATTTATAGACCTTAAGTACTATGGGCTTTGTCCGTTATAGTTCTAGAGCTCGTACGGACTTTGTCCATTTAACGTAAAAGAGACGTTGCGCCATTATTTGTGTACTTTATTCGTACGTTTTTTTGGTTATTTCACTTCCGGTTGCTGTTCGACGAAAAACAGTCGTCTTTTATTATTACTGGCGGTGATTGAAGCACCGCCAACCGGCATTCTTTTTCTACATTTCTGTAATTTGAAATACCGTGTCTCACCGTGTGGTTCAGGAGCTCAAAACAGCACGTCCATATAATCTGTCAGCGGAACTGCAAGTTCCAGAAATTAGTCCAGCTTTGTAGTTTCGCTGGGCGTCCAGACTTGAGTCAAAAGAAATACAATTTTCTGCACTTTGTTTCTTCTTCCAGATGACCAAATCGGAAGGCTGATTTACGACTGTTTTGCGGCTGGTACAGAAACCACTTCGACCTTATTGCTTTGGGCCTTGGTGTATATGTTGAACTTTCCAGACATTCAAGAAAAAGTCCGAAGTGAAATCTACGACTCCATTGGAAAAGAAAGATTTCCAAGTATAGCAGACAAAGCGCACTTACCCTACACACAAGCTGTAATCACCGAAGTACTCCGCACAGGTAATGAGTTTATCTTAACAAAATATGCCCGAAAAACGTTGTTTGAGAGCTGTTTTCCTTCAATTCATCGTGCAATCTAGTTGAAATTTAGAATGAAATGATACAAAACACTACGCTTCTAATTGTAATAGCCATTTTGAACAACTTGGTTTAAACGATATATGTATAGGTATAAGAAGGTCTTCGTGTGCGTGCATGATGTACATAGAGATCAAATTTCTGGCCTGAAACACAAGCTTGATCCTAATCTTCTTGAGGTGAAAACGCCACTTTTCCAAAATGCTGACGTGACTGTCATATTAACATTTAATGTAGACAGAGGAAGTACATTTTCAAAACACAAAGAAAAGTCAGTACGTTTTCAAACTTAAAGCTGCATTTGCCCCTGTCTAGGTGACTTCAAAATATTTCTTATAGTGATAGGATTCCTACTCAAGATGCAGGCAATACGTGTATTCGCCATTATCAAATTCGCAATTTCGGGCTTGGCCAATCCCAATAAGCAAGGAAACGTTTCCTCATTCAGTCCGGCTGACGGCTTCGATGTTCTTACTGGCAACTGGAATAGAATTCTATCCCGGTAAAGAATAAAGGGAAATGTGTCTAATTCGATTTTCATATTTGGTTATCTAAACGGGAAAATGTAGCTTTAAAATTCAATTGTATGGAAATGTCATCATTATACTATTTCAGGTAACATAGTTTCCAAGTCTGTTCCGCATTGCACGTCTTCTGACGTAGAACTTCGTGGATACAAGATTCCAGCCAAAACGCCGATTATTCCAAACTTGACAGCAGTCAATCTGAACGACAAGGAATTCCCCCAGCCGCACGTGTTTAGGCCTGAAAGGTTTATAGATGGAAAGGGGAATTTTAACAAGGAACTGGCAGAGAAGATAGTGTCGTTTGGCATAGGTGAGGAACCTATTGACAAATAAATTTCCCTTGTGACATTGGTTTAGATGGAATGCGGTTCATTTTTACTAGTAAACAAAGTCTTTGGACACAACTAAAATGTATATACTCTAAGTACACACGGGAGAGCAATTTAAAAGCCACCAAACGTAACTCGTGCCGTTTGTCCTTACGACATTTTATGCACCACGTCGATGTCATTTTTAGGTCTAAGGTTTAGGTTTTTTAAACTTAAAGGTTTAAAATATACCTCACGGTAAGAAATATTCAAACACCTAAAGCCCTTTGTAAACTTTGTATTGACTTTCTTTACTGCTAATCGGACAGTGTAGACTGTGGTCAAATAGTTGTACAGGGCTTAATTCCAACAAAAAATTGGAGTAATATCGGACATACTATTTCCATCGGCAAGTTGTCGACGACTCCAAAAGTGAGTCGCAACAAGGTTGCCATTGCTATTATTGGCCTTTCATTCTTTGCTGTCACGATGGAGCAATATAGCGTACCAGCTTTTGACGTCCGCTTTGTGTTTGCGAGTGTATTGCTTAAGCATGGGTAGGACACTAAGGGTAATCAGTAAGAAGGGACAGATTATTGGAGGGGTACAAACTAATTCGACTTCGCCAAACCTTTACCACATTTCCTATCGCCCCTTCTTTCTCTGAGTGTCGCTAATTTTAAACCAATCCAAGGCCGCCATAAGGTGAGAGGCGGAATTAAAAAACGGTGTCATGGTAAAGAAAAGTTTCCAGGCTTGACATAAAAGTATCTGTGATCGCACAAAAACGGGACAATTTACAGCCAATTGATCCATCATTGGGCCCTCTCTGAGTTAGCGGCCCCTCAAGTTCTCAATAAAAAACACGAAAAGCATGGATGCCATCAACGTGCCCCCTCCAAAAGCTGGGTCCAAAACATGAAAAGATATTTAATTTTAATAGTAGGAAATAAGCAGCAATTAAGGTTCTCAAATTTTATAATCAACTGACATACAATTTTGAGAAAAAATCAAGGAAGAGAGCGACAGATAATTCCATTACCTCTTGTGGGGTGCCTGGAGAAGTAGTTTTGCATACCCTAAAATTGCTTTTTTAAATTAAAAAATCCAGTGAATTAGAAGACTTAAATTTTTTGACTTCTTCGAAATACATGTATGAATGATTAAGTTGGTGTTTTAAATGTCCAGACTAGGGCCCTGAAATGGCAACTCGAGCATTAGTATTTGACAATTTTTTAGCCGACTTCGTTTTCTGTACTGTCCCCGGCCCAAGCCTTTGCCGATTACCACGGTTTAATCCTGACGCCTAAAATGTGTTGGGGGAGCACGTTTTGATTGACTCACCTTATTATGCGTCGCAAGCCGACAGTGTGGATGGATCAACATTCTCGTGTTTTGGGAGTTGTGATAATTATATTTTAAGCAGAGTTAAATAATCACTTCATTGCAGTCCGAAATTCATTGAATAGTAAACTTCAACATTTTTACATCAAAATGATGTCAATGAGTACAGCGCAATGGCCGAATCGCTCACTTCACACTTCAGTCGAATGTCATGATGCCCGAGTCACGGTAAGGCAAGGTTCGAACTTGACGAGATAGACAATTTTCCTCATTGACAATATTCTTTTTGTCAATTCGCATTGCGAATCTCCCGTTTTGCTGAGCCTTTAATAGCCGTAGGATCGGCGAGCGATAGACCACATGAAAAAAGGTCCGAAGTTGTGCCAATGTTTGCGTGAGTTGTAAACTTCGTTATTTCGAGAATCTAGACAAGAACAGAGGGAAAAAGTAAGACACGTTATTATAGAATGCACCACAGAAATGTTTAGGTTTAGATGAGGCAGTTGAATCCTACTCATCGGTGTCACTTCGAGTATTTGCGTTACTTATTTAATTTCCAAAGTTGTCTAAAAACAAATTAAGCAGATTGTTCTTCATTGCCCAAAGCACGTTAAAAACAGTTTCATTCTTCTTTAAGTTTATGTGAGACGCATTGTCAGCTGTGCGCATTTAGCAAAATACCTAAAAACAATTTAGAATTAAGCTCAGAAGTTTATTTTGGACTGAATACTAATCTGTCATTGGTGAGTTGCGAGGCCATGTCGTTTGAGTAGAATTAAACGAATAAGCCTAATGACGCATCCATGGCAGTGCGGCATCAAAATCTACCAGTGGATGCCTAGTGAAAGTTTATTTGGCGTTAGTAGGTCTACATAGGCTACTACACCGTAATGCGAGCACCTCAACTTTCACACAATTCTTATCACTAGGTAAACGCCTTTGCTTGGGAGAGAACATGGCCAGAATGGAAATATTTTTGTTCTTCGCGTCCATGATGCAGCAGTTCCGCTTCGAAGTGCCATTTGGCGACGCTCCACCATCTCTAATGGGAACAGCAAGGTTTATCAACTCTCCAAAGCCGTTTACGCTGTGTGCCATTAGTTTGACTTCACAAGGACAGAGATGAACCAATGATCCGGATCGAGCACGAATTATTGATTTTTACTGAATGTTTTGAAAGTATTGGAAACATTTTATGAAGGGGGAAAATATCCATTTTATAACTAACCCCCCACAGGTGTGTTTCTGCATTTACAACAAAGGACGCTTGAGAGATGGTGAACTGCAACAAGCACCCACACATTTCTTGTCATTAAATCTGACGTAAGATGATTTAAGGCATATTACGAAAATATTTCAACGAAACTTGAAAAATATGTCAAAACCGTTTACGTAATCCGCGGTAGCAACAAATATTAGGATCTACGTTTGTTGCAAATAAAGTTCGCAATAATGAACTTAAAGGAGAATGTCACCCGATTTAAAAAGTCTTTTTTATCGTCTTAATCGGTCTATATCCACATCGCCTCTTATACGATCGACCTCACTTTGCCGGGAGGTGTCGCGTTAACCTGTGAGGAAGGTGACAAACAACGCAGTGACGTTAGTGGTTCATCTGCAGAGTGCATTCCGCTATATTGGGGTGCATTGTTCCCGCTTGTCCGAACTATGAAGCTGTGGAAAAAGTGGGTATATCGTTTTTTTCGACTTTCTCGAGAGCCCGAAATGCTTAGGAAGTGGCTCGCGGTAGTGAAGAATGAAAAGTACGCTGTTAATAGCAAGTGCGAGGCCATGAAACATCTCCGTGTCTGTGGCCGGCATTTCGTCGACAGTGATTTCTCTGACGAATTACGGTTTACAAAAAAACTATCAATACAAACGTTCCGTTGTCTGTGCATGTTCACGGCGCCTCTCTAGTATTTCTTTATCAGTGTATTCCGGTTCGAACTAATAGCCTGAGAAACCCAACGATCCGGCCCGTGTAGTCTTCGAAGGATAAGTTCTCGACTAAGTCGGGGTTGGCGCCAATGAATTATTCTCACCCTAACCAAGGCTTATATAAAACTGAAACAAAGTCTGTCTCGTTAGATACAATTTGTAATGTCTTTGGAGTATTCGTGAGTGCAAATGTTTTGAGAAGCCAGCAATGAATAAACCACTGCGTTACCGGCTTTAGAGGCAATCGTACAAAGATAATTGACCTGGCACCGAGGCCGTGTGAGCGCATGCTAATTCAGTGTTTGATGACAGAAAGCTGTTGTGAAACAATAACTCGATTTTATATGCTATGGTCACACGTTAGGGAAATCTTTATTTAGATATACAAATACATTATTCAAAACATTGTTACCGTGACAACCTTTGCCCTGACGGTCTGTGGAAGGGGAACCCTGACTTCGCGGCCCCCGACAAGATTTTCAGTTTCGTGGCTAATTCACGTGCACATCATTTCTTTGGCTCACTATTTTAGTCTTTTCGTGACTCGAGGTTTAGTTTCCAACTTAATCTGATTGATGTTCGTACAACACACAGCTATGTTCCCCGTCTGTATTTCACGGAAGAATGATTCGAATTGATCAACAAACAGACCCAAACTCACGCGATCGACCATGGTAAACTGGTCTACCGAACTCTGTAGGCTACGGTATGTTCAAATACCTATAAATAGGTAACAGTGAAATAAAACAACACGTTTGTTCAAGAAGTCGATGTATTTGTAAGGGGTTTACATCGAATTTTGATGATTTATTGGTGTAAAACGATGAATTAAAACGAGAAGTTGACACCAGTAAGCACGTTGCGAACGGCTGAACAGATTGCGTTCGAACCGATTACGTCATTGGTTAATTTGAACATCTCCGTCTGCCGCTGGGTGTCAGGTAAAACAATTGAACTTGCTGTCATAGAAAACTACTCGATCTAAATTGATACAAAACAGGTTGTTTTTGGGTGGCATTCTCCTTAGTGTGAAACACATTATTATCGTTTACATTGTCGTTTTTGTTTTTAATAATTATTAAAAACAGCATTTCAATCACGATATTCAAGCCTTACTGGTTCTGACTTCCTAACCGGGATGGTCATGTAACACTTCTAAAATCTCTAGGTCTACCAACACCAGCCTCTAGCTCATTTTCATTGGCACGTTTTAGCCCGTTATTTCTCCGGCCATCTTCCGATGTCACAGCGTTCTTACTGGCACGGTACAGCATAGTGGGCATGTGGATTGTTTTGTCCTGGTGCACGATAGGCTATCAACGTGGAACTGGTGCACGATGGGCTTTGAACCTAGAATTGGTGCAAGATGGGCTTTGAACGTGGAACTGGTGCACGATGGGCTTTGAACCTAGAACTGGTGGACAATGGGCTTTGAACGTGGAGATGGTGCACGATGGGCTTTGAACCTGGAACAGCTCTCGGACTACATGAAAAGAAATTGGCGCGAAATTCTTGCCTCCCAAAACGCCACTTCTGGAGTAAAGGACGAATAATTTATTAAATTACGAAAAGCTGTAATTAAGTGAAAAATGTGTCTGGGATAATCAAAGAATCTTATTTTTGCTAAAAATGACATGAAAAAATGTTGCCTTTCCCTTGAATATATAGGATTCATCCCACTTACAGATGATTTGATAGATGACGTCGTTTAGGTGGTGTTAATACGTTGGATTCGTCCCATTTACAGGGGATTTGAGACATGACGTAATTTAGGCTGGTGTTGATAGACCAATAGATTTTAGAAATGTTACTGTTGTAATTTTGGATCTATCAAATTTGTTGAATAATTATGTAACTAAACTTGTGAATTGTTTTCATACAGAAAGATAATGCTTCAGAATTTATTCATTATTCAATGGTAGGCTAATTAGCATTTTCCCGTTACTTCTAAGACTGAGTAAATAAAGTAAAACAGCCATCTTGTATCCAACTTATAGATCTGAATTGTTGGGAAATAACGTCACAGTGAACAATATGACCAATTGGGTTGTATCATCCATAAAATTGTAGTAGTAAAAATGTGCTCCCTTATAACTGATCATCATATATCATATCTTATAGACGGTGCTTTAAACAATTAAGTGCTTGTAGTTATAAAATAAACTACTCAAAAAGTAAACTGTTCCTTCTGTATTTTGCACCCTATTTCCAACCAGTTGCCAAAATAAACATAATTTGTATTTAAACATCTGGATATTTTGATACTTATACCACAATATCAGCCTCGAATGGCCAATACAACCGTGTAATAACCCATTTAGTTTTATTAAACAGCGTTAGATAACGCGGGAAATCGGCTTCAAGTCGTCGACTTTACCACTGCACCACTCAGCAGCTGACGTCATCGAACGTGAAAATAGAATACTTAAATGAGCACCCGCAACAATCGCATGTTCAACAAATGGCATTGTACCGACATTTATACGCTATGAAAAATAAAACGCATAATCTCCATAAAAACGATGTTTTAATTCAGTGAAACTTTTCTCTCATTTTCTCTCACTTGTAAATCACCGATCTCCAATTTGAATTCGGGTATCGTGTCGTCGGGATCCTTTGACTTGAGCATTATACTCGGTTACCAGTGGTAGCTTACTTTAGCAGACGATATTTACCCGGTCGAAGCTTAGCGTGATAAAATGTGAAGTAAGCTATTATAGTTGCTAAACCTTAATTTATAGATTCACTTTATTTCTATTTTGTTAAAATGTTCAATTGGTTTTGAGTAAAATCCGACACCAGGCCTCTCTGACAGAAAGTGGTTACAAAGCAGAGGCGAGTCGAGAAAGGTAGATCGATTCATTGCTTCTCGTTCAGTATGTGGTATAAATAAATTATTACATGTTCTCAGTCGTTATCCCCCTTATCTAGAGCCCTCGTGGATTTTGTAGAATTATAATTCACCAAAATCCACTCTGGCTCTAGAATACGGGGGATAACGACTTCGCCAAGTAATAATCTATATATATCTTCCGATATTAAAAACTGTTGTCCTAGGGAGAAAACATGATTTCAGTAAATGCCATAAATATTATTTTAAAAACCAAAATTTTCAAAATGAAAAGTTCAAAGTACTCAAGAACGGCCAGTGGTACCAGGTACTATCTATGACCAAATGTTCATAAAGATCCCTCAAAGGAGTGACACTAGAGTGAGTTAGAGCTGTGTAAAAAGGAATTGAAGAATAATTGCGGTCACAGTTCCATCTTAACTACGATTCAAATATAAGAGCAACTTGGAGCGTTGACATGCACCCACGACTGCAGCGCAAATGGTGTGCTCCTAATGGCGTTTTTAATAACATAAGATGTCGCAGAATAGACCAAACCTGTCCGAAATAGAGCAGGCATCGTTGTCTCTCTCAATTACAAAACTGTCAATTTTCATGACAATCCACCAAGAAACTACAAACATACAGAGGCAGACATAAAAAACAAATTGCCATTAGAAGGCACAGCTGTAGTCGAATCCGTCCCTCTGTTGTCAAGTTACAGTGCACAGGGCCAGACTTGACAAAGGGTGATCTGACTTGCAAGGGGTTTGTAGATACAGCCGCAGATGCGAAAATAATGTTACTAAGAGGCACCACAGTAGTTGGACCCATCTGAAAATGCACGACAGTCGTGCTCATTTCAGTAGGAACACATCTTCCAGATTTCATAACGATCCTCTCAGCAGTTTGGCCGATAAAGAAGACGGCAAAAAATGCTTAATTGACATGGCCACCAGGTCCCGCAGAATACCTCAAATCCAACACAAATTGACACATTACAGAAAAACACATGCCAAATTCATAAACATCACGCAAGGAAATCAGTAGCTGCAGTCATGGCCGCAAACAAATACAAAATCACCACTAAGGGATACCACAGGTGTCACATCCGTTCAAAAACCAATGTCAGCCCTGGACATCTCATCAGGAACACAACTACTAATGAATAGTTTGGCACATTTAAAAAAGCAAATGCCAAAAAACGAACTCAAAATCATAAAATGGCCACTAGGTGGAGCAGAATACGCTGAATCTGTCCAAAGGCATACTTGGCAGCTATTAAATAAAAACTTATCTGCCAAACTTCACAAAAACCCATACAGAGGCAAACCCATTAAAAATAAAACTAGGGGCACACCTGCAGTCGAATTGGCCAGAAACCCCTCTCATCTGACATTTGCCACATATCACAAAGAAAAAAAGATACAGCCCTGGACCCAAAACAAAAACTTGGGGCCAGGTGTCGCCACAATAGTCGAACCTGTCCGAAAATGAGTGTCAGCTGCAACCATGCCATCAGCAAAATATCTGCCAATTTTCATGATCCTTTGAACAGTTTGTCCAATAGAAAGGCAGATGTCAAAATACTCAACTGCCACCAGGTGGTGCAGAATACTTCAAATCTATCCGAAAACAGGACAGTGTTATATTCTGTTTAATGGAAACCCATTTGCTAGATTTCATGAAATCCATCAATGAACTCTAAAAAGATACAGAGGCTTACCTATGAAATAAAACTTCCAGTTCGGCTAGGGGGTACGCCTGTAGTCATATTGGTCTGAAACTCGTGGTCATCCATTACCCTCTACATAGGAACATATACACCAACTTTCATCACCACAGTATTCGGAACCTGTCTGAAAATCAGTTTCATCCTCGTCAGGAACAAATCTGCCAATTTTCATAATGACCCCTTGAGCGGTTTGGGTATTTTTTTTAAATTGCCACAAGGTGGCGCAGAATACGTCAAATCCATTCGAAAATGCGAGTCATGGTCTATTTAATAGAAACCTATTAGCTAAATTTCATGAAAATCCATCAAGGAACTCCAAACATACAGAGACAAAAGTAAAAAAATAGGCAGTAGGGGGTAGTCGAATTTGTAGAATCCATCCAAAACACGTCATCGTTTTGTCGTCAGCTTCATCTTACTACCAAATCTCATTAGGATCCTGAAACGGATTTAGGACATACAGTCGCGGACATTGGACGCCCAGCCAGAGATGATGACAATATGCACGCACATAAAAATATGTGGGGGCATAAAAATGCAACCATTTGCACTGTGTGTGGAAATGGTCACTGATTTGAATGATAAAGAATGGTACAGTGTATGTGTCATGCACAAGATAAAAGTCTAGAACCCATGTTTCATGTGAATCTGATCAGCCATTTCTGAGATATGATGTTCCAAAGTTGGCCAATTCTGAAATTTTTCAAAGATCCTACATAACCTTTAACAAGATCTATTCACATACCAATTGTCTGTTATATTCCTCTAAGGACGTCGGAACTATGGCACAAGAAGCCAGTCAGAAAAAGTGCAGACATAAGAAAGTCTTGAATAACTCGAGAACCACAAGTCGTGGCGAGAAACCGAGGCCACTCTTCAGATAGTCCTTAACAAGATCTGCCTACTGACTGTTTAGGAGGAATCCGTGAAGTAGGTCAGTATCTTCTTTCTAACATTGATGACACTGTATTTGGTGGCCCAAGGCAGGAACTTCACATCACTGCAAGTCTATCTCAACATCATTCTGAGGATGACCACGGTCAAAAACATTCAATGTGTTGTAAATACTCGGCGGTGTCTCAAGAAATTCACCCGACATATGATAGACTGAGGTTGACCATTGAAAACACAAGTACTTGTCCAAATGAGCTACCGTACCGATTACTTGAAAGTAGCTTGAGTAGATGGGCTTTATTTGCATGATTTCGGATGGCTCAATTTTTGATGGAAATAATTTCACAATTTCGGGTTATATTAAAACTCTTGACAAACTACAGAAATTCACACCTACTTTTCTGGGTACATACATAGAACTTTTCAAACAGACACAAAAGTGTAAATGTGAAATACATTAAACACTTAACAAAAAATTGAATGAGTGACAAAGTGACTTTCCAAAAATTTAAGCCTTGCTTAAGAGCAGCACCCTAGTGAACTTGGTAGTCCTCGGTTGCGGACAGTTACTTGGTAATCCTCGGTTGTGGGCAGTTACTTGGTAGTCCTCGATTGCGGACAGTTACTTGCAATAGTAACTCATGGATGGCTGGTTAGTTTTTTGGCGTTTCCTTGACTGCAACTGCCCAAAAAATTCTTTGATATCTTCCTCTCGGACAACCTATGACAAAAAACAAAATAGGTAACTATACAATGAGCATTTTACCTTGGGTGACCTTCAAGAGCATGATAAAAGGAACGACTTTATGCGTGCAAGTATGAGCATTTAACAGGGATCAAAGAAAAGGTGACGAGATATGTTGTGCAAAGTGAGATCATCTGTGCAGACACAATTCAACCAGAAAAACATTGTCACTAGGGGGGACAGTGGCTATCGGATCCGTCCAAAGGTCACCACTGTCCTTTGCCAACTTCATATAAATAAATTAATACACTTGCCAAATTTAATAGAGATCCTGCAGAGGGTTAGGGAGATACAGTGAAAGATACAAAAAAAACTGTCACAAGGAGTCGCCACAGTAGTCTGACTCGTCTAAAAATCGGCATCAGCGATCGGTGCAAAAAAAAAAGCTGCCACTAGAATACGCCACAGTAGTTGGAAAATCCTTGTCAGCCGCCCTCTTTACCGTGGCAACAGATACGCTAATTTTCAAAATCATCCCTAAAGTGGTTCGACTAAAAAACAGTTGCCACTAAGTGGCGCAAAATACCTCGAATGCATCTCAAATCTGAATGGTAGCAGCATCTCACTAATAGATACCTATTTGCCAAATTTTATGAAAATCCGTTGAGGACCTTTGAAGATACATGGGGAAACGTAAACAACTAAAATTGCCAGTAGGGGGTACACCAGTAGTCTGATCCGTCCAGAAATTCGCTCATGCAGTTTCAACCATGAAAAGAACACAAGAGCAAAATTTCATAAACATGTGCCAAAGGGTTTTGGAGAAAGAGCAGCGGACTATGGACGGATGGATGGACATGTAAACATAAATATGTGAGCGCATTAAAAAATGCAGTTGAAATGCAAAATGCAGAAAAACTGCACTACAGCAATTTTTAAGCACAATTTTGAGAAAGTTTAGTTGAAATCCTCCTAGAAATGCAAACAGAAGAGCATATACAGGCAAAATTCAGGAAAATACGTGAATCACAACATGTTGAAGATATGACCTACAGGGCTTTAAGAGCATACTTTTGGAAAGTATGTTGGTTGCAGTTGCCCAAGATGAAGGACTTCTGTACACTAGAGCATTAGCCCACGTTTTATCAAAATAATGTAGAAGTTATGTGAACTTTTGTGAAATGCTTTTATCCCTTACGCATTGAATCTGTCGAGGGAAATACGTCCATGTAATAAAGTTTTCCGTATTCACCTCCTGCACTACTTTAACAGCGACCTCTGACATGGAAAGTTCAACAGGTAGGTCAGTGTCGACTTGACGTCGGTAGCCGGTTCGATCACAAAACTTTCGGCAAATAGTTCAACAATTACAGCAGTGTAAATAACACTCAACATACAATCAGGTCTCAATCGTAACATATGGAACAGGACTGCTAATTATATACAGGGCTTGGAATGACCAATGACAAAAAACGCGGAAACTTTTACGGCCGAAATCATGCCCGCTAACCAGTCTTGAAATGGTCAATGTGAACCTTTCCTCGACAAAAATCGGGAAGACTAAATAAAAAAACAAAAAAAACCTTACCACCATCAGTAGCATGCGTCTGCGTCCTTTTAGCTCGCCCACCCACTCCCAACCCCCACACATTTTTGGCTGCAGAGCGGTAGTATTTGTCGTCGCGCTTAACAATAACACGAGACGCCATTGAAAATCCCACCACGCTGTCCCAGGTGCCCCGACAATTTACGTTCCTCCGAAACATAAAGAGCAACTTCCGCTTTTCGAGGTGAACGTCGTCTGCAACGCTGTGGTAAAAAAGGAATTTGCCGCGGAAATTTTATATCAAATCCGATTTTTTTTACGCAGAAATATTATAAAAAAGCGGACGGCACATTTGAAAAAAGCGGAAATCCGCGTTTCCGCGGAAAATTCCAAGCCCTGTATATAACAGTTCTGTCTCAGTTTTCATTTACTAAATATTTTATTGTCTGCAACTCAGCGCCGATTCCCTGGTAACTACAATATCAAATATTGTTGTTATTTAACTATTTTCAGGAGATGTTATAAGTTCAATGAAATGTTACCCTTGTTTTCATCTTTGTTATCCCTTTTCAAGTAATAAATCCTCACATTTAAAACTGTTTCCTTTACTAGAGAAAACTTGTAGCCTAACGCACAAGTACATACATGTAGGATGTGATCTGCCTAGTGAACAGTGTGTGAGTGAAGTATTTAAAAAATCTGTGGAAAAAATGAAAGAAACTTCGAAGCGTATGGGATAAATTTGGTCTCGGTCGATACACGGAATAATGTCTCGTGGGATATTACTTCATGTACGGCACTCTCGATACGTTTTGTGTATTTATTACCTTCTTATTTTCAGCAAATTTCTTCAGGTAATCTGTCAATTCAGTCCTTAACTCGTTGTACTCTGAAAAAGTACACACATAGGCAATGTTACCTGTTACCTAGATATCCAAGAAACAATTTTCACAAATGTGAACTTCAACCCCCACATCAGATGCAGAACTGTAAGAACAGAATACTGCTACTAAGTCACAATGAACCCGGCATCAACCTCCCATTTTTTCTAATGCACAGCGCCTTTTCTATATTTTGTTTACAACAAACACAGATCAGTATGGTGTCATTGCAATCAAACACCAGAGGTAAATGTTATCTCAATCACTGTCACCAGAGGTAAATGTTATCTCAATCACTGTCACCAGAGGTAAATGTTATCTCAATCACTGTCACCAGAGGTAAATGTTATCTCAATCACTGTCACCAGAGGTAAATGTTATCTCAATCACTGTCACCAGAGGTAAATGTTATCTCAATCACTGTCACCAGAGGTAAATGTTATCTCAATCACTGTCACCAGAGGTAAATGTTATCTCAATCACTGTCACCAGAGGTAAATGTTATCTCAATCACTGTCACCAGAGG
>NMRA01000295.1:180511-192525 GCA_002633005.1 Phoronis australis | reverse complement strand
CAGCACCTGGCACACACAGCACCTGGCACACACAGCACCAGGCACACACAGCACCTGGCACAAACAGCATCAGGCACACAGCACCAAGCACACTATCTGCCAAATTTCAAGAGTAGCCAAAAGTCAAAGCCAAAAGTCAAAACATTGCTTTTTGACATATCAAAGATTTGTAGCATTTTTGAGAGCGCACAAAAAATAACCTCAATGTTTTCTTCCATATAGGTTCTGTGATTTTAACAACACCAGACTTCAGGTGACTAATCCAGAGCAGATATCATGCAACGTCATCTATACATACCTTGCAGTACCTCCACTTGTTGGAGCCGATTCATACTAGCTAGAGCTTGCATGCCCTGGTCATACTGAGAGGATGTCGTCTCCCGGCCCTTGGCTTCATAAGACTGCACACTGTCCGACTCATCTGGGAGGAAGTCTACTTTCTTCTCTGCATACATTTGCTGAACAGAAAAGAAATTCACAGTATCAGTATATAATTCTTCAAAACTGAGAAAAGCTGACATTTCATGTAACACTATCAGAAAAGTGACGTCCCCTACCTTACAGGTGTTACAGGTACACAACTTGCTCCTCCATCCATCAGACCAGTAAACACCACAATCACGATATGTCACACTTCTTGTCTGCAACTCCTTCAACAGACAGCTCCCTTCACTAGCATTACTACCATTCTGTTTGACTGGAGATTCTTCCACTAGCGCAGAGCTAGTACTATCCTTATTAGATCCCTTATCATCAGAGCATTCTGCTGCCTCAACACAACTTTCACATTCTGTTTCAGCTGAATTTGAAGCATCAGCAACTTCTTTTCCATTAGAAATGATAGCTGGACCATTGTTTTTTACTGGAGTGCAGGACTCTACATCAACAAAGCTGCAATTAGGTGTGTCTGACAATGGATCGGACTTGGTGTCTAAAATTGAACAAAGTAAAGAGCGAGTTGTAAAAGAATATTTAAAACATGCAAATGTAGGATCATACCTAAACCAGAAGCATCTCCCAAACTTAACTCTGAGAAATTAAAATGGCTATGAACCAGTCTTCCATCACATTAACAAACTTTTGATTTCGAAAACTTAGTGTTATGAATTTGGTCTCAAAATTTTCCTTTGTCAAATGTCAAATTGGAGGTGATATCTGGGTTTCAAAAGAACTGATAGTCTGTTATTGGTCAAGATCAGACTCTACAAGAAGGCTCGTAACATGTCACTCTATATAACCAGCATGGTATTAAGGAGCTCACAATAACATGTCACTCTATATGACGAACATGGTGTTAAGGAGCTGGTCACATGTTAATCACATCATATTTTGGCCAAAGTACGATTAGAAAACGGACAATTGCCGCACAAATAAAGAAGTTCATGTTTACTCAACGTTTTGTCTCATTCAACAAGACATCATCAGGATATGTACAGTAGGACAACAAGTGTCGATATTCTTTCAAGTCACATCCATGTGGTGAAATGAGAGATACAGAGAAAGTAAGTGGGTCATCACCATAGTTACAGGGTCACTGAGCTCTACACGTTATTGAGAGAATCAGTAGCATGCTGATCCTGAATGGCCAATGACTCCTTGATATACAGTAATTCCTAAGCATGTTCTTTACAAATAATACTGCCTGAATTAGCTTGGTGGTTGTTGCTAATACAATGACTATAAATGTTACTTTTGTCAGATGTGTTGTGTTCTTTCAGCCTGTCACAGAGGCGTCTCTGGGCGAGTCCAATATAGAATTCCTTACAGTTGTCACATTCAACCTTATACACAACATTGCTTCACATGGATGTGACTTGAAAGAATATCGACACTTGTTGTCCTACTGTACATATCCTGATGATGTCTTGTTGAATAAGACGAAACGTTGAGTTAACATGAACTTCTTTACTTGTGCGGCAATTGTCCGTTTTCTAATTGTCACATGTTATTCTATATGACAAACATATCTAATTGTCACATGTTATTCTATATGACGAACATATCTAATTGTCACATGTTATTCTATATGACGAACATATCTAATTGTCACATGTTATTCTATATGACGAACATATCTAATTGTCACATGTTATTCTATATGACAAACATAGTATTAAGGAGCTCGTCACAACATGTCACTTGATATGACGAACATGGTGTTAAGGAGGCCACACACAAACGATAATTCTCAGTCAGACTGAAAGGAAATATCAAGACTGATAAGTTTGGATGGGTATAACAACCCACACTGAAGTGAAGAATAGAGGATAAATTACCACAAAACACAGCAGTGCATAATGCTGCATACACATGATAATTCTGTAGGACTGAAAGAAATCAGGAAAATTTATTCTGAATTTGACCAAATTTGGATGGATATAATAAGGACATTCGAGAAAACAAAGGCAACGCCCAGAGTGCATCTCAAACAGTATGCTTTGGGGGTGACATCAATTTTAAAAAGTTTAAAAAATGACGTTTTCAACCTTTTTGCAACAAAGAAATCGCAACAAAGAAATTGCAAAAAAGAAATAAAACATGCCACGAAGGGACACGGCACTATGCATCCAAAAAGCAGGTCAAGTCTACTTTGTTTTGTGAAGAACAATCATGAGATTTGGCAAATACAAAGACAGACACAAAATGACATAACGAGCACAGCCTTCGTTGGAATCTGCTCAAAACCAGTAGTTGTCATCATATCAAAATGGAATGCGCAGTAGGGAGCGCTACAATAGTCAAATCCAGCGCGTTGACAACACATGCTTCTATGTCAAAGTTTCAATGAAATCCGTCAATCAGTTCTCTAGGTATAGTCTGAAAACGCTCATCCTCTCCAAAATACTGAAAAAGCCCAAATGGCCACTACAGGGTGCTACAGAGGTCGAATTTGCCGCAAAACCTGATTGTGCCACCTGAGCAGCGCCATCACATATCCCTGTGTTAAGTTTCATTGAAACCCACACAACAAATCTCTACAAATCATCTGGAAATGGTCTTCCCCTAAAAAACACTGAAAAGCTCTGCCCCTCTGGCCTTGTGGGAAGGGAAGATTGAAAAGTGGCATGCACTGCCCTGGCAATGCCCTTCACCCTGGGGCCAAGATCTGACCACGTGGTTTTTGAGATATGGATGAGACGCCTGAATAGCATGACAACAAAATGCATCCACATTTGTATATGGGCACATAAAAATAGTGGGTAATTACCAGGAAGTACAACTGCATAAGCCCAGAGGAATTCACAATGTTTCATACAATCCTTGCAGACCATTTCTTCGAAATTGTGAGGGGGGCTCGTACCCACATGCTGGAAAAGACAAGGTTGAAAAACATGTCAATTAAACAGTGAATCTTGCTACAGTGAGTTGAGATCACTGGAACCTTCTGCGCCAAGTTTTAAAATTTTGTCAAATGACATTTATAAAAAGAAATTTAAGAATAAACTGTGAAATGTGTATTGTAATTTAAAGTTTCACACAGCTCTTAAATTCAACACTTGGCTGGCTCAAACCAAAGACAGCTATTCCATTGACGTTTTCTGTGAACAATTATCTTGCAATGATCAAAGCAAAACCACTACACCCATATTTAGTTTTAATTAAAAGTAAAATTCAAGGTTTGAATTAAGTAAAAGCGTCTGGACTGATTTCCTTAATCGTCGTAAATAACGTGCCCGCATTTTAAGAACCATTTTCTTCTCTGAACAACGGACATCAAACTGGTTTCCAAAATGTGGGAATGTTATATCAAACTATTGCCCTGACTTGTGCATCTTCACAACACACCACACATATGTACATCAATTAACCACATGGTCACCGACAACTTGGTTTACATACTAGGCAACTAACTCAAACCCTAGAAATTAGTTTCACAGCATACAAATGAATTAGGGTTCAGGCCAAGCTATCAACTTACCCTGCCATGGAACCAGTCCTCACAAATCACACACTGTATCATTTCATCTTCTACCTGAAGCAAAGATAAACCCGATCCAGTTAAGTATTATTACTATCACAGTTCAAAATTGTAAACATTAAGTTTTATCATGCAATTGCACAGATTGCATATAGTTATCCAATTAAACGCAAGCAAGATTGCATGTAGTTATCAAATTAAACGCAAGCAAGATTGCATATAGTTATCAAATTAAACGCAATTTTTTTTTCTTGTGCCTCAGCAAAGTTGCCAATGTGCCAAAATGAGAAAGCGGGATATCTGGAAGTAAGACACTGCAGGGGGACAATATCCTGCGGAACACTCAGAAACAACACACCAACAGCGTTTTTTTAGTCGTGCCCGTGAAATTGTCGAGTGGAATGTAGGTAAATAGAGCAGACATGCACAAACATTTGCAGCCACACATAAACACAATGGCATGAGTATGTAAATATTGTACCGTACGTCATAAACACAATGGTATGAGTATGTAAATATTGTACCGTACGCTATAAACACAATGGTATGAGTATGTAAATATTGTACCGTACGTCATAAACACAATGGTATGAGTATGTAAATATTGTACTGTATGTCAAACACTGGAACACTCTGATCCTGAAACCGCACACAGAAAAACGTGGGACAGTCACATCAAAAGTGAGACAGTTGGCAACTATTTATCAGCCACTTGGGAGATTTTCTAGTAACCAAGGTAATGTCATTGTACTTCATGTGAAAAAGCAAAGGTGACCACTGATGCATCTAGATAACAAACATGATGCATGGAAAGTGTTACTCAATATTATGCATTGAAACAGTTGTTCAGGGTGTCATTGACTCAACATAACTACTCAACAGTCTTACGTCATCTTCAGGATCTGGATAAGGCCTTGAGCACGTACAATAAAGACCTCGGAAATTTTGGTTGTAGGAGTTGTTAGCATTTGTGGCACCCTTGTCCTGGGAAGAAAATAAACCATGTGATCATCATGTCTCTTGTTTTGAGTGTAGTAACTCTCTGGCTCAACTGAAATGGTGAGATACCAAACTAACCGTACACCAATGAGTATAGACAAACAAAGACGAGTGAAGCAATCAGCAGGAAAATACTAATTGAGAAACACTTTCAGATGAACCACTGTGACAAAATAATTGTTCAATATTGATAAAAACTGTCAACCAATACCTTGTGAACTAAAAAAAACTTGAGTTTGGGTACTTGAGTACACTGAATGTGTACGCAGTATATTCTACAAGATCTGCAACACAGGTAAAGAATATAAAATACTCCTGCATCTGGGAAATCACATAATCAATGAAAACACAGCTCAAAATTCTCAATAAAATGCCAGTTATGCTTCTATCAGTCCAAAAAACATATCGTCATATGAAGACGTACTTGCCAACCAAAAAAGCATTCATCATTATTTTAAAGGCTGTTCCTAATAATTTCAACTCAGACTGGCTTTGTCATCTTGTATTGCACAGCCAGCACTCTGACCAAGAGAAACAGTCAGTAGTGAGCTTCATTGCACAGCCAGTACTCTGGCCAAGAGATAGACGCTAGTGACCTTCATTGCACAGCCAGTACTCTGGCCAAGAGATAGACAGTAGTGACCTTCATTGCACAGCCAGTACTCTAGCCAAGAGATAGACAGTAGTGACCTTCATTGCACAGCCAGTACTCTAGCCAAGAGATAGACAGTAGTGACCTTCATTGCACAGCCAGTACTCTGGCCAAGAGATAGACAGTAGTGACCTTCATTGCACAGCCAGTACTCTAGCCAAGAGATAGACAGTAGTGACCTTCATTGCACAGCCAGTACTCTGGCCAAGAGATAGACAGTAGTGACCTTCATTGCACAGCCAGTACTCTAGCCAAGAGATAGACAGTAGTGAGCTAAAACAAGTGTTTTTAATGACATTAAAATGTGTCAGAAAGCAGCTCCTTTGTCTTCCCAATTACTGAAATTTCTTGACCTCAAATGTTGTCTAACCCATGCCTATTAAGCAAACTGTAGCAGTTTCAAAACTTAGAAGAAAGCTCAAGTTGACAAAGGCTATGGGCATTATTTTTCTTTTTTCTTTTTGTTTATTATGAAAAATACAATGTACAATAATAAAGCACTAGAAAGCATTATATCTGAGCATTATATCTGAGCATTATTTGTATGAGATTTAATCCTGGAACGCGACAAGACATTTGCAAAACACAGACATATACATCAATGAGAAAATATGTGCACTTATGCAGTACTTTGTGCGTATGGTATAAGTGAGTTGAGTGGCAATAACTACCCTATTGACGATGTTGGTTTTGGGCCAAATTAGTAGTAGAAAACCCAGCACAATTGTTGTCAGCATTGTGTATTTACAAACATATATGTCCAACGTTTTAAAGTTCAATTCACCATCCTCGCATGTGACTGTTTACAAGTGAGTTTTGGTTTAGTTGATCTTAGATGGTGAATTGAACTTCATTCAAACGTTGGACGTATACTTTGTAAATACACAATGGAGACAACAACAAATGTGCTGGGTTTACTTCTAATAACTCATCTGTGCAGTTTGGGTGAATACTTTAAAACTACATCAGCAAAGCACTTACAGCTGACAGCTTACAAGGAGTATCTGGAAATTTGGAGTTTCCACAATCACATCTGAAATTCCTACAAAATAATATAGAAACAAACACTCTGAATTGTTTTAAGTAACTGATAATAAGTATATTAATATAGGGCTCAATTTGGCAGAAAGATGAAATTTTATTTTTTTTTTGCTATTTGTAATAACCAAAACAAAAAACAATGCTTTACCATGTTAAAATAGCTACGATCAGTCAATAACTTGCAAGGTTGCAGGCATCTGCAACATTGTTAAGACCTTGAAAAATAAAACAGGGTGATTTTCGGCGCGAGCTGGTGTCCTGTAAAGTTGGTGAAGATACCCGATGAGACATCTAAACTGGTGCCGTGAAGTTGGTGAAGTTACCTTTATGAGACACCAAAACTGGTGCTGTAAAGTTGGTGAAGTTACCCGATGACACATTAAAACTGGTGCTGTAAAGTTGGTGAAGTTACCCGATGAGACATCAAAACTGGTGCTGTAAAGTTGGTGAAGTTACCCAATGCAACATCAAAGCTAGTGCTGTAAAGTTGGTGAAGCTACCCAATGAGACATCAAAACTGGTGCTGTAAAGTTGGTGAAGTTACCCAATGAGACATGAAAACTGGTGCTGTAAAGTTGGTGAAGTTACCCGATGAGACATGAAAACTGGTGCTGTAAAGTTGGTGAAGTTACCCAATGAGACATTAAAACTGGTGCTGTTAAGTTGGTGAAGTTACCCGAGGAGACATCAAAACTGGTGCTGTTAAGTTGGTGAAGTTACCCGATGAAACATCAAAACTGGTGCTATTAAGTTGGTGAAGTTACCCAATGAGACAACAAAACTGGTACATGCGGACGTTGTATCCATGTTCGTTAAAAATGAAGCGTGGAAAAAGTATTTTGGAACGTTAAAAGTGAGTGAACATTATAAACAGGCTTCGTTGCAACACGATTCGACTGTATCATACAGTATGACAAAGACATGTTCACAAATATTTTTATCAACCTACGACTCCCCAAATTGGAGGAGTGTCGACGAATGATCTGTGGCTGCCCACACCTTGGGATCTTTCAGACATCAGAGCGCTACCCCAATACAGCCTATTCGGCAATGTAACACCAACAGCTTATTTATACCACTTTTCGGGTTTCTTTAACAAAAGTATCAAAACTTACAAGCAATCCAATCCAACATACTTACCTCTTTGTGTAGAGTTCATAGAGTTCATGGCCATCATGGCAGGTAAGACTACATGCTAGACAGACACCTGCTGGTTCCATCATGGGTAACACGCAGCTGGCACAGGCATAGACAGCCTGGCGGGGGATGTAGCCCTGGAGAAAGGAACTGTATCACTAACACCAGACGGAACAGATTCACAAGTTAACTGAGTTAGTAGAGTCACATATTATTAATGACCAAACCAGACTAAGCCTGTTTAACACACTAACACCAAAACTTTTCATTCCTCATTGACGACTGAAACTGCCTTAAAGGGCTGTCAAACTAACTCGAAGTATTTTGGGTAAAAACTGTATGAATTGTTTACATACCACTAGTCCCATTTAGTAAATATTGTATGTAATGGTATAGTACTCTAATTATTATGTGCATCTCTGACTAGTTTTTGAACATTCAATTCCTGATGTCCCATCAAAGCATCAACAGAAACAGCACCATCTGCTGGTGAGAATTAACATGTCGCTCACATTTACCCTCAATAAGATTGGCATTCAATAACCTTTTCTGAGGAACAGTTGAATCGACACTACCAAAATCATGTGTGCAAGTCAATGTCGTCAATTCTGAACAATATTATCAACGGGCTCATACTTGACGACATTTCCAAGTCATATCGTCTGCTGGAATATAGCGTGCTAACACCAGGAACGATCAGTTCCGCAGTGAGATACTATCAGGGATATCTTACCGGTACATGAAAAATGTTTTTTCCAACACAGTTTGGTAGGTTGACCATTTAAGAATTAGTAAAAACATTGCTATTTTGAAATGTTTTATCAGGAGTTTTAGTTTGCCGTGAGTGGAACAATCGATAGCGATTATCGTGACAGATCTACGCAGCTGCAAAATTTATTCCGTCCCTCCAAGGGTGATTTAACTCAACCTGCTAACATGAATGTTTGGAGTTTTTTTAATCGTGGTACCAAATTCGGTAATGTTTCTGACTGGTGACATGTAAAGAGTGTAAAAGGCATATTGAAACATACGTAGCTTGTTTCGTACCACATTAATTACAGAATTTTGGACATGGTTAATTTTGTCGTCTTTCTGGCGGTTCCTGAATTTGGGAGTTTATCTGTTGTGACCGTGACGAAGTGGGCAACTTAACTTTGGGCTGAGCATTTGATTTTCGGGCTGCTGCCCGGCAAGCCGGGTTTTGAGGCCTAGGTATATCCCTGCTAGGTGGCGCAAAATACCGCAAATCCATCCGAAAACATAAAGGTAGTGTCATCTCACTAATCGATACCTATTTCCAAAATTTTATAAAAACCCGTTAAGGACCTTTGAAGATACAGAGGTAAACGTAAAAAACTAAAATTGCCACTGGGAGGTATACCGGTACTTGAATCCATCCGAAAGTTCACTCATGCCGTCCCATCTGTGAAACAAAAATATGCATTATGCATTTATAAGATCCTATTTTAATCACTGCCCCCTCATTTGGCACCTATGTGGAATACAGAAAAGTAGGAAAATGGAAAAGATACAACACCGTGCTTTAAAATTTGTGTTCAATGACAGCGAGTCCAGCTACTCACAACTCTTAGATAAGGCTAGTAGCTGCTCTCTAACTAGTTGGCGGATGAAATGTTTATCTATTGAAGTATTCAAAAATGTTCATATTATTGGACTCTGTCCTTTGTCAGGAAAGCTTGAATTTCGAGAGTCTGGATACGGTCTCAGAGGTGAGAACTGTCTCTATGTGAAACGCTTTGATACGATGACTTACGGATGTAACTCAATCTCCCATAAAGGTACTTTGCTGTGGAACTCATTGCCATCAGTAATGAGACAATGTACTGCCTTAAAGGAATTTGCCACTCTTGCTCATGATATTTTCTCCGATATCTGCTCTTGTGAAAACTGATATGGATGCCTACATGCTCCGTAACATGTATGTGTACTTTGTATTTATATTTATGTTCTGTATATTCTCCGTACTGTAGAATTAGCTAGTATTTTAGTTCTGTATCTTCATTTTGTAGATTTTAAATTTTTCGGATAATAGCACTTGTGCTAACGTTTCATTGTTAAATCTCACCAACTTTTAAATAAAGATTATTATTACTACTACTAGTCCAAGATGTTCTCCATCGTTTCAATGACCATTCCCTTATTACTAAAATGCAGGAGGCATAAGGGACAGATAATATTAGTTCAGGTCCTTGAAATTCACGTGAACGATCTAGCCAGGTAATTGTTTACAATATGACGACATTGACCTCAGTCAATTTGAACTAATGAAGAGTGAAGCTAGATGCGCTCTGCAGAACATGGGTGTCAGTAGATTAGTTCAAATTTTGGTCGCCAGATGACGATTCATCCATCCAACATTTCGCGATATCACTGACGCTGACCGGGAAATAGTGCGAGCAGAAATTTGATGATAAAATGCTAAGGGAATGGGATAAGAGAAATTTTTGTGTATTTTTGGAATGATGATAACGATGCGAGGAATGGAACGATACCAAAATCATATGCGTCATGTCGCTTTATTATAAACAATTACCCCTACCGGCCTTAGCCGGTTTAACCGATCTCTAAAGTGATGTCCCCTATGTATATGTTTTTAAACTTGTTGTATTTGTTTTTGGGCACTCGTCGGATACAGCAGTCCCCAATTTAGACCGCTATCCGAGCAGTGCCGATCACTGTCGCTTATAAAATGTTACCCTCTTAATCGTTTTTTTTTCCTAGGGTGACACCATTTAAAAGACAAAATATGTTTACATTGGGTAAGCTTTTGCAGAAATACTACAGAAATTATATGGAAGTACAAAATAAGGTGGAAACATTGAAAAGGTGACGATTTGTGTACCTGGCCCTTGGACTGGACAGCCACTTCACAACAAACCTCGACAAAGAAAACCTTCCGATTTCCTCTGTAGATGCAACGTATTTAAAACATACCAAGGGGTACGTGCAGTTTTTCGCATCACTGCCGGCCAATACAGCATTTGCATCTGCCTCTAACTGTTTCTCTTCCTCCAATACATCTACCATAGACACAGCATTTTCTTCGTCTTCGGTGTTGTGCGACATTTTTCTTCTGCTTTCTGATATCGAGCTTGTTGCAAATTGATAACTCTACAGTAAAAGCTAATTCAAAAAGAAAAAGTTAGAAGTAGAAAATAAACCTTTTAAACAACAAACTATATATTTTCTATGCTTATTTACTATTATTAAATTATAATAATGAGATTTTGTAAACTTTACTACTTATAAACTTTTAAACTTATGCTACAAAGAATCATCATGCTCGCCAAATTCCAAACGGCGGGAAAATGTCGTGGAAGGTCAAGGTTAGCCTATTAGCAAAACCAATGTATTGTAGGGCTACTCAGTTGAGTGGGTGTTCGTCAGGCAAGTGGTTAGTATACCTGAGTGAAGAGTCACACCCATCTATGAAAGCTCGAAAGCTAGTGGGTTTTTAATAAATAATCCGGATTTTAAAGTGTTTTGCATGATTCTACATTGTCTAATTTCATACGGTCTCAACCTATGTCATTTTTATAGAGCCAACATGCTTTTGGACACCTCCAAAGATATGTAAATAATATTTGTGTGCTTTCAGTTGTCCGTTAGGAAAAAATGACAAACAAGGAACAAGAGATGTAAAAGATAGAGAGACTGTCGTGTTTTCTTGAGCCAGAATTCTAATCTCACGCGTGACGCAGTGGCGGATCTAGGATACCATAAGGGGGGAGGGGCAACATGTTGTCTCAGGGAATTGGACAAAGCGCTATTGTATCTGCACAGGCGGCCCGATAGTGTGGACCGGGGATGTGGACCTTCTGTTCCGAAACTCTATTGTTTGACTAAAAAAAAAAAAACGGCGGGAACACGATTCCGCCCCACCCCACATCCGGCTACCGGTCCCTAGCTGCTGAACTCCATATTTCCTCACACTTCGCGCTGTTGTTGTTTCCTTTTGCTTGCGGCAGCCAACGAGGGGGGGGGGGGAGCTGGCCCCCTGGGCCCTATAAATCCACCTATATTGCACATGACATTAAAATTCTGGCTAAAGGGCATACGTGACATACTAGTTCCTACAGATTACAAAGTAAAATTGCCTACTGGATAACTGGTTAAAAAAATGGAAGATCGTCTTTGAGTACCTCATGGTATGTTCTCGTATTTTTATTTTAACTATTTCCCAATTTGAATTTTTGTATTCTTCAATACGAAAACATGCGCACATCCAGCCTTCAATATGGGGGG
>NMRA01000295.1:127928-180427 GCA_002633005.1 Phoronis australis | reverse complement strand
CCCCCCCCCCCCTGGGTGCGCGCATGGAAAAGACTACAGTTAAAATGTTCCATACACCATATCTTCTTGGTACAGTATCCAGTTTGACAACACCAGTGGAACAATTCAGTAAAAGTGTTGATTGTACGTATAAATAACTTAAAGTTATGCAGCACCTTATAGACAAGCCTGCACATATAGCCAAATATTTAGTAAAACTATCGACTTTAACTCAGCAAAAGTATTACTTTCTAAAATTAGAAATTCATCAGACTTTGATTTTTGACGTTATATCAATCTATCACTAATAAGTCACGTGACGATAAGAAAGGTGCAACATTCATAGCAAAACATCAGGATCAGTAACATGGTCAAATTTCGCACTATGTAAATGTTCAGGTTGAAATATCAAAAACGTTCTTACAATTTTCTAACTTTTTATCGTGTTGCTTTCGTGTTATGCACCATGAAACATTTTTCATGAAAAGCATGCAAGTCATATTTTTGATAGGCCCTCAGGAAAAAATGGAACTTTATAAAAACAATTCCTATTAGGTTTGTGGTGAAAGGGTGTGTAAATGGGACACGATGTTACGAAGTTGACCAAAACTGGACATTTGTCTAGGGTCCTACACGACCTTAACAGGAGAATTTAATGAGGGTTGGTGAAGGAACTGTTCAGAATTTTGATAAAGCAAAACCTGATCTGGAATTATTAAAAAATAGAGAATTCATAAACATGTTATGATTACAAACATGGCTCGTTTAATCGAAGATGGGAAAAGTAGCTCAATGTTATTGCTTCGTTGCAGACTAGAAATTATAAAAATGTACAAGTGTCCTTAAAAATAATGATGGTCAGTTGATAATGACCTCTAAAACATGGATGAATTTTCTGAGGTTTTAAAAGTTTGTTAGAACACCAATTCTCCAGGAAATTACAGGTTAACTTACGACAGTTTGTTAGAACAACAATTCTCCAGGAAATGACAGGTTAACTTATGACTTCTATCAGGTAATGCTTTATGGGGTTCTATAAATGTTTCTGGCATGATGTCAAAAAGCCTTTACGTGAGGAAGCGTTTGGACTGATACAGTTGGAATTACTGCGTTACAGAGACAAGGGGATAGAATCTTCTGGCCAAGTCTAAAGATGATGATGAACTGTAGTCTCTAGATAACTGCCCACCGCTAGATGGTGATGGACTACAGTCTCTAGGTAACTGACCACCGCTATATGATGATGAACTGTAGTCTCTAGATAACTGACCACCGCTAGATGGTGATGGACTACAGTCTCTAGATAAAGTAACTGACCACCGCTATATGATGATGAACTGTAGTCTCTAGATAACTGACCACCGCTATCGTGACTAAACATTGATTATAAACAACTTAAAATTAAGTCTTTCCATGTCTGGAAAAGCCGCAGTATTTCTATGCTAGATAGAATTGGTGTAGCCAAAACTGTCGTACTTTCTAAAATAGCTTATGTAATGAATAATTTAGGGATGGACAGCGCAAAGAGAACAAAATTAAACACTACAGTTGAGACTTGTTTGACAAGATGACCCCCCCCCCCCAGTATTAAAAAATGTGGCTGTAAATGTCCATGAAAGTGGTAGTTTGTCAGTTGTTGACGTTTGAGATCAGTGCTCAATTTCATTTGACATATAAGACGAGCAGAAAGGTACAAGACAGTCCCACCGTTAAGCACTGAGATTTCACTGAAAGCCTGTCTTTTGTTGTAATTTGAACTCTGTAGAAACCTTTTGACATAGTAGTGGTACCCGTACATTAACCATCTTGAGAGAAACATAACATTTCTCCGATAAACCTTTACGTTACTTTCTCAAAGTTTCCTGCACACTAACCGCTATAAGCAGTGTCGGATTAAGGCTTCGCGAGGCACTGAGCTTCATAAAATGTTTTGTTCTCGAGCATTTTGAGCTCCCCCAGTCGTCATAAGCTCCGTTTATACGATGGTGTTTACACCCGAGTGTATATTTACGTACGGTTTGTGTTTTAGCCGTATAAACGCAAGTACACCGGGTGTGAAGCTACAAAATCGGGGGGGGGGGTTAATTACATCACCTCCAGAGGTCGTGCAAGTGTAAATTTACACACATGCAGACATACACCCGGCGCATGTGAACGCGGTTCTGTTCACGCACGGGTGTAAAAGCAAGACCACTCTGTCAAAGTGCCATTACGAAATTATTTCTGAAATCTCATCTAAACATCCAAAAATCTTTTGTTGTCACGTATGGTATCTTATTGAAATGTTTCTGCTCCTATTCCTGCTTCTGTCGTGACTGCTACTGTTGCTCTGTAGCTGCAGCTAATTACACTGCATAGATCGAATACTTGAATACTTGATACATGTCGTTGAAAAAAAACCGTGAACAATATTTCGGACGCGATCATTGATATGCGACTTTCATCGACACCACTACTAGACCGACGCAATGGGGAAATATCAAATTTATCTTTCCAAGTTATGGCCTTGTGGAAATTTTGCGCAGCATGACCTACTAAGTAATCGCCAGTGACTGTGCTAAGTTTGACGTATGCACTGAGAACACGAAAACACTTGCTTTCGTAACTTTGACAGGCTACAAACAGTGTGGTTACCAAATCCTGTATGCATTCATTACGACTTGGCTCTAACCTGACGGATGGATTGTCCTATTCGTTTGTAATACGTTCGAAGAATGCTTGGCAAAATGAGTAGGCCTAGAAGGGCATCTGTCATTTGACAATTTTCAAACCACCCTTCGTCTTAAAAAAAATTCATTATTTAAATGTGTTTTGCCACCATTCCATCAATCGCTCTTAATAGGGCCGTGATACTTGTCTTTTGCCAGATAGTTCCACAAGTAATGCTTATTGACTCATTTATTTATTTATTGTTCATTGTGATAGGGTAACTCCTTCAGTTTTCACTGCTCTCCATGGGGCCCCTCGTTCAAAACATACAAAGACAGTAAGATACACAAAAGACCTACAAAAATGGAAGACAAAATTTAAATGATCAATGATGAATATGAAACTAAGATAGAAGGAGTGATGAAACAAAATAAATAATAAAAAAAATAAATTTCAATACATAAAAGATACTAAAAGTACAAGAAAACACAATTAAATAAAAAATAATTACTAAATTCACAATAAATAAAAGATAAATACAGGTATAAAAGTGCTACTTATAAACTGGGCTTTAGGCCTAGTTACCACGCTGCCAGGTAGCCGCAATTTTCTCCCATCCCAACCGGTCGCCCGGTCGACACACAACTTCCATGGCGCTTCTGTGCTTTGGGCGGGTTCCCTGTCATTTAGCTTAAAATAAATAATCTGGTACTGATTGCGAAGAAAATGATTGACCTGTTCCAATTAGGCTACTCAACCCTGAATACCTCCTCCGCGAAATTAGCACCAATTGTTGCGTTCTTTCTGTTTTTTGTGTTTGTTCTTCCATATTAATTAACTCGGTATCGTAGGGCCCCTTACAAATCTTTCGGCATTGCTGGCTGGATCACAAATCATCACAGACCGGTTGCATAAAAGTTGGATACCAACAATGACATCACACCGTAGCACATCACCGTGATGTTACTGTCGATTAATTGCTTTTGCGGAACAATGCTTTTTTGACGTCATGCAGTTAATCAAGGTTCGTCGGGCAGTGGATAATTTTTTGTGAGAGTTTTGTATATAGTTGAGTATTTTTGTGAGAGATGATGACCTAAAAGCTAAGCTGACGTAAGTCTTCCCCCGATACCACCATGTATTACAAGCAAAGTACACGACATCACTACTTTTCTCGCGGTTGTCCTTCATTTGCGGATCACGGCCCTGAAATACTGATAGGCATGCATACGTGTGGGACCGTTGTGTCACAAGTCTCCTACGATATTTTATTGCATTCGAGGCCATCTACAAGCACGGTTAAATTCAAAACATGAAATTAAACAAATTTTCTATATGCACTGTGGCTAAATGTACGAACGTAACAATGTTTGCATCAGGAGTCTTCGCTTGATGAAGTATGGGACAGGGTTATGCTTATCAAAATTTTCATACCTGACGGAGGTCTGCACAATCATTACAGACCAACAATTAAAATTGCAGTTCGTCTTCAAGGTAGCTCATAATTATATTGCAGAAAACGCTAATTCTACCGCACTAACCTATTTTGTTTGGGCACTATATAATGGTAACCTGGTGAATTGTGAGTTCCCCATCAAATTTTATGAAAAATCCGGTCGTTCTATAGCCCATCACGACCTTTGGCATTTCTGTTGGCCTTCTTAATGTATTATTGATTAACAGAAATGCTTGCTTATGATTGAAAAACCATGATGTTAAGAAAGTAAAACGGCCAAAGTTTCCAGTCCTAATAATTTGCTACCCGTCTCAACACCAACTCAAGCAGGCCTCGCGCACTGTGTCCCAGGAAGGTTGGTGTTTGTATAGAGCTTACATGATGCGTATTAGCATATCAATTTACCTTGTTGACCGGCAAGAATACTCGGTCGTCGTTAGGGAAACAACCGTCAGACCGAGTTGAACGCATTCCGCTCGCCGTTGCTATTGTTGTTGCAGTATACAGGTTTACATTATATAGTGTGTGTGTTGTGATTTCTTTTCTGTTGGCCAACTTGTATGTCGTCGTCTATTCATAATAGAGTGGAGTAAAAGGTTGCAATGGGTTATCACGCTTGAACTTTTTGAAGATTTTAACCTTGTATGGTGAGTTGAAAGGCTCGATTGTATTATTTTGTTACTTTGTACGGTCAGGCAATGTAAGAAACACATTTGGACTTTCCCGTTTAGAAGCCTACCAGCTTGTGTCTAAGTAAGTATACCACAATGTAAGTCTACTGGTGAAAACTTTTGGCCAATATTCTCAACTGACAAAATTGTGTAATGCGTTTTACCATCACGCGTTGAAGCTGTCTGGTGGTGGTGAAGCTTTCACTACTGATGGACGCTGTAAGCCAACAATACTTGCATGTATTGTACGTGCTAAACGTCAACATAAATTGTGGCTGGAGGGTAAAGTGAAATTCAATACTACAATGTAGTTTTGTCACTTGCCTCATTTGGTATGTGACACTGTGAATGTCTGTCTTTTATAAGCTTTGGAATTTAGCTCAAGAGTCGTTAGCGAGCCTGGATCAATCCCTAAAACATGTGGTGTTGCGGTATTCGATTCTTTTACCATGTCAACATCATATTTACACCTTAAATTGATCCAGAACTGTAATGTGTCGTGGGAACATTAGTGGAATACCAAAATTTAAATGTCAAACACACTTGTACGCAGAACATATATTACTGTGCGCTGAAGCCTTGGTGCCAACCGAAATATGGAATATAGTCACTGATTTTATCTCCAACGTGTCGTCAGTTTTGGTATTCCTAATGAGCTTTTCATCTAATTGAAGTGACTCAGTCTGTGGTATACTGTAGTTGGTGTCATGTGAGTCTACTACCATGCCCAAGATGAGCTTCCCGTCGTGTAGTAAGCTGTTAGAGAGGAGGTGGAGAGAGCGACACTATAAGGCACATCAAGAGAAGGTATACACATCTTGAGTAAAATTTGTGGTTATTATGAATTTTATGTTCAAATTTGTTACTTCTGCAAGGAATGTGTTTCAGTCACGAGCGTGATAATTGGTATTTTATTCCCTACGTAGCCTATTACTTTATATTTACTTATTTATATTCTTAGTTATTATTATTATTATTATTATTATTATTATTATTTGGTATTTTTGTGACCATTTTTTCCTGTTATACCTGTCTCAACATGAAATAAGAAAACTCCAATGAAACAGGTCTCAAATTTTTCATTACCACTTGGTGAAATCACATCAGGTTCTCATCATAGGTACCACCAATTAAAGTAGATGGTAACAGTTTTTCAACGTTTATGGCATAGCTAACACCAGACAATCTTTTCAGAAATTCTGGGTATTTACACCAATGTTAGAAAAGTAAAAAGATCAATAGGGTAATCATTTTTGTCCAAAATTGTACCAACAAATGCAGTGTTCTACTTCCAAAACGATTGAGACTGAGAGTACCACGTGATTGAAATGAAGTGATCTAACTTCAGTTAGTTAACTATCTCAAAATCGATGACATTTTGTTTTTCCTATTTGTGCCTTGAATGGGGATTTGAAGACAAAAACCATTTTCTGCTATTTTCAGGGAAATGTTCGAGGCATGTTTTAAAACCAATCCCTAACGTAATGGAGAATTCGATAGCTTTGGAAGTATCACAAAACGGCTATTTAACATGCTTAGATATACAAAAACAGTCATGCACAACGTAGCTATTTCAAAATAGCATTTTTATTTTATCTCTGTAAAGAGTGACACATTCATTCCATCCTGTGTTACGATATCTACAGAAATACTTCAACACTGTGGGGTAGTATTAAACAGTAATTCTCTTATCATGCTATCTTCCCGACAGTCCCCGTCTGTTTACCAAAGGTATCTATTCTTTGACAATCAGGTGATATGGTGTAGCTCAAAGATAAACGGTGAATCTTCACAGTCTGGGCCAAATCAAATGACGTTTCATGAAGTAGTCATGGAAGAGCCGACTCGTGCTATTCAATTATTCCTTCCCAAGCGTTGTTTGTTTAGGCTGCATTTCGCGCTGTTGATTTGACTATAAAACGAAAATCTAATTACGTCTCTCATGATTTGGTCCGATAATATTCAGGTGTAACTGTAATATCTTTGTCTTTACTACGATAGGATTCTGTTTCCGTTATAAACAAGAATATCGAAATCATTAGCGCCCCAATAAATTGCTTCGGAATTTCTTTGCTGTTGATCAACCCTTGACTTGCGAATACGGAAAATAACGCATGTCGGCGTTGCCCGATGAGCTGGTAACGAAAGGACAATCCTGGCTAGATAACGAAATTTAATCACATCGAGTTTATAGGAATAAAAGGCCTATTTCAATTTTTGTTTTAGTCAGCTAAACAGGGCGAAATGTAGCATTAATTTTATGACCGTTTCTCGTTTTTTAATTCATTACCATGACAACTAGTCTTAGCATAGGAACTAAGAACGACATCACTGATAATTAATTTGATGATGTAAACAATTACAGCATGTTACGACGATATCCATCATATCATTCGAGGATTGATGATGCAGCACCAAATACTACAATTCTCCATTTTAGAACCCAAGTATATACAATCAATACTCGGGTATTCTTAAAGTGTATTATATTGATTAAGAGTCTACTCAAGACTGAGTAGACTCTGAGAGTACTGTCCACAGCTATTTGACTTATAATTGACTGTTAGCAAGTCAATAAAGCCATCTAATCAGTGTCGACCATCAAAGTGAGAGGCAGACGAGGTATTTATAGCCTGTTTGGCCCAGGTCACTTTATGTTACTCTCTCACACAACACCCGGCACAAGAACTAAAGTGGTGGTAGTGCTTCAGTGATCATTAGTATCAACAATATGTGAATTGTAATAACAATCTGTACTCAGCGGGCTTATTTGTCACTTAAGAATGACGCAAATAACAATTGACAAATCAGTCACAAGTAGGACCTATAACAGTAGACCTACCAAAGTCATATGCTGACTTAACGAATTTGGCTAACTGTCTGGAAAAATGCTGAAATGGTAATTTAAATGATTCTGCTCGTATTTAGTCTGAAAAGTTGTAGAAATATATAAAGAAAAAGATTTGTTCTATATGAGTCATATAATGCCAATAGCCACAGCCTGACATCATAACCCCGCACCTCTTTCACACATAGTCGTGGATCATTTCACGGTTACGTTAATTTCTCCGCCTCTCCAAGTTAAATGGCTTGTGTGTTCAGATTGCTCTGGCAACTACCTATCTAACCGGGACCTTGGACATATAAATTGGCATTCTCAGTGTCGGCGCGTGCAGCTTGCTATTGGAAATCCTATTAAATTTAAGTAGGCTTATATGACACAAAGGATGATTAGTTATATTCAATTGCCACCGTTGTTGCTATTAACAACAGCAAAATAAAATCATTACTGCCATTCATCAATTTAAGCTGATGATAAGATGAGGCTTAAGATAGTTTATGACCACAATGAGCTGTTGCACTACTTTGCATGCATGTTTAATCACCAAGGTGAGCCATTCCACCTTTAACATAATTTGTTTTCAATTCAAGATGAATTCTATGAAAAGTTCCATAGACTCCGCATCTCCTCCAAAATTCCCACACCTCATGCTGAGACTGAAGAAACTGCAGGTGAGCACTGATTACCTGGGATGGTCTCCGCTCACTCCCATGTGGAGTGAGTTACACACTATGAAATGTCTTTTTCATATTATGTTTTTTAATAATTGTTTACCTTACAACAGGCTTTCTGTAGAAAACATTGCTTTTATCAAGGATTTTATGGAACTCTCGCTATGCCATTTTTAATATTATGGCAGGTTTTTATTCCGATATTGTGACTTATTGTGCAATTTTGTACATTTTATTATTTTATTCTATCTTTGCAATTGGTGACTCTTAGTCAAGTAATTTAACTTTTGTTATATATGTGAATCTCCGTACATTACAGTTAGAGGAGGAGAAGCAAGCACTTATAGACTATGGTAACACTGTGCTTTTAGAAAAGATGTCATCTATCTTAAAAAGACGTGGAAAAGTCGACAATTGGAACGGTTACGAATCAAGGAGGTGAGAATAGGATATAATTCCATTTTAAAACATGAGAACCAGAGGTAACATGAAACCCTAAGGTAACATAGGACCCAAAGGTAACATGGGACCCAAAGGTAACATGGGACCCAAAGGTAACATGGGACCCAAAGGTAACATGGGACCCAAAGGTAACATGGGACCCAAAGGTAACATGGGACCCAAAGGTAACATGGGACCCAAAGGTAACAGATGTAAGCAGCTAATAAAGGAAGCACTGATTGTGTAAAGTACACTAAAAAGTGTCATGGTTGCCATTTTTAAAATTATAAGGATTGCGAATCACTAATATAAAACAACAAATTCTTTTCTACATTATATTTTTCAGGCATATAATTTTCAGAGTGAAAACCTCGTTAAATTCAGAAACCTCTGAAAATTCCTTATGTTACAAAGTCAAATGGCATCAAACCTTTCAACTGGGTAACTTCATTAGAGCCTTAATTCATTTTCAATTGGTGTTTTATAGATTTTTTGCGCATTATTCGTCCCAGCAAGCTAACAGGACATGCTAAAGGATGGCATTATTGTTGTTATCTGGTGTATAAATTATGCTACCATACTTTGGTGTTGACAAATCTTAGTGTTGGTAAAACGTCATTAATGACTTTATTCCAGTCTAAACTCCTCTCATCGGTTAAAAGAACTTGAGCAGATAGCCGAACAAAATGCAGTTATTGCCAAGAATCTTCAGAAAGTCCGCCCAAAATACAGTGTGACTGCTTGGGTAGGTGCTCATCACAATTTTACTACTAATGTAATGTACCTTGTGGTTGTTTAGCTCAGGTACACACAGGTGACAATTTAAACCAACCAGGTGGTTAACAGTGGCCAGAAATATACTCTTCTTCACCTTTTGTGTGTAGGTTGAATTAATGTTCTCATAATGTTCCCCATACCTTGTTGTACAGGAGTTCGGATTAAGTTGAACAGGCTCAATGGAATTTGCCTGGTGTCATTGACTTTTTGACAAACTTGGGGAAACAGGCCAAACATGTGTATATTGTAAGAAAATTAGCCTGCAAATTTTGCTTTGAAATTTTCAATAAAAAGATATTTCGCCAACTTATTCTTAAAACTACTGTATGACTGAAACTTTTTTGCACTCCTTCCTGTTTGTAACACCTTTCTGACCAATGACTATGACCTTCAGACCAATGGTCTTTCTGACTAGTGTGTGGTTCCTAATACCCACATTTCCCTTTGTGTACAGGAAGAGGACTATAAAAAGAAGGCATATTACAAGGGCATGTGGAGTGAAAGTACAAAAGACTGGGGAATAGCTTACAATGCTGCTATGGCTTCCACACAAAGGTCAAGGACATTTCCAGAGGTATTGGTACACCTAGTATATCTATTGACAAAAATTAAGATTGGTAGTGTAAAAAGAATCATGGCTTAAGCATATCTATTTGTTTGAAAACTGCGTTGTCGTCACGTGTGTGCACATAGTATTAAAAAACTTTCAAGTATACTTCAGGTTATATTGTTCTGTTGAATCCAGGAAGGCATTGGCTGGCATCTAGGGGAGACCATGGGGGCCTTGAAAGATGAAACAAAATCTTAAAAATTATGTATGGGATGATGACTGTAGACAAATAGTGTACACGACAATGCTGGTTTGACTCCAGAAATGTAGCGTAAGTTTTGAATTGTACTGTGCAACACTTTGAAAGCCTCAAAATACTGAGTTTCTGGTGTTGAACATTCTTGCTAAAAACTAACTATAGTTTCTGATTTAGTAATTTCTTGAAGTATGTATCATTTACATTTTGTGTGCGATTGGCTTAAAATTCTGCAGCTGTAGATAGTGTTTATGTACTGTGCGTGTGTGCTTGTAGTAGTTTAAATGAGCACGAAGTTCAATTTTGTATGGCTAAAAAAATGAGGCGATTTTACTACCATTTTTGGGTATTAATCAACATAGTCTACCCTTTTACACTGTGGTTACTGCCTTCATGACATTTTAGATATGTGAATGATTTTATAGTAAGTTATCAGAAAGACACTCAATAAGAGTGCCCAAAACAATTAATTAGGCCAAAGAAAATAGTCACAACTAGTTCTGGTCTCTGCCTGACTCATTTGAAACCTGTACCTCACTCATGTCTAAAATCTCTTGGTTTATTTATTCCAAACTTTAGCTTTTTTGTAAATAGACCAAGAAAGGTATGATGTTACTACAGCCGAAGTGGTTTTAGGAAGTTGCTGACTCACTTTAGTGAATTTCCTTTTTGTTTCAAAGGGTACACAATTTCATCTAAGGTAGTTTTAGGGACACAGTGACTTGCTAACGCAGTGACAATTGCCTCTTCTGTGGCCTTAACTGAATAAAAACAAAGTTTCCAAAGCAACTGGTTTTGTTTTGTGTTGCAGTCCTGCCCCTTCGATTTTCCCCAAAACACAGAACAGAGCACAGACAGACGAATTTCTCAATGACTCATAACCATATAACAAGCATATTTTATTACATTTAGTTTTGGTGCTAGGGATGGATACGAGGAATAGATTAACTCAAGGGTCTGTGGAACAGAGCCAATTGCTGTTATGCATTTTTGCCCTAACGCTTGGGTAATAACGACAAGTGAAATTTACACTTGCTACTTTCACCTTGCAAAACTAAATTCATAATGCCTCTTGAATGTTAAATCTGCTTTTACGTTGGGCAGTAAATCTAGATATGTAGATGAGTTGTTATGCTTTTTAGAGCCAGAGGTTTGGCAAATCCAGACTGAGTACAAATAGCGAGGAACCGTCGCCATCTGAGGTAGGTGTTTTACCATCTGAGGTAGGTGCTTTACCATAATAGATGCTCGTTTATTAGTTCCCCTATGACTGAAATTCGAATAACTTTTATAGGCTGTTAACTGTAAAAGTTTGAAAGAAAGGGTGTTTGCTGAATGCGTAAATTTCCCTCAATTCCATTCATACCAGTTAGTGTGTATACCATGTTTTCTTGAATTTCCAGCCTTCATCTGCAACTTCAACTGACATAGACGCAAGTGATAAGGTAGTTGGGTTACCAAAGATTAGTAAAACTACTAAACCTAAGGTGACTAACATTTTACTAACATTGTTTCTATCTAACATTGACAGACAATACATATTAATGAAATTTAGGTCTTAACTTACTAATTAAAAATGTGTACCTAATAGTTAATTTCATAAACATTTTCTTTAGCAGAAGGATATGTATAAGGTGTGTCAAAATATACTGAAATGTGAAGATCAGAAAATGGTTGTATTGAGCACTAATAATGGTTTTTGTGTTTCAAGAATCACAAAATTTGAATTGTAAGGCACAAAATTTAGAAAAGGTCACAGTTGATTCTAAATGAACAAAAAAGAATTTGTTCAGACTCTCCACAGCTGACTTATGCACTAAACTAGCACTTCCCAGTCAAATGAGGACTGCGTCTAATGCTTGAATTAAATGAAGTCAGAAGTCATGGAAACTGTTCTTTTTGAATTAGAATTAAAATTTGATTGGGTTGCGCTCTACCTTGCTACATCAGCTTTGTGGAAAATCCTCCATATCTACCGTGAAACTGCACAAGTGTTTCGTTCCAAAACTCATCGCAATTTTTCGAACTTTTACTCAGTGGAAAACAACTTTGGCATTTCTGGAATGTATAAAACATCATTAGATCTCAGTAACACCATATCCTGGTACATATTTCACAGCAATTTTGTGAGCGTTTTTGCGACATTCCGTACATATAGTAACTCTAGATACTGAATCCATTGTCGTGTATGGATGTATTGCTGGAGATATGCCTAGCGTGAGTTTTCACCAACAGGTGGCAGGCCGTCTTGTTATCATAACTGATACTTGGATCCTTCTACATTTCTCTGGAATATTTTGTCCCAAAACTGTGGGAAGTCTTCGAGAAAAATTTCCCCTAATGTGAGATTATTTAGTGAAAATTGAACCCTTGTGCAATTTCTGTATGTTATCATGGACAGGCTTATGTAAACTTTTTTGCAAAATGAGCTTTGTACCGCAAGCTTGCAGGAAGGTAAAAATTACCGGAGGGGACAGTAAGTGCAAATTCAACTTTGTCAAATGTCAACACCTTGGTTGCCGCTAAGTTTAACCTCAGCCATCTCAAATTTCATGCTTAACTCTGGTAGTCCCCAGATTGTCACCAGCATCACTTGACGCCATTCCTTGCAGAGCTAGGACACATCTTCACTGGATTTTTTTTAAATATTCTGTTTTAAAGTAATATTTCCATAACTTTTTCTTTAGTCTGAAAAAGAAATTTTGGTGGATCAAGATGCCAAGTTACTGTTTCAAGGAGTGAAAAATTTAGGTAAGCTGATAATAAATGTGAAAAATATTGTTTTAAGACACTTTGATTCAGTTGGAATTGCAAGATGACATACAATTGAATTAATGGGTGAACTTTGAAGGGGCTGGTCATGCTTGTGAGTTTCTGACGATTTTTGTCATGGAAATGTCTTTAATGTTTTTTGAGGAAGCAGAAATTTATATCTAAAGAATTTTCAAGACTATGTGGTCTAATCTTGATTTTGTTTTGTTTGGACAGCAAGCCAAAAGTATGAAGATTTAATTGACAAATGTTATTATGTTTTTCAGTTCCATCTAATGATAGTCTCAATAGGACATTAATAAAGAGGTCAAAGAGCCACCGAAAACAGGTCAAGGACAAGTTCAGATTATTGTATGACCTTGACTTAGAAGAGGAGTTGCGTACTGCCTTAGGCAACGAGTATGATTGTTTGATTGGTGCTCTCTTTGTAAATGGAAAAACGGAAGATGCAATCACGTTGAAGACTGCAATTGTTCAAAAAGATGTAAGTGATTAATATTTTCAAACTATAGTATTGGCCTTTCATAATTGTTGTGGTCCACTTTATTAGGTGTTTGTGAAAACTTAATGCAGAAATCACGAATTATTGACAAAAACACAATTTTAACCAAGTCAACATTTATATTCTATAACTTTAACTAACATCAGACTTTTAGCATAATGTTCATTCCTTTTGAATTCTTATTTTTTTGCAACCTGGTGAAAAAAGTGTGCAAAATAGACCTTAGTTGGTGAACCTTGTATTTTGTTTTTAATTACAAATTTAATGGACAGCATGGCATTGCAAAATGATACACTGTGGTTCAGTGGCACACAAGGCTGGTCATTACAGACACTTATTGTATCGTAAAACCTACAGTAAATGCAAAGCTCAAAAAAGCATTTCAGGACATGCACGTGTAGGTAGACATGAAATATTACCTTGTGCTTTCAAGTGTAACTGAAGTGCATGTGCTGTATATGAAATATTTGTCATGATATGTAAATTTAGAAATTCAGTTTTAATATTTCGGATGTAAGCGCATGAGTGTAGAGATGTGCATGTGTACATGATAGTTATGTAACATAATACTTGTGTAACTTTAAGGATATTTCAGTAAGTGGTGACATTTTGCTTTTCAACCTGACACTGAAAATAACATTTATTGTTTCAGATTATTGGTATTGTCGAGTTTGTTTGTACAAGAAGTCAAGCATCAATGTCAAACATCAGGGATACATACAGGAAAAGTGAGTTCTTCAAGAGATTTGGTGTTCAATGGGTGCAGCTGTGCTTATTTACCACATTTCACCAAAATTTGACCAATACAAGATTGCCAGAACTACAATCTTTTCATTTTTTAAGACCTAAGATTGTGAATTCACACAAATTTTCAAAATATTTGATGCAAAACTTGAAAATGGTAAGGCATCAATTTGTTTCAGCCTACTTTTTATGAAAAAGATGACAAAATTAACAAAATCAATATGAAGTTAACATATATATTGGGTCTTAACTTAATGAAATTTTTTGCCTTAATAATGACTTTCTAAAACCATAGTGAAGCAGTAACACCATTTCTATTTACACTAGCCTCTAGCCTAGCTACACTAGCCTCTAGCCTAGCTACACTAGCCTCTAGCCTAGCTACACTAGCCTTTGTCCTATTTATACTAGCCTCTGACCTATTTACATTAGCCTCTGGCCTATTTACACTAGCCTCTAGCTTAGTTACACTAGCATCTAGCCTAATTACACTAGCTGCTGGCCTAGTTACACTAGCCTCTGTTCTAGTTACACTAGCTGCTGGCCTTTATACACCAGCCTCTGGCCTATTTACACTAGCCTCTGGCCTATTTACACTAGCCTCTGGCCTATTTACACTAGCCTCTGGCCTATTTACATTAGCCTCTGGCCTATTTACACTAGCCTCTGGCCTATTTACACTAGCCTCTGACCTATTTACACTAGCCTCTGGCCTAGTTACACCAGCCTCTGGCCTATTTACACCAACTTCTGGCCTATTTACCCTGGCCTCTGGCCTATTTACCCTGGCCTCTGGCCTATTTACGCTAGCCTCTGGCTATTTACAGTAATCTCTGGTGTATTTACACTAGCCTCTGGCCTATTTAAACTAACTAGCCTAGTTACACTATTCTCTGGCCTATTTACACTAGCCTCTGGCCTACTTACACTAGCATCTGGCCTATTTACAGTAACCTCTGGTGTATTTAAACTAGCCTCTGGCCTATTTAAACTAACTAGCCTAGTTACACTAGTCTCTAGCCTATTTACATGATGTTTTGATCACGTTACATTTTTAGAATGAGCATGATTATCTGTAACACACTATGGAGGATATAAGTAGAACACCCATTTCCCCACAGGTAATGGATGTATCTGGTCTCAGTGGTTACTTAGAATTTTGTGCCATATCGCTAGCTATCAAAAGACACTATTGTGAAAACGTGTGGCCATTCACAACAGTTACATTGTTAAGACCTTTAAAAATGAAAACAGGCAATAGAGTGCAATTGGTCTTTGCCTGGAAATGTATGATTTCACCTTGACTTGTAAAGGCAAAGAGTATGAAACTATGGAACATATTGCAGACCTGTTTTGCCTTTTCCTTTTTAAGGCACTAACGTCTACTAGTTAATTTCATTAAATACCTATCAGAAATTGATGAATTAGTACTACTGTGAGAAAGAGAGTGGTAGACGGGAGAACACAATGAATCTGCTGCCAAGTCATCATGTCTATATCTCAGTTTTCCCGTATTCAAGTGTTTTTGTACAACGTAGCCACTCTCAGGACTTGGACATGCCTACTACACTGCAAATAGTGTCCTGTCACTTGATTCATGCTTAAACGAGGCAACACAACTAATTAGAGAATGTTTATTTTAGAGTACACTAACAGTATTGAAGATGATCTGAAACTGCAGTTTGAAGGTGAAGAGAGCCTGTTTCTCCTTACAGCTCTTGCTAAGGTGAGAAAATGCACAGAATGTCTTCTGTCTATACCATTCATTTATACTATATTATAACACTGGCTTACTGTATGTTTTCATGTGCAGAATGTCTTCTGTTGAAATACGACTAATTAATTGAAACACGAGACTGTTTCATAGTTATTAAATTGCAGTGTTTTCCGCTTGGACCATTCAATCATATAAGACTGATTTACAATATTTTTCATGTGCAGAATGTCTTCGGTTGAAACACGAGACTATTTCATATTAATGGTTGTGTAAAATGCGTTCTGTTTGCTCCATTCATTTATAAAACATACCGAATTATAAGACTGATTTAGAACGTTTTTGATATGCAGACTGTTTTTTACTGAAATTCCATCATTTCTGATATCCTAAAACATGAGACTATTGCATAATTATTAATGTGTGTGCAAAGGGCTTTTTGTTTGTAGCATTCATTTATGAATTATTCATATAAGATGCTTTTACAATTTTAATTTTGCATAATGTCTTTGTTGAAACGCCATTTGTTTAAATGATATACTAAATATAATAGTGTACAAAATAATGTTATTTAAAGGAGCACCACTCAGACTCATCTGAAGTTGATGAAGCAGTAGTCCAGAAGGAGGCTCACACCTTGTATGAATCTGGAGATGGTCGCTGGACAAGTGACAGTGGGGTCTTTCTCAAAGTGCTTGGTGAACACAATTTGGACCACATGAAGGGGTTTCTGGAGTCATTCAAACAGTACAATGGAGGAATTGGAGCTGGGAATGTGGTCTTTAACGAATGCTCACCCGAGTTTGCGAATGGTGTTAAACGAATGGGTAATTAGTCCTAAGGCATGTCAATAGAAATTTGATGCACTATCATGTTCCACACCCTATTCGTTACACCCTGCCCATAAACTTGGTCAAATCCTTTGATCTAAGAATACTTTTTTGCATTTGTTCCATATATGAAGATCACACACGTTTATCCAAGGTTAAACACTCCTATGGTTTGAGAGTTGTGTTACTGAAAACCAAACTTTTTAGACCAAAGTGGCAATTGGCTATAGCAACGCATTCTGTAAAATTAATCTCTTGATTTGTCCTGTGACATGATCCGCAGACAACACAATGGGTTAAAGTTTGTGTGGCGTTCCAATCGTCTTCTCTAACTGATAGTCATGAAAAAAAATCAAGTTTGTCCTTCACTTTTGTTTTCTTCAGTGAATTCTAGGGTCTACCTAATTCTCATCTGGGAATGATGTCAGCTTCTTGTCCTATACTTGTATAATCACTATAATGGAAGTGAGTGGGTGGAATCCTACTCTATGTCATAGAAACTAGTCTTAGATAGAAAAAAATTGGGATTATGCATTCAAATTACTGTTCTAGGAGAAATTGTTAACTTTGCAAATTATTGGGGCTACCCTAGTGTCACAGAGACGGAAAATGGAATACAGTTTTAAGAACCTGGAAATCGGAATGCCATTTCAATATTTATGTCTAAAGGGTTATTTTTGACTCTCAATATCAATGCAACTGTGTTGATATGACAGTATAGATTGGTAGCAAATGTAGTGAAACTACTTATGGTCAACAGATCTGTAAAAGAAAGTTGTATTCATGTCTGGTTATAACACTAAATTTAAAGCTATTATAAATATGTTCCATCCACGAAGCAAACTTTTAGAACACGAAGTTAGTTCCTTATCAGATGACAATGGATGTCCGTTTCCTTATTTACTCAGATGACAAGGGATGTGTGTATTTCCAAAGACCTGTCACTTCACTTTAATATTTGTTAACAACCATTCTTGGAGCATGAAATAAAAACGCATTGACAAACCAACTTGTGGAGCTTGATTTCAAGTGATAACAAACTGTCTGTTCTTGCGAAGTGTTTGAAATCAGATTCAATTTGGAAAATGAAAAATTTGAGACATGTTTCATAATGGCAATGGTCTGAATCCAAAGTTGATTTTTAGAAAGCAGGTTTACATCTACTTTAAGCTTGTTTTCATTAAGTGTTCAACAATTCCTCAATTATTGAAAATTTTAAGCTGTTTTTTATATACAGCTCAAAGTTTAGAAGTGCCCTTGAAAATACACCCATTTACTACATCGATTATAAAAAGTTCACTTGAGATTTCTGTCCATGTAAACAATTAATTGAAGTTTATGAAATATGGTGTATTACAGAAAAATGCCTTTCAACTCCTTTGCTGTTTCATGCTGAGAAGCTACATAACACGATGGACCCCAAAAATCCAACAAAGTTTATCCAGTTACTGTTGTCAAGGTTTGAAGTAGATTTACAGGATGTTCGTAAATCCTACAAGAAAAAATACAGCCGTGATCTGCCGACAGATATTAAAAGCAAGTTCAAAGGAGAGCTGGGCAATACTCTGTCCATTCTTGCCTCTGGCACCCCAATAGATAAAAAGGTAAGACGATTCTTAAAAATTGTCTCATTTCCGTACAGAGAATTATATTTAAGCTTACACAAAAACGGTGACAAAAAGATTTGTTAAACAAGCTACTTTGTGGTGGTAATTGTACAAAACATAGTTGTCTTAAATAATTGGAAAATTTTCAATCTGTTAATGTTTCCAAACAGTCTGTTATATCAAGCATGCTCGAATGATACTCTTCAAACATTTTTACGTTAAAAATAGAGTTTTTCAAAATGTACAATATTTTTAAATCATAATGATGCTCATAAACTTTTTTGAATCAGTATGAAAGTCAGCGGGTTTATTGATCCGTGATGATCAGATACATAATTAGGAAATATATTACTTAGTGTCGCTTTGTATGCATTTCAGAACCCAGTTATGAAGAAGCCTAAAGTGTCTGCTGTTCACACCACCAGCCCTAAGAAAAAGACTAGTAAAAAAGCTGAAACCAAAACAAAAAAATCTGAGCATACAGACACCAAGGGTGTTGTGCCATCAAAAGGAAAGGTGGTTGCCACTGGTAAACGTGGAAACACAAGTGGCAAATCAGGTGTGAGTGATAAAAATGGAGCAAAGAATGGAAAATATGATTCTTGGGGACATAGTACTAACGATGCTAATGGAGGTCAGTCTCGTCAAATGGACAAACAAGGAGCTGATTCTTCTAAGAAGACAACAGTCTCCAAGCCTAGAGTTAAAGCAATGGGAACTGTCAAGCCAGCGTCAGAGATGAATGTTGATAAAGACTTGCAGGATATCGAGCAAGCATTGAAAGAATGGCATATAGATGGACAAGCCCTCATTGATATTCTATCTGGCAGGAATAATGAACAAAGGCAGCAGATTAAAAGAAAATACATGGAAAAATATAAGAAGGTGAGCTTTAGTTTTCTTTGGCCGTGCATACATAGACATGGTGCAAAGTTAAATATCAGCTAGGTTCATGAAAGTCACATAGGTAATGACTGGTGAGGAGTTTCACCAGGGCAGCTACTTGAAATGGATCCAATTGCTAATTCATTACGTTTTCCTCTTCTCTATCTTCCAATTTCTTGACGGAAGTTTTATGAAATTTGGCAAATTAATATTATAGTGATATGAGTTTGACTTTTTTGCTCTTCCAAGGATCACTTTCATTATTTTCGTGTCTCAGTTGACATCTGCCTCCTTCTTCAGGAACCATCATAAAAGTTGGCAGATGTGCTATTGAAAAATGTATGATCAACATTAGTTTTCAGACAGATCTACTCTAGCACTCTTTGATGGGTCTTCATCAAGTTTAGCATTGTGTTCCTATTGAGGAAAGCATGTCTAGTGTCAGTATGTGGATAGATTTGACTACTTGGATACCCCTTACTGGCAAATTGTCATAATTGCATTTGAATTAATACCCACCAAATTCCTAGATTTTCATGAAATTTGACCTATAAGTCTATCATAAGAAGAGCACAACTGATGTTGACTTTTGAATGGATCTGACTACTGTCGAATATTTGAGAAAATGAACAACCCTTAATTATTTGTGATGATCACAAGGAGTGCATATCAATGCTCTGCATTGGTCTGGCATCAGTGTTTTTTTCAATGTATGATGATTATATTTCTTGTTCAGGACCTTAAAACAGTGCTTGAGTCGGAGCTGGGTGGAGATTTTGAAGAAGTCATTATAGCACTGATGATGACACCGTCTAGATATGATGCATACTGCTTGCATGAGGCCATAGTTAGTCTTGGCACAAGAGACACCACACTTATTGCTATATTAGCGACTAGGTCTGCAAACGAGTTGAAACTGGTTAATCAGCAATATTTAAAAGGTAAGTAGGGTAAAATCTCACATATTTTGGTAAAAACTAATTTCCGAAATTGCCATATTATTGTTTTTAAATGTCTTTTTACATTGTCGGGAGTGCCCAGAAGATGGCATCAAATATACACAACTTGAACATTGTAAAGCATTAATTTTGTGCAATGTATGTGAAAAATGAGAAAATATTTCAGCCGTCGGCCATATCATGTCCCAAATTGGTGAGATTTTACTGTTATAATGTTGTTTTTGGCAGTCATAAGATAAACAATTCTGATTTGTGTAGTAAGCGAATTTTTTCCGTGAATTTCCGAAAATTGGCCCATGGATGGATATTCAGAAACAACCTTTCAAAAATGTCGAATGAAACCGAATATACATCTGGGCATATTTTCGGAAAAGGGGGTGTATTTTTGGAAATAGTGTCATTAAGACTTTCCTTCATATTATACTAATAAGGTCTATTACCAACAAAGTCACCCAATGTCTTGTTAAATGACAGTCATTTGAGTGCAACCGCGATGCCAAAATAAAACGTTTTCACAAAATTTTACATAAAAATAGTACATGATTGTGTATTTCAGAACAATCCATCAGATTTTCAACACATACAAAGAGTTACTGAAATACGCCCATGGGTTATGTTTGGGTGGGCCTATTTTTGGAAATTTTTGGTATTAACCAAAACTTTTAAATCATTGTAAAGCTCATAGCTCTCTCTTGTGGCCCAAAAACCTGCCAGTCTCCATTGATCAAAATTATAGCTTATCTGATATCATGTCAAGCAAATAGTTACAAATTTGTTTCAGCGTATGGCAAAAACCTTGCTGAAGATTTGAAAGGCGATTCCAGTGGGTTTCTTACAGAATTACTACTAGAGTTAACCAAAGGGGGTCGCGACCAGTCGGATTATGTTCACTTGGCAGAAGCTAAGGAGGAGGCGAAGAAATTGTACAATGTGAGTAGTGCATAGCAAACAGGAGTTGGGTGACAGAATGTTCCAGTTCTTAGCCATAGTAATGATCACTATTCTAAAATAACTGCAATGGCATAGAAATTCTTTAAATATTACATATACATTCTGGGAATTTTTAAATAACCCCAAACATTCTTGGTCTTTCCTGTTACCAAAAGGTTAGGCATAATTGAAATGCATAACACTATCTACAGTAGGTTGATATCACTAACTATTAAATAACTAAGAATTGAGTTTTTCCGGAATATACAAAACATTCTTTTCATTAAAAATATCCCATTTATAAAAATAAATGAACTGTCAATAGTCCCTTTTGGTGGTCCTGATTTTGAAGAACTGGTAAATCATTGAACTATGGTCCCGTGTAAACTGGTTCAAGCTGTCTCTTTACAACACTATTTTCATTGTATGCTGTCCATTTTAAGAGATCAGCATGCATATCAGTCTGTCCTAAAACTTGACATATATACACCCATGGATAAACAAGTGAGAGGCTGTGGTTATAATTGTCTGAAATGTTCAAGTCTGAAATTGAGTTGAGTGAGCAGAATTTGTACCCTTATATCGAAATCTCCTCAGTTAGGCCAAATTTGTTATGTCATATCTCAGAAATGGTGGATTAGTATCCATATGAAACCTTCAGATTCTATGCCTTATACACTTGTCTCCAAAATCTGTTAGGAATCATTTTTAAAATGTCCCACTTTTGCATTTGGGACTATTGAAACTATGATTTTTATGAAAACTCTAAAGTGGTATGTATTATGAAAACAATAATTTAAAGCTCCCCTTCTCTCCGTTTAGCTGGCTGAATACAAAAATCGAACAGGGCTTTCTGCTTTCAGAAAATTGGTCTCATATTCCTTACTGTGATAATAATTCTATTTCATATTACCAACTCTAACAACACATGCACTTGTGCATTCATTGATAAATTTGTAAGTTTAGAGTTGTCCAACACAAGTCACTCTGATGAACTTTCTTGATTCAATGATGGTTTCAGTGTTCTTGTTGGTGACAGGACCAATTTTGTGCCCATACAAGGCCTAATTTGAGTATTGTTTTTGCCACCTAAATGCGGCGAAGCACAATTTAAAAAAAAAACTGTACTAGCGTTTTTGAGATTTCATCTTAAACATTTGTCTGTTATTGATGCCATTTTTTCAATGGAAGTACTTCTTTATTTTGCTGCAATGCAATAAATACACAATATAATTGTTGAATGTGTTTTATGTATTTTGTGTGCAACTCTGCTTGTCTTCAGGATGGGAGCTCTTTAACAGTGGCCAACAACAAACTATTACAAGAAATACTCACAAAGAGGAACTGTTGGCAAGTGAATGCTATATTTGAAGAGTACCAGAGATTGTCTGGTCATACAATCATACAGGGAATACACAATTCTGGTCTGGATGACTTGGAGGATCCACTCATAACTTTAGGTAACTGTAAAAATGACACCTGGCATTATTTTAGCCTGTCAAATGCAAATGAGTCTGCAGTTAATGAGTCTACTGACAAGTAGTCTTGCAAAACAGTAAAACTCAGCTCCACCTTGTTTGGACAATTTTTGTTGGGATTCCATAACTTGTGTGACAATGATAACTGCTTTATGGGAATCAAACTGACACTTCTGAAATGGTTATTTTCCTTGTTGGCAGAATGCATGATTCTGATGAGCGTGTTACAGATTTCAATTTTAAATGTGGCATGACTCATTTTATTATGCGCCCACATATTCATATGTGGATGCATTATGGCGTCATCTCCGTCCGTCCGTCTCTCCGCTGCTGTCTCCAAAACCGTTTGACGTAATGTTCATGAAATTTTGAACATGTGTTCCTTTCATGGATGGGACGGCATGAGCGAACTTTAGGAGGGATTCGACTACCATTGTGCTCCATAGTGGCAATTTTAGTTTTTTACTTTTACCTCTGTATCTTCAAAGGTACTCAATGTATTTTCACAAAATTTGGCATGTAGGCATCTATTAGTGAGATGACGCTATCGTCTTGTTTTTGGATGGATTCGACGTAGTATGTGCCACCTAGTGGCCATTTTTACTGTTTTAGAGTATGTTTGTTGGCGTCCACCCGTCAACCCAACAGCTCTAAAGATGATCGTGAAAATGGGCATGTATGGTCTTACTATGAAGAAGACTGCTCCTGATGATTTTATGACTTTGACTGCTGTGGCGCCTCCTAATGGCAGTTTTTTTGCACCCATAGCAGTATCTCCTAAGCCATTTGCAGGATCTTTACTAAATTTAGCAAGTGTATTTATGTGATGTTGACAACGGATGACCACAACTTTAGGATGGATCTGACTACTGGAGTGCCCCCTATAATAGTAGCAATTTTAATTTTTTACATTTACCTCTGTATCTTCAAAGGTCCTTAACGGATTTTCATAAAATTTGGAAAAAAAGAATCTATTGGTGAGATGACGCTATCCTCCCATTTTTGGTGGCCATTTTTGCTTTTTTTGAATTCATCTTCTATCAACCAATCCATTATAGGATGATTTTGAAAATTAGTTACATGTTCTCAGTGTGAAGAGGACAGTTGGCGATGACTTCAACTACTGTGGCACCTCTTAGTGGTGGTTTTGTTTATGAAATTTAGGAAGTGTATCTAAATGAAGCTAACGACAGACAACCAGGAATTTTAGTCGGAGCCAAGGAATTTGCTGACAATTTCATTTTTTTCTGTTTTCCGTTGTTTCCCTGAAGTTCCTTGACAGAATTTTATGAAATTTGGTAAATAGAATTCTATCAGAGAAATGATGGCACTTCTCGTTTTTGGGTGTGTTGGACATTTTTGCGCCATCTAGTGGCCATTTTTATGATGCAAATAATTAACCCTAAAGGCACCCCATTCGTGCTGCATTCATGGGCGCATTTCAATGCTCTGCATTGCTCTTGTTTGAAAACCATGATTGTGTTGGTTTCGCGTTATAGGATAGAACTATTCATTTAGTTAACATTCCTAATTGCAGATGGCACCGTGGACTGAATTATGAAGTCCACTGATTGCATCATCTTCCCTACCTCCACTTTAAAGTCATCCATTTTGGGGTATCAAAGTGGCACTGAGCTATAGCTCCAAACATCTTAAGCTTTTAATGAAATTTTGTTTGTTTTCTCATTAACCTGTAGCAAACTTATATTCTGGCAACAATATAAATGTGATTTCTTCAGTGAAAAGTCTGAAAGACCCGATCAGTTTCTACACGGAGAGAATCCACAATGCCTTGGACACAGTTGAGACTGATGATAAACCACTAATACGCCTAATTGTGTCACGGTCAGAGGTAAGATTGTTAACTACTTGGGTTGTACAAACATTGGCTATGCCAAATTTCAGGTAATTTACTACCTCTTTTTGGAAAAATATCCATTGGCCATTTTGTTTGGCATTGCTGCTCTGTGCTGAAATTATGAATTGTAGAACGAGTTATGGGTTTACAACTTAATAACATGTTTACTTGAGGGTTTCAATTTTGAAAATTCTTCACTAAGTGATTTGTACCAAGCTTTTCTGAGGTCATATAACAGAAGTTAGTGAGACTTCGTGTGTCTCTATATTTTCTCATGCAAAACTTACCTGTCTTAATTTAATATCATGCCACTTGGATTTCTCCAGAGTTGAGAAATGATTTAAGGTTAAGTAACGACTTTGTTTTCAGGTTGATCTATACAATATAAAACAAAAGTACTTGGAGACCTATGGCAGTTCTTTGGAAGAAAGGCTAGACAAGGAGTTCACTGCCAGCTACTCAAAATTACTGCTTGCCATTGTCAAAGATAAATAATTTGTAGTGTTGCCCGTTTTCTGTAGTGCCATGTTGCAATGATTGTCATAGTATCATTGATCGCTTCCAGAGTATATTTTCCTATTGTCATTTGTTCCTAATATTTGTGATAATCATTTGTTGTTAATGTTATTGACTATCATTGGGTCATATTGCACCACAAGGGAAATGCTTAATGTAGTAATAGTCAGAACTGAGCAATTATTTGACAACGGTTAATCTTTATTTGGCTTATGTTGTGAACTATTGATTTGGTTTGGTGCTTTCTTAAATATTTGATTCAATTTACCTATTTTCAGTTGGCAACTTATTGTTACATTTGCAGGATTGTTATTCAATATATTTAATAGTATAATCAACAAAGATCATTTTCCACTTGCATTTTAGGCTACAGGTAATTTTTTCTTGAGATGTTAAAAAACATACTTATTCATTATTTATGAGATGAACTTGATCAATTTTTGCTAGTTAAATAAACTAAAGGAAACTATAGTCATTGTAGAAGAAAGTCTTTAAAATTGTTGCAATAACTAATGTCAGATAATTATAGTCGTTAATAAAATCTGTTGTGTTGTGACAGGATAGCGTTTCTGAACTTTGTTGTATGGGAGCAACAGATTTGCCCGAATTTTACTATTAAAGCTAAGCCACAATACATCAAAACACCAACTTCTAGAAAAGTTACTTCAGGCTGACAGAATTATCAGTGGAATTGATGACCTAGATTTTCCCAAATTTCCGCATGCACTAAAATTCATCCATCATAAATTCCTCACAGGATTCGTTTATAATTGACAAAAAATTGATTAAGAACTTATGTTTGATTTTTGTAGATGCAGAAACTTGAAAATTGGAACGCAAAAAGCCTTGATTTGGTCATCTTGTGAAGACCTTAGTGGGCCCTTCCTATATTTTCAGAAGTTGGGTGTTAATTGTAGTGCCTTCCAAAAGTAGCATGTTAATGCATATTCAAGTCTTGCAGGAATCTTCGTTTACGACTTGATTCTGTGCGGACCGTGAAATCTGTAACACCTAGGCCTACAAAGAATTCTGAAAAGAATCCCTAGTTAGAAAGTCTGATACACACAGTGAATCTCTACAACTTTGCACATTAATGCTTTCCTACGAACATCTTCCAAGTGCAAATATCTAGTCTTGACATTACCAACACAAGCAGGATTATTGTATTTATTTGTGTGGTCCACAAACAGCAGTCTACAAGTTGTCAAACTTTCATTGTTGTAGTACTAGTCAATTCTGCAGCATGTCACATGTTTGGTTGCCTTATAATGCTACAATATCTTGCATGAAATTCTCACGATTGTATGGGGAAATTAAATTGGAAATTCCTCCCCATGTGAAAAGTTTATATTCTGTATATTTCGTTGTCGATACAACTTCTGTAATCTTGTCTTTCCATGTTTTCCCCGAGTGCTGCAATGGCTGAATTTTTATTTGTGTCTGCCACAATCTGAGATTGCCCCCAGTCCCCACCTATGAGGATAGCCAACTGCACCTGTGAAGACTACCAGCACATGTGAAATGCTAATGAGTGAATTTTAACCAACAAAACTAGTTGAACAAGAAAAACTTTATTTTTGAAAACAATAAAAGTACAAACAGTGTATATATCTGGTTTCCCGAACACTTGGCTGGGAGACTAATACTATAAAAATGTACCGATTACATCCATGTGACTCAAAACAGCCATTCATTCTTCTCTACTTTTAAGTACGTATCTTGACTAAATGGATCCACTCATATAGATACTCCTACATTCTGAGAACAATTCCTACGCTGTACTGATAATTTCAAATAACAAAAATATATATTAAACACAGTACACATCTAAATGTAATTGCTAACAAATGCATTCCAACATGTATCCCAGTCAGGTAGTCTTAGACTATCATTTCCATCAACAACATACTGAAACTTTTGGAACTGACAATACTAATATTGGAATGTTAATGAGAGGACAGATATAAACTTGCATAAAAACCATTCAGTTGCGAAACTACTGCTGCTATCCAAAGAAATACTCACAGATGACTTTAACCATTAAAATGTAACATGTTAGATAAACTCGTTTTATACCAGTAAGTGGGAATGTAAAAAGCTAAAAATTCAAAACAAATACTTGTTAAGCAGATCAACCCGTTTACAAAATTCTAAACTACATAAGTTGGTCTAATAAATGAGCATGTGAGATTTGATGTCTCAAAACAAGGAATGTATAGTTCATCCTCACCACGCATAACTATTCGTAAAATAAAACGTAGATTAAACTGTGCCCAAGCATTCTGAATAGGTATGTGAGCAAAACACTTAAAGCTCAACATAAATAAAGATACAAAACATGGAATGCATGTTTAATCCCAGTGCAGGTAGCCATATGTCATGGACACAAAAATGAGGACCTGCATGCTAATATGGCCAATAGTCATTTACAGAAGTCCTGGATTTTAGAAAGCAAGTTCAATGCCAGGTATTCAGTGGACAAAACTGATTCTCAAAATGGTGGACCCCAGAAAGTGACAGCACAATTGCCTGATGTACTAAAATGACTACTTAAAATATTGATAAGATTTCACATTTAAGTGAATTTAAAGTGGAATATTACGTCCCACTTTTCTTTTCTTTGCCTTTCTTTTTCTTGAACAGTCCAAACAACCCTTTTTTCTTCTCTTTCTTGCTATCTTTCGTTACACTGTGAATAACATAAGACATTTCCTCATGCTCTTCTTTTGGTGCTGGCACAGCAGGAGGTGGCAGAGTCGGGGCTGGTCGTCTAGGCTGTGGTGGTAGATCATGTCTACTCACTGACTGTGGCTCTTGCTCATTTTTACCCGCTGGATCATCTTTCACGATATAGGTGCCATTGTCAGAATCACAGAATGCAGCTGGTGGTGGTGGGGGAGGCATAGACGGTGGAACTGGGACAGACTTTTTTCTTGGGGGCTTTGATGGACTAGTTTTAGACTGTTGGGACTGAAGCAAAAAAAAATGGCATTCAGTACTTGACAATTCAATATTCATAGTCGTTTACACGCCAATCAAACCCATCACAAACATTCACTATTTGACAATTCAATATTCATAGTCGTTTACACGCCAATAAAACCAATCACAAATTAAAGTAAAAGTATAAACCAACAAAACAGTACTGCAGACATGACCCAAAGACAACCTGTATAAAAATAAAAGTACCAGAGTGGTTTGACTGTTAATTTGCTGATACTGCTAAAACTAAAGTCAAATGTCAACCCAAGGTTATCAGTTGACTGGCAGTATTTGCACTGAGTGCCTCAAAAGAGCCTGCTGGAGCCCAAAAGTTAGGGTCTCTAACCCAACCCAAACAGATGTGCAGACTATTTGCATCACAATTAGTATCACATCATTACCTGTTTCACTTAAAAGTAAGCCTGGGAGTCTAAAGTTAATAAAATACAGGTAATAAAAAGACAATGACATCAATTTGAGCAGGTTAAATCATGTTACAACACTTAACATAGACAGGTTCACCCACCTCATTACAAAGCTGGAAAACACGACCACTGCTGTGAGTACCTGCAGAACAACCAAGGGTACATTAATTAAATAAAACCTGCCAATTAAGTATTTATGACAGGTGTAATGTCACCATTAGGGTCACATTAGCTACAGCACAGTCTGGGATGAAGTAGTTAGGAGTTCACATAACAAAATAGCTCACATACCCTTATGTTAGAAACCACAAATCAGGAGATACCTCTGCAACCTTTAAGTATGCGGATAACAATCATGTTATTAAAGCAAAAGATAAAGAACATGTAGTTAAAATTTGATAAAATCAATCATCGAAATCACCACATTTCAGACCATCAAATCTCGATCAGTAAATCTATATTGATTTTTTAACAATTCTTAAGGCCCTTTCACACTGACTTTGGTCTGGGAGCATTGACATAAACTGTGAAGTTAGCTGAACCATTCATAGTAGTTAATGGACATCAAAGTAAACGGTTGGTGACGCTGTTGTCTTTACTTTGAAAGTAATGGCAAGGAAGCACTGATGCATCGTGGGTACACCAAGATATTCTTTTGATGTGACAAGTGACAATTAGGGAACATATACATGTGCTAATTGACATAAAACTTATGTCTTATTCTATTGGTAATTATTCGAGCAAAATATAAGCAACTACTAGCGATGACACCGCTCTTTAATTGTTGGCAATAACAGTGTCCCCTGGCAATAAACTTCAATGGGACCGAAATTGACCGTTCATACTGTACCGCAGCGTTGACGCTCCGCTGTTAAATTCACCTGTTTTAGTACTGCGCAGTTGACTGGCGCCGTTAATTTCGATCCAGGACTGAAGTAAACCGTTCACACTGACCGCAATTTCTCAAAACATTGACGCATCGACATTTGTGTGAAAGGGCCTTAAATAATTTTCAACACAATGTCAACATAACCGGATGACTTGCCATGGTCCAAATTTCATATCTTTATTGCTACTTCACAATAACAACAACAAGATTTAATAGGAAACATTTAACATGGAACTTCTTATTGTTATGCGAGCACAAAAGCAACTTCTGAATGACCCAATTTGAAATTTGGTGGCCAAGACAGACAGGGTTGAACACAGCAAAATGTAATTTCTTTCAATCTGCAACAGTTAAAAAGACAGATTTTGTACGTAAATCATTTAACATTGTGAGTGGTTATTGGCAGCTTGGTGATAGATAATAATTTAAACCCCACCAAGAAAAATTCCACTTCTTAAGATCTCAATCCAGTTTGCATGTAAGTCATAGATGGCATCGCCATCTAGCGACAAAAACAAAATTAATTTTAATTTTAACATGTCGAGGCTATACCTGGAACATGACTATTTTAAACAGCTAACCTTCTTTGCCAAGCTAAAAAGGATCACTTCTCAAGTTCTTATGCACATACATAAATACAAGCTACTTAGTTCACACCTACCACAAATGGTGAGCAAGTGATAACAAGAGTAATTGTACTTGTGTTAGTAGTTATCCAAATACAGCATTAAAAAACAGGAAATGGTAAGTGACATCTTAGAAACACAAGTGGTGTTGTAGTAAATATTTATCAAGTGCACTTGAAAGCAAGCCAACAGGAAATGGAAACAAGAAACACAATATACCTGGCAGCTTGTGAACCTTGGATATTAGAAGAAAGAAAAAATTAGTATTGTTAAAACATTAGATGGTGAAAGCTGTCTGAACAGCAGAAATCTTGTCAACATCAACACCATATATGCCACCATGGAATTTTATGAGAGAAACATGTTCAGTGGAGAGTAAGGCCATGAATGATCAGAGAAGATACTTCCTGAACAGAAACCAAGACATGCTGTATGCCAATCTAAATGGCCACTGCATGAAAGACAGTCATTCATGTCCCCTAATGTGCAACAGTGACAACATTCAATGACATATTGATTAAATATAAAGTATAACAGTTACCGTATTTTCTCTGACTTAAGCGCCAATTGCCATACAAGCACTTTTCAAGATGAGGTACTTTTATTTTGTTCGTTGATTTCCACACAACATAATTTCTATCAGGGAACTTTGTGCAAGAGAATTTTTCAAAACAAAAGAATAATCAATGAAGGGAATGATCTAGTCAGAGATTATTGCGACAATGTAAGGAGTCGTGTTTTGCGAGTGTAAAATACACACCTATCTCTGTCTCCATGGCTTAATTTCATAAAGTTCAGAAATGACAGAAATTTGGTATTTTTTAGATAATTTTTCCCAGCTGAGTAACAAATAAATGGCCTTCTTCCCCTTCCCTAAAATGCCAGCAAACGGGGTAATTATCACAGAGAACACAGCAATTATCTATTACCTATCTATATCTATATCTATATCAAAACTAATAAGCATACTTCAAACGTTTACCAAATAACATATTTCCTAAATGACAACAGCAGCTGTAAATGAGACTACTTACTTGGGACGCCATTGTCAGGTAAGTCTGGCCAATCATCATCCAGGTCAATTCCGTCTGCTGGACTGCACAGCAGATTGGTGTCTTCAACTTCATCCTCTTCTTCTGTACTGGAGTCCAGTTCTTCGTCATCACTCACTACATAGCCTCCGTACGTTTTCCCGAGATTTCCCTGATTACCAAACACAATCTCACCATACATGGCCGACACAATCTGATCATTAAAATCATCAGATTCGTTTAGTTTAGCTTGGTCATCAGATGTCATGCTACTGGTGCGTGATCGTGGTGATGTAGGGAACACCGGTTCACCAGTAAATCTGTTGATCATCACATTGGTTGGTTTAGTTCGACTGTCCTCACCATATGGCCATCGGGCTGAGACATTGCTCGGTTTAACACTGACATCACCTGCCTCTGGTTTAAATGCTGAAGGTGTAAACTTGTTCTTCACACTTTTTGGCTGCACCACACTGGGCTGCACATTTGGTTGGTTGAGTTTCTCATTGCTGCTAAATGCCTTAATGCGATCTTTAATTGAAACCGCAGACTGACGAGGAGAAGTGAAGGCTCCCCCTTCAGCCAGACTTGTGTCTTCACCATTGTCATCACAATCGCCATCGTCTAAAGTAACGTCAGTTTTTGTATTTTTCCCAGTATTCAATGACACCTCATTGTCAGCAGTTCCCAGTTTTAAATTTGAACCTTTCTCAATAATCAAATCATTTGTACCATTTCCATACAAGTGCATTTTCTGATCAACAATCTCGGCTTCTCTCTGCAAGTTTTTACTAACAATATTAGATCCAAACATTGGCCTTCCTCCCGCACCACTCAGACCAAATCCTGTCGACACTCCAAGACTGCTGCCAAATGGTCGCGCAAATCTTGGCATAATGTGACTGTCTTCGGGTGTCGACTCAGCCGATTTTCTGGGGGACAAATCACTTTCAGATCCTTCCGTTCCATCGAAGGACTCCCCAAGGCTGGTGTCAAGCTGTGCACTCTCAACGGGTGGTGCCAGATCAGGTATTGGAGGTGTTGAACTGGTGGAACTCTGACTGAATGCTGGGCTCAATCTGCTTGAATCTAAAGGTGACACATCATCAGTGTTTGCACAATCCATGCGATTGTTCACTAACTGACGAGTCAATACAGGGCTACGACTTCCATCAATACTGAACACATTGCTATGTGCAGATTTGTTCTTCTTGTGTAACAAGGGACTTGAAAAAGGTTTTCTTTCTGATCTTTTTTGCAAAACATTAGGAGTCACAGCAACAGTTGAACATTTACTTGAAGGTGCAGTAGTCACCTCAGGTGTGCTCGTCACAAATCGTTGGTAACCTTCAGGTGAGGCAGACTTAAGATAGGACAGTGACTGCTCAAACACCTCATCTCCTTCCATGCTAACAGACTTGTCAAATGATGCCTTATTCATTCCTGTTTTGGCAGCAACAGGTTGTCTTGTGTCACTGCCGTGTTGTTGCTGATTCTGTTGCAGAGAGGGGTGTGACACTTGATTGACAGGCCAGTCATAGGCATCTTGTGTTGACTCATGGTTTGGAGAAGTGTTTGCCACGTTCTTGAAACTATGGCACTCTTCCACTTCATCAGGTCTTTTATTTTGTTGAAAAGAACTCTTCAACGATTGCCCAGCTTCAGGAGACCCACTACTCTCCCGTACATCATGGTTTGAACCCTGCTTCGAAAGAAGACTAGTTTCATGATCTAACAAAGCACTCGATCGATCCACTAGTTTGGGGTTGGCATTACTGCAAGGTTGTCTCTTGTTGTCCATGTCAGCTTCCATTGACGATACTATCGGTGACTGGTCCCTAGGTTGTGATATCTTAGCAGGCATTTCTAATACTGAACTTGTGGACTTGTGTGCAAACATGGACGACAACTCTTTGACGGATGCTGACTTCTCTGCACGAGTGAGATCTCCACGATCCTGCACATTCAGTGAATCGTCATTGTTGGGTGTCATAGCTGATTGACCACTAAGGGAAGCGGTAGGTGCGTCTGGGTTAAACACTGTCAACTGAAGAGAAGGGGGCAGTGCTATAAGATAGAAAACACACTGGATGAGAAAAAGTGGTGAAAGGTTTTTGATCTGGTATGAGAATACTGTACATCCGCAGTAGTAAGTGCAATGAAGAGCACAGTGTAGTATAAACAATGTGCAGTTCATAGTTAGACACACATCTTAGATTCAGCACTTTTTATGAATAATACGTCCACAAAAAGACAGTGGTAATGCATTGATCTAATTCTTATAGTCAGAGGTTGATGAATCAAAGGCTACATGCCTTACAGTCAATCAGAATGCTAAAGTGACAGTGACTTTACAAGAATAAAGTAATATAAGCACGCCAGTTAATTAAACCGCAGTACCTAGCCACACATAACAACCATCTTCGTAAATCAGTGCATGATAGAAAAATCTTAGATACAATGTTTTTAGCAAGAATCAGAACCAACTATATTTTCTCACCTTTTTTTCCAGGAGGTACAATTTGCCCTGTTAAACACAATCTGTATAGTTCTGCATTCACTTTCATTGAGGAAGTGAATGTAGAACAAAGATGTGCGACAAAACTTTGTGTTATTCCATGAATAATAAATACATAAGGAAACGATTAATATATAATTAATACAGAAAAAATGCCTATCTAAGACAACCAGATAGATCTGCATTTTTGCTAAAAGTAACCTATAAATGATTGCATTCCCCTTTCAAACTAATACATAAGGCACAACTTACCAGCATAAAACTCAATTTTCTGCATCCACTCCTTCATCAGAGCCTCTGAACAAGCATTGAACATGTACTCAGCACCATCCACCAGATTTACTCGGAATGCATTTTTCTTCTTTTCATATTCTCTTGCAATTAGACACTTGCATTTGTGAAGGTTAATAGGAGGCGCTGCAGCAAAGTTGTCAATAAAGCCTGCAACACAAGCTGAGTTTATTTACTTGATACATTAAAATAACTAGCAATTTTAATGATTTGATGAAAGAGGAGATGAACCAAAGCAGCAAGGTACTGACCATGAACAAAAACAAACAACCACGTTGTGGTTGAAGACAAAGGCAAAAAGCATTAAACACACTGCTGACAGTTCATTTGACTACTTTGTTATCCGCTGGTGCACACTGAAGGTGGAGCTCTCGTGAACATCAGTATGGGGAAGAGGAGGTTCTCCCACTTGCTGAACAATATAAATATGTAATTAAATTGGGTCATTTTCAATGCATAAACCCACTTCATTTACAGAAATTGCAGTACAATCAAGTAAGTCCAAAAAAGGTCAGGTTTTAATAGTGAAGTTGGAAATGTCAGAAAAACAGGATAAGGATACGACAGGAGAAAAGGAGATGTAATCTGTTTCATGAACTGATATTTGGCGAAGTCGTTCTCCCCTGTAATCTACAACCAGAGAGGATTTTGGAGAATTATCGCCCAATTGAAAATTTAAACAAAATAGAAACAAAGAGATTATATAAATTAAGGTTTAGTAACTATAACTAGCTTACTATACATTTTGTCACGCTAAGCTTCGACTGGAAAAATATTAACTGCTAAAGTAGGTTGCCACTGGTAACTGAGAATAATACCCAAGTCACAGGATCCCGACAACAGGATACCCGCATTCAAATTGGAGGTCGATGACTTACAAGTGAGAGAAAATGAGAGATAAATTTCACTGAATTAAATCATTTTTATGGAAATTATGCATCTTATTTTTCATAGCGTATAAATGTCAGTACAATGCCCTTTGCTGAACATGCAATTATTGTGTGTGCTCATTAAAGTATTCTATTTTCATGTTCGATGACATCAGCTGCTGAGTGGTGCAGTGGTAAAGTCGACGACTTGAAACTCTTGCGGAGCAGGTTCAAAACCGGAGAGAGAGGGATATTATTAACTCAAACACATAATAATAAGTAATTTTTGAGAGATGCTGACATGCAATAACAAAAATCATATTACAAAAAAAATTGACCACAATGGACAAAAGAGTACACGAATAGCGTAAAAATTTACGATATGAAATATTGCTCTCATTATCAACAACACAGTATCAAGCAGAGCCAAGTACATCACAGCCCAGAACTGGATGATCCTAATGTAAACTTACCTTGCTTGTCCTTAAAGAAACACATCAGTTGCCCACACAGTACTGTATAATACTCCTTCCATGTGCATACAGTTGACTTGATTCCACCACTCTGCATTTCCTGCTGGCGTTCCAACATGGCCTCCATCTCCACTGGTGGCAACTGGGAAGGCAATCTGTACTTGTCCTTGAAACTGGATGTTCGTTTCCTAGAGACAGACGCAGAGTCAATGGAATGTTAAGCAACATGCCAGATGGGCATTAGTGGAGTGACATGATTGTATGTAACAAAGTTATGAGGTAAACACTAGGCATTAGTGGAGTGTCATGATTGTTTGTAACAAAGTTATGATGTGAACACTGGGCATTAGTGGAGTGACATGATTGTTTGTAACACTAAGTTATGATGTGAACACTGGGCATTAGTGGAGTGACTTGATTGTAGGCAACAATGTTTTGATGTGAACACTGGGCATTAGTGGAGTGACATGATTGTAAGTAACAAAGTTATGATATGAACACTAGGCATTCGTGGAGTGACATTGTATGTAACAAAGTTATGATGTGAACACTGGGCATTAGTGGAGTGACTTGATTGTAAGCAACAATGTTTTGATGTGAACACTGAGCATTAGTGGAGTGACGTGACTGCAATAAATTCATCTTGGTGACTTTAGTGTTTGTATTTATTAAGTCTAGTGGTTAGTAATCACTTATCATATCATTAAGTTGAATGTATGGATAGCAAAGTCTATGATCATATTAGTACACAAATTTAAACGTAAATCCATATAAGTCTAAAAAGCATAGTTGGTTGTTTTTTTTGAAAACTGAGTTGGTGGCACAGTATTTTTAGCTACTCAGTTTTTCACAAAAGAAAATCCACCCGAGATGTGCAAAAATGATGCAGGATTGTTTTTTTTACTCATCCCTTGGCATATCATGGTGCTTCAAACATTGCTTGCATACCTCTATGCACCTTTTCAGAAACACAAGACCTTGGCTAACACTTTTATTTGGTGAGCACAGATCTCAATATGAGTTGAGTAGATACCACACACAACTATGCCTTTTGACCTGATAGTGATTTTAAACTAGGGTACCATTAGCACTGGTTTACAGGAAACTCCAGACATAAATGGAGATGCAAAGAAAGGAAGTGGTAACATCAAGCTCTTGTGACTGATCAGCTATTAGAACAACATGATTGTTATTGTTACAACATTAATCAATATCAGCTTGAATACACGTAAACATTAACACAAGAAATCGGGTAAACTCCAATTCAAAAGTAAGCAACCAGGGGCCAACAACCTAGAGTTTCAACAATACTAAAAGATTGAAGCCTGACATGTGATTCTTGTATTACCTTGTTGTAAAACTGGGTGTACGTTTAGTTTTAGTTGGCGTCTTACTGCCTCCACTGTCATCAGATTTGAATGAGCTGGTCCCTGCCACAAGCATTTTCCTTGATGAACGTGGTGAACCAGTCACCTTGTCCTTGAAACTATTGGTTCGGTTCATTGAAATAGCTTGTCTAACCAGATCCACTTGACTTGAGGTTGCAGGCAATCTATAACAGATGAATGAGAGCTTAAACAGCTGTGCACCTTTCATCATATAACAGCTGTGCATCCACCTTTCAACACTTAAACGGCTGTGCACCCACCTTTCAAATATCAAAGGCTGTGTGGGACACTATAAAAATCCAAATTTGGATAATTTCGGAACATCATATTTCAGAACTAACAGACCAGATTCACATGAAACTTTAACATACTATTCATTATACAATGTTCTGCAATACTTTGTTAGGAATTATGCTGAAATGTTGCATGAGGGGCTACCAAAGAATAAGATTTATATTTATTTATTTATTAATTTATTATGATATTTAAAATGAGTTTGGCCTCTTCAGTGATAGCACTGCTTTCCAATAGGGCCCTCCACAACAAAAACAGTAATATAATACAATGAAGTAATAAAACAACAATTAAATATACGTAACAAAGATACAATTAAAACAGTTTGAGAATTATGACATAAATAAATGATGAAGAATGGTGAAATTTTAACTAAGAGAGATGAAATAAATTCAAAAAAATTAAAAGTTGCATTGCAATTTCATGTTCACCATTTATATCACATATGTGATAATTTGGTCAAGTTATTGATATTGATGTTTTGCTATCTACGTTCCTTTCTTTTTTTGTTAAACTTCACCAAAAAGACATGGTCACATGACCCAACTAATGACAACTTGTTAAAAAGCAAAAATCAATGTCTACTTGCTTTCCACCTTCCAAAAATGTGTACTTTTGCTGAGTTAAAATCTATAATTTTGAAGATGTTTGGTTAAATAGAAAGACATTTTGACGAGGTCCAAACTTCAACTTCTGAATTTGACAATTTAGTACCATTGGTTTCAACATAGACTTGCTGGGCATAGAATGGTTTGACCTACGCTTGTTGGGCATAAGATGGTTGGAGATATGCTGGTTGAATTGAGGCTGTTTGGACAAAGGCTGGTTGAAATAGGCTAGTTGAACCTAAACGGATTGGACATACGCTGGTTGAAATAGGCTAGTTGGAGCTAAACAGATTGGACATAGGCTGGTTGAAATAGGCTAGTTGGACCTAAACGGATTGGACATAGGCTGGTTGAAATAGGCTAGTTGGACCTAAACGGATTGGACATAGGCTGGTTGAAATAGGCTAGTTGGACATAAACAGAATGGACATAGGCTGGTTGCACAACATTGAGAACTACTCTACCTGCTCTTCTCCACACCATCATAATCTGTTCACAACATTGAGAACTACTCTACCTGCTCTTCTCCACACCATAATAATCTGTTCACAACATTGAGAACTACTCTACCTGCTCTTCTCCACACCATAATAATCTGTTCACAACATTGAGAACTACTCTACCTGCTCTTCTCCACACCATAATAATCTGTTCACAACATTGAGAACTACTCTACCTGCTCTTCTCCACACCATAATAATCTGTTCACAACATTGAGAACTACTCTACCTGCTCTTCTCCACACCATAATAATCTGTTCACAACATTGAGAACTACTCTACCTGCTCTTCTCCACACCATAATAATCTGTTCACAACATTGAGAACTACTCTACCTGCTCTTCTCCACACCATCATAATCTGTTCACAACATTGAGAACTACTCTACCTGCTCTTCTCCACACCATAATAATCTGTTCACAACATTGAGAACTACTCTACCTGCTCTTCTCCACACCATAATAATCTGTTCACAACATTGAGAACTACTCTACCTGCTCTTCTCCACACCATCATAATCTGTTCACAACATTGAGAACTACTCTACCTGCTCTTCTCCACACCATCATAATCTGTTCCCTGTAAAGTGGCAGTTTCCTTCTCATTATTTAGTAACTGCCTCTCCTGTGAAAATGAGAATATTCTGCTAATATAACTTCTAGAAAAACAACAATTAAGTAGTTTCCATAATATTAGCACAAGACAAGTTTTTACATCAGCTGGTGTACACAAAATTAACTTGTTTTCGTAAACATCTAGCAGACTAAATTAAGACCAGTGATTAGACAAGACTTTCAGCCAATCCAATAAACACCTTCAGTATTCTTTCCTGCTCTTGCTTCAACAGTGCTGCCCTCTCTCGCTCCCTCTGTTCTTGCCTGTACTTGGCCTCGCTTGACTTCTGGTCAGCAAATGCATCTTCCAGCTATAAATAATGCAGACATTCTAATGATCCATACATAGCACAAGTTAAACTTTCATGCTTTAACTATTTTGGAACTTCAGTAAGGCAATGTTCACAATTATTGCCACTTTCAGGAGCATATGAAACATAGTTTATACTTTCATTAAAGTTGATGATAGTTTTATCGTATTTTCAAAAAATATAAGAAACAAAAAAATAGAAACTGTTGAAATCATCACCATATTTAGGATGAGAAAGGTATAAACAAGCAACAAAAATGACAGTAATTTTGAATGGTATCTAATAGTGCAGCTTTAGTGTCCCCTGTGTCACATTATTGACTGTAGTGACAACCATGCAGATACAGCAGACACTCACCCTCTCTGTTTCTCTCTCTCTCTGACTGTTACAAACAAGCACAAACACCTTTATCAACTCAGGTATGTGACTATCATCTGTGTTCATTCTGTAGTCACTAGCATGCAGTACTATCATTCTCTCACATCACATGCCACTAAATATCATCTGTGTTCATTCTGTAGTCACTAGCATGCAGTACTATCATTCTCTCACATCACATGCCACTAAATATCATCTGTGTTCATTCTGTAGTCACTAGCATGCAGTACTATCATTCTCTCACATCACGTGTTACCAACACACTTCAATAACTGTTGACCTCAGTATTACTGAGTTACTTCTGACCACAAAACAGTCATGCCAAACACTTACACCAGGACACAACCTTACCTTTGTTGTTCTCTGTATTCCGGTAAACTTGACCTCGTAGGCTTGCACGGCCTTCTCAAAGTCTTCGTGTTTCCTGATGAGACCCTCAACGTCGTCGATGGATTCCCCGTAGTGGTCCCCTTGCAACATTGCCTCTCGTACACCGAGCCACATGTCTAACTGGTCCATTTCGTGCTTCAATTGCTGAAAAAAGAATTAAAGATTTGTGATATCTGGTATTATCTTTAACAAATACAGTCATTTTATTTTAAAACATGGTCCTTTGTAATACCATGCTCCAATAAATTTCACCTTCATGATTGTACTACCACACCTAATACAACATTATTTAGTCCACAACAGTCCCTACATCATTGACCAAGAGCTAGGAAACATACAGTGAAAAATCTTCAGTCTGGGACAGGTGAAACCCATTTTGTCAAATTAAAAAATTTTCAAGAAAAATTACCTTCAGTTGCTTTTAGCAAGGTTTGTTTGTTGCAGCTAATACAAAACATTTGGTAAAATTTTGAGCACTTGCAACAGCGTGGTGAGTCTCTAAAACTAGAATTATGGTAAATTGAAAATTTTTTACCGCAATTGTTAGGGATGCAATGGGGACCACTTCCTTGAAAATGGCGGTAGCAGAATTATTCTGCCACAGAATTTGTGGAGCAATGTGAAACAATTGAGGATCAAAAAGAACTTTTGAAAGAAATAAGTCAATTTTATGAGGAACTGCATTCGTGTAAAGACAGATTACTAGGACCAAGTTAATTTGAATGACGTCTTACCGAGCATCAAAATTCCTACATTAAGTGAAGCTGAAAGCAACTCACTCGAATCAGAAATCTCAAAAGGAGAGGTGCTTAATTCATTGAAGCACATGAAAAATAATAAAAATCCAGGTCCGGACGGTTTCACCACGGAGTTTTATAAATTTTTCTGGAACGACCTAGCAAAGTATCTTTAAGTAAGTTATTAAAGCATACAATCATAGTTTCAGAAGAGGCTTCCTTCCAAACTCCCAACTCCAGGGGTTATTAACATCATATCCAAAGGGAATAAACCGAGAAATATTGGAGGCCTATTTCTCTCTTGAATATCAGTTACAAACTTTTGTCATCTTGTATTTCCCAACAAGTTTGTTCTGTTAATACACTCTGACCAAAAGGGTTTTCTCTCTGGGCGTTTTATAACAGAAAACACAAGGCAGACTTATGACTTCATGCAGTTTACAGAACAGTTTAATAAACCGGGTTTGCTTGTACTGGTGGATTCCAAAAAGGTGTTTGACTCCTTGTGTTGGTTTTTTATTGACAAAGCTCTAAATTTCTTCAATTTTGTTGACTCAAAGAAAAAATGAGTCCATATACCAAACAGAGGTGCAAAGCAATGTGTTATACAAAACGGTATCACATCTAACTTTTTCGACACATAGCGTGGTTGCAGGCAAGGTGATCTGTTATCGTCATATCTTTTTATTCTATGTGCAGAGATTAAGGGCTGGCTCCTTAGACTAGACAACAGTGTTAAGGGTATCTGGGTCGGATCAGTGGAATACAAACTGATGCATTACGCAGAAGATACGGTTATATTGTTAGATGGTTGGAAAAGTCTCTGCGGATAACAATTCACATTTTAAACTAATTTGCAAAATATTCTGGTCTAAAGCATAATCTGGAAAAAAACAACTTGTATTTGGATAGGTTCTATGAAGGGTAGCTATCAAAAATGTGTTGTGATGTAAAACTGAAAAGGGTAACATCAGAATTCACTTTACTGGGTATTCAATTCTCCAGGGACTTAAATAAAATTGCCAACATTAATTTTAACATCAAGCCTGGTGAAATAAAGAAGGCTATAGACATGCGGGGAAAAAGAAACTTGACACTTTTTGGAAGAATAAGTTGTGAAATTGATAATTATACCAAAAACTTATTCATCTTTTTACAAGTCTCCCGTCCCCTTCACAGGCCTTTCTGAAGCAGCTGAACAAAATGTTCTACTGTTCTGTATGGAACAGTGAAATGAAAAACTTGTCGTACGATTATTAATGTTGAGAGGGCCAGAATGATTGATGTCACTTCTTTTATGAAAACCATTAAATTAACTTGGTTTCATAGACTACTTTGTCAAAGTACTACAAGTTCATGGGCAGTTTCAGCAAATGGTCTGTTTCAAAGAATTACTTAATACTGTTTGAAGATTTCTATTTTACAAAGATGTCCCAGATGATTTCTAATGTGCTTTGGAAAGTTGTCCTTCAATGTGTACATAGTTCTTGGCTCGGCAAGTACCACATTTATAAACAAAGGTTAAAGCGCAAAAATCGTTGCCTTGCACTGTTTAAAAAAGAAGTTGCATTGTACATTTCTATTGAACGGCATATATACATATTATACAAAATGAAGTATGGTGAATTTATAGAGCGCTGGCAAGGTCTTGACCTTTTTTGTTTATAAAGAATGAATTGTAGCCTCTCCTTGTTTTTTAACTTTAAATTACCTTTGTACATATCAGCACTGTAAGTTGACCTTAAAGGCGAAGGCAATCTTTTTTCAAGTCTTTTTAGCAAAAATAAGGTTCGTTGGTTATTCCAGACATGTTTTCCACTTAATTACAGCTTTTCGTAATTTAGTTATTCGTTTTCTACTCCGGAAGTGACGTTTTGGGAGGCAAGAATTTCACGCCAATTTCTTTTCATACAGTCTGACTGTGAGAACTGCCGAGTCAGTCATTGCTCTACCTCGGTTGTGATAAGTTCGGTAGTCGTTTGCTTTTGTTTGCGAGTCAGTCAACATGCCACATTGTTGCTGCGTACCGGGATGTACTCATTATCATCTCACGGACAGAGGAACAACTGTCCCACTTGCCCGAGTGTCCCGCGACACACTCCCACTGGATAGTGACCTGAGCACACAAACTGCTTACACCCCGCCGTGTGACTCCCTCGCCACACACCTGGCACCTTCTAAATAGACCAATACTTTAGACAAGTCCACAATAAACTTATCAAAGTTTGGCTCACCAATCTGTTCATTGAACGATGAACTGTCCTCTTCACTGGGCCTGTATTCACTCCCACTACAAGGCTGCTTATAGGCCATAATGAGTACTTCCCGGAACGTAACAACAGTGTGGCATGTTGACTGACTCGTAAACAAAAGCAAACGATGGCAGAACTTATCACAACCAAGGTAGATCAATGACTGACTTAGCAGCTCTCACAGTCAGACTATATGAAAAGAAATTGGCGCGAAATTCTTGCCTCACAAAACGTCACTTCCGGAGTAGAGAACGAATAATTAATTAAATTACGAAAAGCTGTAATTAAGTGGAAAATATGTCTGGGATAACCAATGAACCTTATTTTTGCAAAAAATGACATGAAAAAAGCTTGCCTTTGCCTTTAACTGATCCTTGACTAAATAAAATAGTTACTGTATTGTGTAATTGTGTCATCTGTACTACAACTATTATATTGAATAAAAAAATTCTCTTCACAAGTTTATGATCAATTTGAAACAAAATTCCAGAACTGCTGTAACATTTGTTGCAATTTTGAGCACATAAAAATTGCAAGAAATAAAATTTCTGAGCAAATTTTACTTCAGCAAAGTTTACACCATCTCCCGATACGTGTTGATCTACCAAGACACAAAATGGAGGAAACGGCGCATGTGTGAGTCACAAGCATACTGTTTTGAAGTTGACAGCAGCCACCTCTTTGTTGCAAAAAAGGTAATGTGATTCAAGCAAGTGACATTTATCAGATTATTTTTTTTAACTGGCCTTAACAAACAAGGTACACGCCATTTAAATGACACAGTTACAGAAAGTATAGGGGTTGGGCAGTCTGCATTTTTGTATCAATTTTATTAACAGATGATTGGAAATCAAATTGTAGTGCACTGAAAAAGTGAGTTTCACAGAATATTTATGATTGTTTTTTATCCACATGGATTCCTAGCTGTGTTTTGACATTCAGTAATACACAGCTAGCTGGCTGGTTATGTTACATTACCTGCCATTTTGATGATCAGTCGTACACAGCTAAGGCTAGCTATGCTATACAAACTCTTAACTACAGAAAATGTTAGATAAGATGGGCAAGGGGTGCTGGAGCATGGTGATGGGCAAGGTGCACTGGAGCATGGTGATGGGCAAGGGGTGCTGGAGCATGGTGATGGGCAAGGGGTGCTGGAGCATGGTGATTGGCAAGGGGTGCTGGAGCATGGTAATGGGCAAGGGGCACTGGAGCATGGTGATCTAAAAATGTTGAAAAGAAAACTGGTTGGCTTAATACAACAAAATGTAACCAGTTTAGGACAAAACATGGCAGACAAGTGAAAATTTATTTTTTCATGAAAATAAATAGGAAAAAACAAAGTATTTCTGTGTTCACGTTCTGTAGCATAGATAGCAACGGACAATAGGTTGAAATGTTAGAAACCTTTAAAAAATTTCAATTTTTGTCCAAAACTGATGAGATTTTAGCCAACTAATAAGTGAGTGAATAAGATTGCCTACTGCACGGCATCAAAAAAAAATGGCCAACAATATCAATGCAATGCACGATGAGGATTTTTTTAAGTTACACAATGTGTAATTTTGATAAAACTGAACCCCTAATCAGTATTGTATTCTAAGGTATTTTGAACTGATTATCTTATGAACAAATCACAATAAATTTAAAATAGCCACTAGAAAAACAACCCTTGTTGAGAAATAAGAAAACTTGGAAAAAACCTTGAAATGAAAATGTGATGATTATTTTGAATATTAATGGAAAGTATTTCATTGCTTGCAAGGGAAACCATTCTTACCAAAACATCAAGGCTTTGTTCATAAAGCAAGCGTCGTTTATCCCATGTTTTAAGTACATTTTCAAGACATTCATTCAAATGGCCCACTTTTTCATCAATCTGAAACATGAAAAATAGTTCACAACATGCTATTGAGAAACTTATAAATTCATAGTATGATAATTAAAGAATATCATAATATGGTAAGTAGAATACATGCCAAAATTTAGACATCTGGGAGCCTTTTTCCACAAGTGAGTTCAGACTGGTGAACAATTCTTTGGCTTCAATATATTCAGATAAAAGGCTCCTTCTCCACTACCTCCACCTTATCAATATCCAGTCTCCCATTTAAGTGCTCTTGAACACTTTTGTCATCATTATCAACTTTCTGACATCAGTCCTGTCTGTTGATATGTTAATTAGCCGATGTAGTGTTATGAACCATTAGAGCTAAATATTGGTGTATTTCAGTTAAATTTCACCATACGCCTCATCCTGTCTCCTGAAATATTTGTGACAAAACAAGAACAAGAGACAGCACTAACAAAAAATGTGCAACAGTTGTCACCTCATTAGACAAAAAATGCTGGTTGTCAATTAACGTCTGTCCCGTCTCTGTAAACTTCTGGAAACTGTCCATCCTTGTGTCAATCTCTGTTCGGTGTTCATAATGGCGATTGATCAAGAGCTCTGCCCCCGGCACATCACGAGCCAGTTCTTCTGATGTGATACGAGCTAGTATCTCATTGCACCAGGCGCTGTGAATACAATTGAAGAACACTAGTGAACGTTCCTTTAGAACTAACATAAAGAGAGGTTCCTATCACCACCAACTCTAAACAGATGCTCCTGTCACCACCAACTCTACAGATTTGAATAACTGTAGTTGCTAGCCACAGTACCCAGATAAACACAATTCTCATGTTGCCTGCGTTTAAAAAGCCTTTTAACACCTTTCCACAAAAAACAATAATATGCACTCCACAAAAAGTACAAACTACTCAACAGTAAAAACAACGTGAAAGTGAAGAAGCAAACTGATGGTAATTAAAATGACAAGTAAATCTATTTGTTCCAAATCTGTCAGCATTTAATGACAAGCTTTTAAAACTTCATACCTAGCAATAGAAAGTTTCAGGTAAAACAATTTTCAAAGAAAAGTGAAAAGACAAAAACAAAAGGGTTAGCAAAAAGGGAGCCTTCCACAACAAGCCAACTAGTTGCACTCACAGCAGTTCTCTGTAATCATCAAAGTAGAGCTGCAGCTGTTCTGCCTGCTCCAATTTGTCCTTCTTGCTTGCTGTCACGTCCAGCACATGGTTCCATGACTGCACCATCAGATCATGCTTGGCAGCAATGTGTTCTTGTGCATCAGGGAACGTTCCCAAAAGCTCATTGGCCTCTGAAGTGATTGTCTCCACCTTAGCACTGATTGCCACCAGGTCGCGCTGTGAACGGGAGGGGCAATGGAAATCAAAACAAGCACAGCCTCAACGTGGTTACCTCTCATACCATGCTTTCATTTTTCACGAGTTATTTTTCCCACTAAACGTACACCGACATGGCAAAAATTTGTCATAGATTGTTGGCAAGCATAACTGAATGCATATTACTTAAAAATGAGGATTACTTTTTCAATATTTTACAAAATTTCCATTTTGGCAAACACCGTCTGCATTTTTATAGCACACTTGGAGTACAGACTTGTTAAGAGAAATGTGAGTGTCCTACCTCCAAGCCTTCATGACGTCGCAGCAATATTTGTACACTCTCTATGTCATGCCCATAATCCTCTTGTAGCACAATAGCTTCCTTCTCCTGTATCCAGTCCAGTGTTTCATCAACATCACGATCAAAGCTATGCACTTGCTTAGCACCAGCTAAAGCCTACAGATAGTAACATGGTAAAGTGAAGTCTCTCCACTTCAATACAAACAAACCAAGGTGAAACCATGTACTGGACCTCACACACAGAATATCACAGAACCAGGGTGACCCAGTGAATATCACAGAACCAGAAAGACACAGTGAATATCACAGAACCAAGAGGGCACATTGGATATCACAGAACCAGGGAGACAAAGTTAATATCACAGAACTAGGGTGACACAGTGGGTCACAGAACCAGGGAGATACAGTGGTACTTTATGACTGTACAACTGACTGGCTTACCAACATACTGGAGTAAAGTTTGAAAACTGAATAATGATGAATTTTTGAAATTCTAAATTTCAATCACTAGTTTTCAATTCGAAAAAACCATTACCACTACCACTTCGACAGCACATTATTTTAGATTTATGAAACACAACATTATCAACTAGTTTAAAGCAGTGAAACAAATTAAAGCGAAGAAAACTGGTACACATACAAAAATATGAAAAATATGGTTATGATATCAACATTTAATTTAACAGTTTCACTTAACTATTACAAGTGAAACCACATAACTTTTCACATTACACAAAGTCAGACGCAACATTTAACTACACACCATGGCCACAGAAGACTGTGTAACTGTCTTGATCTAATTGTTTAAAGGATATTATGCTTTGTGTTGGTGAATCAGCTACACCTGTTGCCTTGATGTGAGTGTGTGATTCTTATCAGTTGGACTGTGAGGTGATATATTATTGTTTGCTGTGGAACCATTTAATGGTTTTACAGCTTCACTAATGTATATACCAGAAAATGAATGTAATCGTGAAATGTTACATAAACTCGGAATAATCAATTCTTTTGTCTGTTTTCAGTGTCTTACAGACATGAACACCAAGCAACTGCAATCCAATTTTGCCAAATGTTTACATCTTACTGCCCATGACAGGTCATGCGACTGCTCAGCAGATTACAACCACTCACTTCTTGTCGTGCTTCTGCCATCTCCTTGACCTCCACCCACATTTGGTTGACCTCATTACACTTGTGCTTGATGACCTCACTATGACCATGACCTTGGGTACACAGTTTGTCAGCCATACTGTTGACATTGATGATTCGGGTCTCATTGGTATACAAGTCATGCAGGAAATCTTCAAACCTTTGTTCTAACACCTAGCACAAGAACATAAAGAATTAACCAGTTTACACTGAAATTGAAACTTAAATACCAATGCCATTGTCAAAGTAAGAATAAGAAGTACTGCTTATATCTTCAGTCACTTAACAATTTCAAGAAATCAACAAAAAAATGTTTTGACAACATGCAAACAAATGGCAAACTACAGGTATTCTTATGTGGGTGAATATTAGCTGAGGTTGCTGCGTCAATTAAATATTTTTGCAAAAACGATGGCCACGTGAAAATTGAGGCAGCTATTGAGCGACATTTCTGAAAACACAGCCAGCATGGTTACTAGTACCTCTACATGCTCAACATCCTTCCCATAATCCTCGGAAGCAGCAGTCACTTCACACGTGTTAATCCAACCAATCACAGAGTCCGCCTCCTTTGTGAATTCAAACACCTGCTTACAGTCAGTCAACCCTTGCCTCCTAATCCTTGCTGCCTCAAGCATAGCTTCATATTTACTCTCCAATTGCTTCTGGCTTTGCTCAATGGACACATATTCAAAGTGTTTCCTTGCAATCAAATCTCGACTGATGCTAGACAGGTCATTAACGGTGCCTCGGAAGTTTTCCACATCCAGCTCCAATGAATCTAACTTTTTAATGTTACCCTGTAAACAAACAACCCACACAATGTATGATGAGGTTTTGCATCATATGTACTATTGACTTACAAAATTTAATTGGTCCTGTTAAGTGCAGTAATGTTCTAAAAAAATTGGCGATGAATGTCTCAATGTGCAAAAAGCATGCCTGTCTGCTTACAGTGGAATGCAAATATAATTTGGTATTTAGTCTTTCATTTAGTTGTAATGGCCTTACCAAGTATTATCCAGACAAATGTCAACTACTGGAATGACTCATAGCACAAGACAACTAAGAATTGGCAAAAGAATAATATGTAAAATGACTTGTTCACAATATGCTGCACGAGCTACTGACATCACAGTGTACTGACAGTCAGAGGACGTTTTTTACAAGTCAGACAAAAGTACAGCATCAACTATCAGACCATGGCGGGAATGACAGAGTTTATTCAAATTCAGGCAACAGTACAATACCATAAGTGTCTCTTCATCTTTGCCATAGTCTGTGCTCAGTAACACAGGCATTTTATCTTCAATCCACGAGAGTGCTTCAGACACATCCTTGTAGTACTACAAAACATCATCATGGAAATTTGAATATTTATCTAGTTTTGTATAAAAATATAGTACAGGTATGCTAGAAAGAGTTAAGCAAACACAAAGGAAACAGGAAACAGTTTCAAAGTGAAGAATTCAATTGTCACTACCTAGAAGAATACTGAACCAACTATTTGAATTGCAAAATTAAATAAATGCTTAGTAATGGTGTTAGTGATGATCAATAGAAACGCAGGCTCGTTTCTGAGGAAAATTCCGTAAAGCATAGCAGTACACTGGTGTCTTCCAAACCTTAGTTAATATGTGTGATGGATGCTCTCATAAACTCTTGGATATCATGAAAACCCACATGAGANTTTATCTAGTTTTGTATAAAAATATAGTACAGGTATGCTAGAAAGAGTTAAGCAAACACAAAGGAAACAGGAAACAGTTTCAAAGTGAAGAATTCAATTGTCACTACCTAGAAGAATACTGAACCAACTATTTGAATTGCAAAATTAAATAAATGCTTAGTAATGGTGTTAGTGATGATCAATAGAAATGCAGGCTCGTTTCTGAGGAAAATTCCGTAAAGCATAGCAGTACACTGGTGTCTTCCAAACCTTAGTTAATATGTGTGATGGATACTCTCATAAACTCTTGGATATCATGAAAACCCACATGAGATGAGCCGAGTATTCACTGGATGAGCTAAGTATTCATGAGATCAGCTAAGAATTCATGAAAATTCATGAAAAGTCCCATAAGTAGCCTGTTTCATCACTCATTTAAACTGAACTCTTTGGCCTGAGAGTTTGAGGATAACTTTAACTTAAAGAGGCATGCTCGGCGAGAAAAATAATTTTACAGAAATTAGAAGTAGTGCAGAGTTGAATCCATTAAAATAGCACAGAGTATTCTCAGAATATTTAAATGCAAAAGACACCGGAATTGATTTCAGCAAGTTTCTGGATGACAACTGTGAGAATTGGTAATTTGTAATAAAACTACAAAAACATTTTTTTGCTGTTTTTTATCTCTGGTCAAAGCTAACAACTTCAATAAGTTTCTATTCCAACAACTGAATAATCACATACTGATAACGTCCCTCTAATTCAATAAGTTTCTATTCCAACAACTGAATAATCACATACTGATAGCGTCCCTCTAATTCAATTCCATGTCTTGTTGGAAACCATGGAACAACTTTAAAATGATGGATATTATGCGAAACAAGATTTTTGTGCAAATAATCTGAACTTCCACTACTGACACATTAAAATAATGGTCAACATTTGTGCAATCCTTTCACATTGCATCAAATATCATTTGAACTGAACGTCCCTTTTCAACCTCTAAATGTAGAGTTTCTTAATCATCCCTACCTCCTGTAGTAAAACATCACAAAACTGTTGGCAATCATGTGAATGCCACTTTATTTGAAAAGTGAAACTTTCTTCTTTGATCAAGAAGTCCCAAAAAATAAAGTCGACTTCAAGTTTGAACTAAAAAATCCATTTTTACAGTCAATATGCAGCGAAACGTGTTTACTATTTTTTTCTCTCCAAACACCAGAAATAACAACCACCAAATTTACTTTTTAAAATGTCCCAAATAAGCATCATAGACAGACAGTATCCCCATTGTTAGAAAGAAAACAACTAATTTGAAAACCAATTCCCATGTCCATAGACCATACAATGCATATAATACATACAATACATGTGCAAACTGTCAAGCCAATTGACTACAGTACTGAAGAGACACTGCCGATGTAATTCAAAGGGCTAAAAATGGCCGATAAAGAACTGTCACGTCACTGAAATCAATTGAAGTCATTCCAAGCAACTTCCATACTGTCAAACTAAATATTATGCTCAATGACATATTATGGGATGCAATGAAATTTGAAGGTAATGTGAATGTTCCATTTTTAAAAAAATAGCACAACACAAACATGTGAGAGTAAGTTACAGGAACAAGAAGACTGAAAAGAATAAAAGCCAGTAAGATCCCACTGGAATGAATCTTCATGCACATCACATGTGAACTGTAGGTGGCGGTATCACTTCATACAGCACAAACACTAATTACTTTACAAAATAGTTTATTTGAATAAGTAACCACAATTACATCACAAAGAGCTAACTGGATCTCAGAGGTGTCTACTCATCGTACCAACAATGCGAGTTAAAACAGTTAAAGCTACATTTTGCCCTAGCTGGCTAAAAATGAAAATTGAATAAGGCCTTTTGCGCTCATGGAATCAGTCTTTTAAAGTTCCTTACCATGATAGGATATTCTACTTCCGTTGCCAACCCAAGTCACAAGCAACTGCCATGGACAACCCCAATAAACTCTCAAGTAACAAGCACTGTGCCATGGTCGACCCCAATAAACTCTCAAGTCACAAACACTGTGCCATGGACAACTCCAATAAACTCTCGACAAACATTTTCTAGACTTGGTGATGGTTTCAATGTTCTTGCTGGTAATGCAAATAGAATCGTCTCATGAGTTACATTGTGAGTCTGCTTTTATGAGTCTGTATGACCTAATTCTATTTTTCTTATTTTCAGCTAAACTGTGAGAAATGCAGCTTTAATCTTTCAAATTATCAAAAAATGTGCAAGTGCAACAGTGATAAGTTGAAATGGAAGAGATTACAGAATAGATTGGTGGAGGGTGACAATTGCTGGTCATGCAAGTCATGTGATCAGTCATGTGATAGTCATAGTAACGTGATCTTACTCCAACCCATCTCAGTCTCTTGACTACCATGGGAAAGCGCCTCTGATAAACAAGAGAAAGAACGATGTGTTTGTTTTGTTGTTAACATGGCAGGTACTTGCTCCTTAACTGCCAATTTAACATTTAGTCAGCCATGACAAGTTGAGTTTATAGTAAACATTTTCCCATGGCAGCCAAGTGCAAGCCTCTACCAATATGTAATAACAACTTGTCAATTTAATAAAAAAAATGTTAAGCACATTCATAACATTTATCCTTACTTTTCTTAAGCTTAAAATTCACTTACTGACTGGCAAGTTTCCCCTTTGTTATTTCAAAGCTACACTGTATGTCAAACTATTATTTTGTAAGCGTCAATCTACTATCATGCCTCTATTACTACTCACAGTCTGTGATTCCAAAGCATCAGAGAGCCTTCCTTTTCGTCTCCAACATTCATCCTTCAGACACTTCAGCTCTTTATTGAGCTTATGCAGCTGTTCCTTAATACTGGCAGATGAGATATGACCAGCACTGATCATGTCATTGGCAGTCTGTGTCACTGCCTCTATTAATGGGTCATGTGCCACCACCTCAGATTCTATTGCCTGCAAAGAACATTGTAGAGAACTAATTCACAAATTACAGCAAATTTCCTCATACTAATCAAAAATCCACTGTCCTCGCCAGGGTATAAGAACTACTCAACAGCTAGCCTTGTCATATACTGGCCACACCTCTAAATCCAATGGTAGGACTCTCAATACAAACTGTTACATACTGGCCACACCTCTAAATCCAATGATAGGACTCTCAATACAAACTGTCTTGTTCTGGCCACACCTCTAAATCCAACGGTAGGACTCTCAATACAAACTGTCGTATACTGGCCACACCTCTAAATCCAATGGTAGGACTCTCAATACAAACTGTCGTATACTGGCCACACCTCTAAATCCAATGGTAGGACTCTCAATACAAACTGTCATATACTGGCCACACCACTAAATCCAATGATAGGACTCTCAATACAAACTGTCATATACTGGCCACACCACTAAATCCAATGATAAGACTCTCTATTATTAAACTGTCATATACTGGCCACAACACTAAATCCAATGATAAGACTCTCTATTATTAAACTG